>CAMQGK010000416.1:0-400000 GCA_947000775.1 Pterois miles | reverse complement strand
TTTTGTATGTTTTATTATGACATTTAGTTTAGACTTTCATCATTACCGGAGGATATACGTGCAGTAAGGGCTTTGGGGATGCCCTAAGCTTACAGTCGCACCAACTGGTTGATATTTTTGGGGTAAATCTCTCAACAACTATTGGAAGGGTTGTCATGAAATTTGCTACACATTCATGTTCCCCGCAGGATGAATTATAGATTTTAAGTGATCCTGTGACGTTTCATCAAATACCATCATCAGGTCAAAGGTTTAGATTGTCCAATACTGGTTCATGATCAAATACCTGTAAAACTATACCGTATTTTTCGCACTATAAGGCACACTTAAACCAATTTTATGTGCTACAGGGCGCTCAAAAATCTGTCAAAATGTTTTATTACGACTTTGGTAGCTACGAAGCCGCACCATTGGATGGATTGTCTAAGCATTACAGCACTCACCGACACTGTCAAAATGAAAGTGAAGAAAACTAATCATTCATCAGCTCGCCATCATTCCGGGTGGATTAACTGAAGAACTCCAACCGCTAGATATTGGTGTCAACAGGCCGTTCAAAGTTACAGTGTATTGCGAGCTGCGTGGGAGCGTTGGATGACAGAAGGCGAACACACATTCACCAAGACAGGGAGGCAACGCCGGAGTTACTTTACTATCACGAGACGAGAGAAAATGGACACGTTCATTGATAGCGCCTTATAATCCAGTGCGCCTTATAGTGCGAAAAATACAGTAATGATATTCCCATCAGCTTCATCTTATGTTGTGCTAATGAGCCATAATTAGCATTCTATACTACTGTGTGTATGTGCAACCTCCCATAGCTGCTGACTAGGCCATGGACTTAGTCTGGATTTACATTTCTTCTTGTGGAAATACTGTCAAAGCCTTTCAAAACACCAAATTAACTGCCTATGGGTGCTTTCACACCTAACCTGTTTGGTTTGGTTTGGTTAAAACAAACTCATGTCAGTTTGTCCAGTTAGTATGGTTGGTTTCGGTTAATCTGAAAACTGTCAATCTAAACCTGGTGTGGACCAAACAACCAAACCGAGACCCACCTTTTCAGGCAGTCTCCAAGCGAACGCTGCACGGTTTGCTTGTGTGAAAGTAAATGAACCAATCATCAGATTTTATAGCAGACCTGACAGCCATGTTGAGATCTGCTGAGGAAATACCAAGCATTGCCCACCAGCCGACGCACAGCCAATAGGAACACTCTCTCTGAAATGGCCTGTGATTGGCCAAAGTCTCCCTTCACAGGCTAGATTCTCTAAACCCTGAAAACAGAGCCATGAGGAGGTGCAAGTCTAGTTTTTGTCTCCGAACACTTGAATGACAATATGCTGAAAAGTTATAATGGATTTTTTTCCCAATGATGTCAAAAACGTGTTGCATATTTATGCTTTAATAGGTCAAAATCTGTTAAAACTGCTGTGCTTGGACTCGGTGTACTTTGTCAGTTCATTAGTCCATTAAAAAGTGTGTGACAGTGATCCCACAATAATAAGCCCCGAATTATTACTAGTCTCATGTGCCAACATTTCCACCAGGCATCAGGGAGCATACAGAGGGACTTTTATCTCTAGCTGTTTATCATTATTCATAACATGCAGTCAATTTCCAGGTTTATAACAGTAATGCTGATAATCAGTTACTTATTTTAGCTTTTTGTGACACCAAACAACATGATCAGAGGCATTAAAGTGCTGCATAAACTCACCAGAATTTGATTTCCCCATGTGGGTCTTGATGATGGATAACAATCAACAAAAACTGTCCAGTCAACAAGTTACCCGTCAGTCTATAACTTTGTGTTTACTCCTGTGGTTTGTTTGTAAAAAGTCAGTGTGAACAGGAAATGCATCAGAACTAAAATGCGACCATGTATAATTATTTCCCGCCGGTCTGGTCCGAATGAACCCAAATACAGTTGTGAAAGCACCCTGTGTTTCACAGCTTTTGTTCAATTGTTACTGCTTTCATAAGCAGTGAAGCTAATGAACTGTACAAAGTGGAACTGACAGTTTCTGAAGAAGAGTTCAGGATGGTTTAGTGTGAACAGACATATTAACTCCCAACTGCAGCACAACAAAAATCCTCACCCAGCTCTGTAGCTTTCCAAAGATTTTACTGTGGGAGCTTGTTGAGATATCAGTTTCCTCAGACATCTCCAGTTGCATTTACTGCAGCCAGTGATTCAGTTTTTGAAAGTATATTGTGATCCATTATATTGTCTGAGCTATAACTCTTTTTTTTTCCAGACGTTTGTTCACCCCTCATGATTATGTTTGTGAGGTACAGTTATACAGAAGCTGGACTGGTGCCAAGGCAAATTGGATTACATCTTCCAATGTTCTCTCAAGTGTTTTATCATCCCTGAGCTGAAGGCATAATGTGATTACTTGGTGATGCCCTTTGTTCAGCGCACTATTATCCTGATGCTGTGTCCATGAGTTCATTAACAGCACATTATGACTTGTTAGACACAAGCACGCTGCAGAGGTTGCTGAGCTCATACAGTGTGAGTCATTCATGTTGCGTTCAGGCTGGATCGACTCCTACTGTACGTGGGCTGCAAGTAAAGTTTCAGTTCAAACTGGTGCTCTGTAATTGAATAATGGACTGTACGTGCAGTATATTATATAAGCAGCATTAAGTGATTTAAGTGATAACAGCCATAAATTCCTCCCTCATTTTACATTCAAAACAAAAAAGAAAAGCTTTCAGACACAGTGCTTATTTGTGAAATGAGGATGACTACATGTGAATAATATAATACAATAATAATAATAATAATAATAACAATAAAAATAATAATCATAATAAAATACAAGAATACAACTTTTTTTCCCCTCCATAACTCTTAACTGCATTTTATCGTCTTCATCAGTGATTGGAGTTGTCAGACATATGGAGTCACTTTATAATATAATAAATGTTTTTGTGTTCACTGAAAAATATTTTTGTGGAGAGAGTCTTCAACTGTATATATGAATCACAACTTCCATGTGTAAATCATCTTTCTGTAACAAATAATAATAATAATAATAATAATAATAATAATAATAGGCTAGATGTGATGGCCTCAGGCTCACTATGGCTGAAATTAACTCCTCCACAACCTGCAGTAACTGCAGAGACCCACCAAGCAGCTTTCAAAGCAATTTAGTTTTTTTCCATTGAAAGTTAAGATAAATAGGCCTATAGGGCCAATGCAAGCTTTACATATCCTTCTGCTTTTATTTCCAGTACCATCAGACTTTATCCTTGGTAGGCTGCTTTTGTTTGGCATTGGAACAATTAATAAGAATGCTTCATGTTTGGTAAGGGGCTCGGATAATGGATATGGAGGTACCAGCCAAAAAAATGCTGAGAACCTGAGCTAAGCTAACCACAAACTGACACCAGAACGACATGCCTCGAGACACTTGGTCTTAATATGACAGACACTGTATTGCCAAATACAACACTGCTCTTGACAGCAGCCTTTCTAGCTGAAGGTCAACTTCTGCTCTGGTAAAATTCAACATCTTGATCTTTCTTGTTCCCTGCCATGCCCCTTTTTAAAGGGTAAAAGTTCTAACTTCATACTTTGGTGAGTAATGCAAATGGTCAAATCACAAACATTGAATTTTGGCCATTCTTGTAACACCCAGGTCAGTATGTAACAGGACTCAAACGCACGACTTGAGGGAAGGTCAAAAACAGGTTTAATGCAAATGGTTCGGTACACAATAAGCAGTCCACGAACAAACAAGTCCAAAAAACGCAAGCGAGAGGCAGGGTCAAAACAGGCAAAGGGCAAAAAACACGAAGAGGCAAGCACGAGGAGAGAACGCGGGACTGACTTTCACCATAAGGCTCAAATACAATCTGCAACATAGAAGGGAGCAGACACATTATATACAAGAGGAGGATTGAACGCTTCACAGGTGGACACAATCAGGGCGGGACCAGACAACTCAGAACACCCGTGCAAAGCAGAAAGAGGTCAAGGGGCGGGAACACATGAGGGCAGGAAGGCAGGATCTGAAATGAGAGGGAGGTTAGTAATATCAAAAAAAACAGGAAAGGACAAAATGAAATGAAACACAAAGAGACAAAACAAAACAAACAAGACAGGTGATGTCCACAATTCTACACTTTATGTGTGGCTAAATTAATAATACAATTTTCATTTCATGGCATGTGAAACGATGCAAATTTCTGTTTTGTCAAAAAATGCTATAATAACACAACTCAGTAAACTTCAGTGAAAGAGGACATATGCTCATTTCTGGGTTCATACCTTTATTTTGGGTTTGTACAAGAACATGTTTACATGCTTTAATGTTCATTAAACGCCTGTTTTCATGCTCTGTTCCCTCTCCATTAAGCCCAGTCTGCTCTGATTGGCTTGTGAGAAGAGCATGGTGTACCTTTACAAAGGTAGCTCAAGCTGTTGCGGGCGATGTACCCTAATGAGCCTGCAAGTGACGTAGGAGGGGGGCCAAATCTCAACTGAATGCTTTGTTGAATCACATGCTCCATAATCTTCACATATAGAGATGAACATGTTGTCTGCTGTTGCATCAGTGTTGAAAACCTATCCATCTATTTTCTACCACTTGTCCATCCTAGACATGGTGACAGCAAACAAAAACATGTCCACCGCTTCCTCCTCTTGAGAAATACTCCTACACACATCTGGAGCATACCCTGGACCTTGTTTTTATTCTGTTTTTTTTTTTTTTTTTGGAGCATCTTTGTCTTTCACATTAAAATTGCGATTTTAAAATTGATTTGTCTTTTGTCTTTTGAGTTGGATACCTTACCTTGTTGCTGTAAAATGAGCTCTTGCATCCTAAACAGTCTCTCTGCAGCACAGTTCTCTGCTGCCAGTTATGATGGTGCTCTTATGTTTATTAGCGACGTGGATTCTCAAGTGCAACAATCTTTGAATGAGCACTGCTCCTCAGTCTTGGATAAAGTTGCTCCTACTAAGCCTAGACTGGCTCCTCTGATCATAGTCCTCCCCCTGGATGAACGGCCACGTTCAAACGTACCTGTTGCAGAGCTGAGTGTTTTAATGGATTTTAATGACATGATTAAGGATGCCAGAGCTACATACACAACGCCTCCCCACCGTCTGTCGGTAGGAAAGTATCTACGTACACGTGTGTCCCATTGTGAAATATCTCACCAAGAGGGAATTTCTTCAAATTTGGCACAAATTTCCACTTTAGACTCAAGGATGAACAGACTGGATTTGGTGGACAAAGGTTAAGGCCACTGTGACCTCACGTCCATCCCATTCTCTTTAATACGATATCTCAGGAGCACCTTGAGGGAATTTCTTCAAATTTGGCACACATGCATGAATGTAAACTGCAAACTGATTTTTTTGGCAGAGGCATACAACCACGATGCTGTAACTCTGGGTATCCTTATATTGAATAGTTGACGTTATCCCAAAATGTACAGTATATGTTCACAAGGCTGTTGCACCTCTATAGTCTGAAGTCTGGTTTTTAAGTGTTCACATAACATACTGTTAACTGACACATGTTCTTCAGTGGATACACATCAACACAGACTCCCTCAGCAGCTTTTCTCTGGAGAGCTGTGGATTCATCCCCCTGCTAGGTGAGATAGGAGGCAGCTGATATGATCTATGGAGGGCCACGTGAAAACAAGACTCCCCCCTCCTTTTAACGCCTGAATAAAGATATACCCGCTGTGATAAATGCTGATAAAAGCGACACGTCTCACCAGACGTGCTGTCAGCGATGGAGACAAGCTGACAATTATCAGGCCTATCTGCGGTGTAATCACTGAGCTCTACATTGTCCTTTTGGCATTTTCCATATTTCTTACTTTTGATTTGTGCCTGAGCATTATGCAAAGCAGATTCCCAACACTGTTTCATGTGATCCATGCTGATCTGTTGTTAAGGATAAGGATAAAATATTTGTGCATTACACGGATCACAGACATCATTTGAACCACAGAAGAAAGGGTCACCTCCCGAGTATCTCGGGTCAACATTCCTCACTTCATGTGTTGATTTCTTTCTTTTTTACACACAAATTCATTAAAGTGCAAACAAGCCATTGGACTGTGCAAGAAATAACCCCTTAATCACAGATTGGAAGTACAAAAAGCTTTAGATGTCAAATTAATCCGTGGAGGCTGAAGCCCTTTTTATAGAACTGAAGCATTTTATTATCTGATCTGAAATTTGAAAACTTTCTCTGCTTTATTTCTCACTTATAGAAATATTCCTCCAGGCTCAGGGTGTGAGTTTGACTGGAGGCGCATAATTTCCTCAGCAAAGCAGAGAGGAGAAAAACATCAAAACAGCATGGTGTGACAACAATAATGGCTGCCACTCTGAATGGATAAACTGTGCAAAGCCTGTCAGATAATTTCAGAAAACGTAATGACATTTTAGGAAACACAACATCATTCAAGAATACACAACATCATTTCACAAAACACAACATTTCAGGAAACACAACCTTTTAGAAAACAACATTTTTCAAATCTACAAATCAATTAAAATATTCAATTATGATTAATCACATTATTGTCCAGAGTTAATACTGATTAATCACAAATTAATCACATTTTTTACCTGTTCAAAATGTACCTTAAAGGCAGATTTGTCAAGTATTTAAAACTCTTATCAACATGGGAGTGGACAAACATACTTGATTTATGCAAATGTATGGATATATTTATTATTGGAAATTTTTCTTCGCCAAAATTTGGTGCAAATTCAGGATGTTATTTAACCTCCTACATGACAAGCTGGTATGACATGATTGGTAGCGATAGATTCCTTTGGTTTTGTATTTTCATAAGATTCTAGCTTTAAAACTGAGCCCGCTACAACCTCCAAAAGATCGACTGTGTTAATGCAGAAAAATAAATAATAAACTAATTTGCATTAATGTGTTCTTATCGTGTTAACTTTGACAGCCCCTAATACTTAACATGAAACATGTTTTATGAAATGTTGTTTTGTGAAATGTTTTTGTGTTTTCTAAAATGCTGTGAAATGTTGTGTTGCGTTGTACTTCAGGTCACTTTTGAAATTATCCAGAATAATGTGGGGAAATGCTGTTGAAAAGTGTTAATGAGTTTGGTGCAATTTTGATGTGAATGGCCATGACTGCAAATAAATATGATGTGCATAGTGACATTTCCATATGATTTCCATATGTATGGCAGAAACAGCCTCTGTTTATGACCAGCTTTCTGCTCATTTTATATGGTTAATACACAGCATGACTTTTTGATATGGTCACTCTTGGTCCATAGTTTTCTGCACGATGTCGTAGTGAATCAGATTTATTCATTTAGTGGTCAAGTATTTTCCATCAAGTGGACTCTGGTTTTCACTAGACAAAAAGATAAATACAGATATACAGCTACAACAAAGGTACACAACATAAACATAACTGCTATGTACAAATAGTAAATAATATACTGGGTTACAAATGCAAACAAGTCTGAGAGTAAAGAATGCCAAAATAAATATGGTAAAATTAGAAATAAGGAGGCCCATTCTGAAAACAAAGTCCATTTAATGACTTAATTTCACAGAGCTTTTAGTCACATCTACCAGTCTTCATCAGTTTGCTTCGTTGACATTTTATTGGGTTACAAAATCCTCCATCCCACTTGTTCTGGGAGGATGTGATGCATTCTGCTCCACATACATGCTTTTATCAAATAGACGATGCAGTCTGAAGAGGCAGTTTGTGACATGCGACATGTTGTCCGAGTTACGCGTCTCTCCTCATTGAATCAAGGGAGGGTCGCACAAACAACAGGAGACATGTTAACTGAGGCTGATTACGTATCGCGCTGGATCCTCATGCAATTTGCAACAGTCAGTTTTGTGTGAGGAAAATTCTCCACAGGGGAGATTGTACAGTTGGAAAATAAATTAACATTAAACACTAAAATCTGAACAAAAAATGAAGTAATCAGGCTTTTATTAATGAAAACAATGTTATTACTGAAGCACAATGAAGAGTGGGCGGATGTTGTGTTGTGTGTTCATCACACTTTGATTTGATTTGAACTTAACCGTCAATGAAGTGTCAAATGACTACAGGCTGCAGCTCAACTTCTCTTTGTTTAGTTAAAATATTTAAGTGAGCGTTTGGCTGCATTTACCTCAGTATTAACATCCATATGAAGACCCACCACCTCCACCTGCTCCACCCTGAGCTGCTACTAAACCTACTGCTCTGCCCCCCCCCCTCTCTCTCTCTCTCTCTCTCTCTCTTCTCTCTGTCATGTTTCCCATCAACATATATAAAAGACTGAGACTGTAAAATAAGACAACACCATAGTAGCGACCTGTCAATCACACGGTAGCCACGCCCTAAAGCATCCCCCTATTTGTCATTTATTTTATTGTAAATGGGACTTGTGGGAATTGAAACTAGTGATTGAGACCATAAACTCATGTTTACGATGTTTACTGTGGAAATAAATTAAGTGGGAATTAGACTTATTTTCTCATAGACTTCTATACAATCAGAGGAGTCGCCCCCTGCTGGCTGGTAGAAAGAATGCAGATTTAAGGCACTTTAGTACATGCTGACTGTGTAATCAGCTTCTGGCAGGTTGTGAGTGATGCTGGGTCTTTTATTGAGTCAATACTGGTCGCCTGCTTCAGGCCCTGAAAGACTCTAGATCCCACAATCTGGATTTTTTTGTTGTTTTGTTGATATATGACAGTATATTCACTTATTGCTCTGTTTTCTCTCAGGTGATGAATGTGAATCTGTCTGAGGGAGACAAGGTGGTGTTTGAAGATGTGGGCCATGGGGAGAACACCATGTTGGCCAATGAGTCCATTCTGATGAGGGGATTGGTAGTACGAAGCCACAGCAATCAGATCTCTATCCGCTTCCACAGCCAGAGGCCTCAGGTTGGATCAGTCCTGCTCAGATACCAAGGTAAGTGTGTGTGGGTTTGCACACAGCATACAATGGTCATGGAAAATATTGTTATTAATAATTAATGTTAGATGTCCATTATACTGTAAGTCATTGTGGTTCAGGGGCCCAGAATATGTAAGATGAGGTCTCATGCAAGCCTACTTCAGCTTATTCTTTGGATTTGAACTTCTTGACTGATCTGGAGATGGACTTGGTTCATCGTGAGATCAAGCACATGTGTGCCTGTCTTACATTCCTGGCAGGCTGTAGGCAATCTATCTGAGTGTATGTTATCAGCTGTTAACAAAATGTTTGGTTGCTGTCAATCAGCCACATGATTAACTAATGCATTATCTTTGTACCATAACAATTATTGTACTAGACATGCCTAAACATACAGCAATTATGGAAAGCTTTATGCTGCAGCCAGCTAACTGAAAGTCATTTTCTGCAGCTGCCCTTGTTGTGAAAATCCTTGAAGGGTTTTGCAAATGTGTGATGGCATTTTAAGAGCTCCCAGGAGACAGGGTCAGCTCTGGTCCTGCTGGTCAAATATCAACCCCTGAAAACTATGTAGCGATTCCACTCCTTGATCTCTCTTCATTTATGCTCGTTTCCATTGATTGCCCTCCAAAGCGCAGATGGCATGTGCAAACTTCTTACCTGCTGCTTAAAGGCAATCTGTGCTGTTTGCTAGTTTCCCACCACTGCTGGCCAAATGGGGGAGGATTATAAAGCTTTGATAGTTGTCTGTGTGTGTGTGTGTGTGTGTGTGTGTGTGTGTGTGTGTGTGTGTGTGTGCGCGCACCAGCAAGGATGTGAGACAGTTGTTGGCTCCTGTTTGCTTGGACTCCACTTTCTACCAAAGGGTCATATTACTTTACTGTCCAGGTAATAAAATCATGTCAAACAGCATCATCTGTGTAATGTTTAGAAACCAGGACTGTGAAAGCTTTTCTCCAACATAATAGGAGAGTTAAGGCTTAAAGAGCGGTTCAATATTAAATGTATGTGTGGTTCTCTCGTCCCTCCTTCCCTCAATAAGTGCATTTGCACTGATCCATTCATTAGAATGCAGACAGGACCAGTTAAAGCTCCCACACATTGGGCTAAAACTTTCCATCGATATACACGACAGAAATACTCAATTTTTTGTTCACCATTCAAATCCCTCCAGAAGCTAGCTTCCCTCATGGCTTTTCGTCTGAGATACTGAAAGAAAAGGCTGTTGACCAATGCATTCAGTGTTTTGGATCGCAGTGGCTTGGACAGTGAAGTAGTGCATGTGTTGGCTGAGATAGGATTCATCACATTGAGTTGCTGTTGCAATGTATTGTTCCCAGGCAGAGAAAGGAAAGTGCAGACCAGGCAGCAGGGTAGGACAGATGACAGATAGAGGTACCGTGGATGAATATGTAATTGTATTCATGGCTGAACATGTTCATGCTCACATCAATTTGCAATATGTCACTTCTGACATGCATACAATGTCCTTCTGGGAATTCTAACCACATCCCCAGGCAATATTCTTACTTATCACGAAGCAGCCTATAAAGCGGGCTGCATAATAAATCTCATTGTATAATTCAGTGTGCGAGGCAATACGCAATATGTGACTCAGGGAAGTAATTTCTGTCCCTGGCATTCCTATACCCATGCCAAAATGGTTATGTGGGCCTATGTGCTGTTACATAACATGTAAGATCTAAAAGTGCATCTGATAGATTAAAAGGTTATTGTCCTAAATATTAACAGGTAATGACTTTTACTGATTAATCCACAGACCAGAAAAATCTATGTATAAGGCCGCATTCATCACTGTCTGCATCCTACATGCGTGGTTAGGAGCGACAGGACCCGCTTGGTAGAGGGCTCAGCCTGTGCTAGGACTAGGATTACAATATTGTAACTTTTGTTTTAAGTCAAGCAGGCAAGTACAGTGGGGAGGGTATGTATGTATGTACACCCTGTCTCAATCTAAACATACTGATCCAGACTAGCCAAGAATAAGACACACAGGAGAAGTAAGGGGCTCTGTCCAACTCTGTCCATGGTCTAACCCTGCAAGGATCAAGAGACAAACAGTAGACACCTGCACACCACATTCCTCTGGTCATCAAGGAACATGTAGGTGCATCATGCCCAGAGGTGGTCGGACGCAACACAACTGACACTCACATCAACATTTACACCAGTCCTGTGTCCTTCCAGCAACCACAAACCCTGAAAAAAGGACAACATGTCCAGGAGGATTGATCTGAAATCTCCCGTCTTTTTGGGAACCAGGAAGTAAAACCCCCTCTGTCTGTCGTGAACAGGTACACGCCCTGAACGCACTTGTGCACAAGTGGGGTGTGTCCAGCTCCACTTCTGCTCATTAAATGGTGCATAACCTGGGCACGAAGTTAGGCGCAAGGGGCCAACGGGTATTGTATTATTGTATTATAATATTGTATTTAGTCTCTTAATTAATCATAGTTGTGCTTCGGGCATAACATAAATTAAACCAATCAAAGTGTTATCCCCCATTCACGTTAAAAGGTGCATCTGCACCAGTTGCTGTTGTTGTTAAATGGCAGATTCAGCCAATTGGAAAAGCAAGCAGTTTTCTGGATCTTCTTGTATGCTAAGTACAAGCACAGCGGACCCAGCGCCTCTGCCGTTTCCTAATCCTCTATGCATTTGACCGCATATGAGCAAAAGCACCAATAACCTACAGTATTTGGTAGAGGTCGACATATATGTTTTTTTTTTTTCAGGCTGATGCAGATGCCGATTTTCTTCTTTTTTTTTTTTTCACAGACTCAAGACAGCCAATGGCCATTATACAGTGCTGTGAAAAAGTATTTGCCCTCTTCTTATGATTTCTTATATTTTTGTATATTTGTCACACTTAAATGTTTCAGGTCATCAAACAAATTTGAATATTAGACCAAGATAATCTGAATAAATAGAAAATGCAGTTTTTAATATGATGACTTAAAAAAGCTATCCATTTTCATCCACATTTTTTTGGAAAACCTGTTGAATCAAGAAAAGTACAGATGAGAAACAAAGTCAGTGACTTCTATCAGTCTGGAAAAGGTTTTGAAGCCATTTCTAAGGCTCTGGGACTCCACTGAACCACTGTGAGAGACGTTATCCACAGATGGAGGAACCCTGGAACAGTGGTCAACCTTCCCAGGAGTGGCCGGCCTCCCAAAATGACTCCAAGAGCTCATCGACGACTCATCCAGGAGGTCCCAACAGAACCAGAACCACATCTAAAGAACTGCAGGCCTCACTGCCTCAGTTAAGGTCAGTGTCCAGGATTCAACAGTAAGACAGAGACCGGGCAACAACGGCATCATGGGAGAAATCCAAGGAGAAAACCACTGCTGACCAAAAACAACACAAAGGCTCATCTCACATTTGTCAAAAAAACATCTTGATGATCTGAAGACTTTTGGACTGACAAGACAAAGGTTGAACTTTATGGAAGGTGAGCGTCCCGTTAATCTGGAGGAAAACTAACACAGCATTTCATAAGAACACCATCATACCAGCAGTCAGACATGGTGGTGGTGGTGTGATGGTCTGGGTCTGCTCTGCTGCTTCAGGACCTGGACCACTAGCTGTAACTGATGGAACCATGAATCCTGCTCTCTACCAGAAGATCCTGAAGGAGAACGTCCAGCCATCAGTTTGTGACCTCAAGCTCAAGACCACTTGGGTTCTGCAGCAGGACAATGATCCCAAACACACCAGCAAGTCCACTTCTGCACTGCTTAAAATAAACAACATGAAGGTTTTGCAGTGACCTAGTCAAAGTCCAGACTTCAGTCCGATTGAGATGCTGTGGCCTGACCATAAACAGTCTTCATGATCGAAGACCCTCCAGTGTGGCTGAATTAAAACAGCTGTGTAAAGAAGAGTGGGCCAAAATTCCTCCACCACTCATCACTAGTTATCACAGATGCCTGATTGCAGTTGTTGCCGTCAAGGGTGGCACAACCAGTTATTAGGTTTAGGGGGCAATTCGTTTTTCACATAGGGCCAGGTAGGTTTGGATAGCTTTTTCCCTTAATAAATGAAATCATCATTTAAAAACTGCATTTTCTATTTACTCAGGTTATCTTTGTATAATATTAAAATTTGTTTGATGATCTGAAACATTTAAGTGTGACAAATATGCAAAAATATAAGAAATCAGGAAGGAGGCAAATATTTTTCACAGCACTATACACAGTCCACAGTGTCCATGTAAAACGTCTCAGGTGCCTGGTCTGCAGCGAGCTGACGGTGTCATGTAGCTCCTTCAGTGCCTGGTTAGCATTAGCAACCGGCGGGATATAAACAATGAAAACAGCTGTAAACTCCCGTGGCAGAAAGTGCGGCCGACATTTCACTGTCCTACGTTCTATCACCTCGGAGCAGAAGCTTTTCACCAGACCACAGTTTGTACACAAGCCTTCATTCACGTACACACAGAGTCCGCCTCCCCGTGTTTTCCCCGACCGGTGGTCGCGGTCTGCTCGGAAAAGCTGTAGTCCGTCAATCTGTACGGCTGAGTCGGGCATGCTGTTGTTTAGCCAGGTTTCCATGAGGCGAAGAACAGCACAGTTCCTCATCTCTGTAGAAACACTCAGCCTCAGACATAACAAGTCCTCTTTGTTGTCCAGGGAGCGGACGTTGACCAGAAAGACAGTTGGAACTGGAGGCCTGCTAGCCTTTAGCTGGACCAGCACGCCGGCCCGCTT
The DNA here is from genome assembly GCA_947000775.1 of Pterois miles. Lineage (NCBI taxonomy): Eukaryota > Metazoa > Chordata > Actinopteri > Perciformes > Scorpaenidae > Pterois > Pterois miles. The sequence continues at coordinate 386,316 of CAMQGK010000416.1, read as the reverse complement.
TCCTCTCTTTTATTTTAGGGAACATCACCTCCTTTTGCCTGCTGGTCCCTGTACTCTGCTGTGCCACTCCGAGCTGCTGTCTTCCCAGTGCGGATTTCAGCTCCAGTGAGATTGTGATAATCGAACTATCTCTGATGACCATAAGTTTGGCGGATTGCACTTCACATGCAAATTTAGCGCTAAACTAGAGCCAAAAGTGGCCTCAAAGTTCTTAAAATAAGGCTTAGTCCTGGGAGCTCGAGAAGCTGCTGCAACTCTGTGCGCTGCCATCTTGTTTAGAGCATATCTGTCTGAATAATGCACCTTTAAATAGCAGGAATATACTGCGCCATAAACTATCTACCAGGATTTATTGGTCAATGGTGCAACTACTCTCTGCTGCCTCAACATAGCAATGTGCCACCAATGTGCCTGACCACACCTCATTTTAAGACTAACACACCCATGGATGGACGTAAGTACATTTGCTGTTTACACAACATGGGTACTAGGTGTAAAGAACACAGCTGTGGGGCCCCACAACAAAGCTAAGGGACCATAGAGCTGACAGGTAATGGCAGTATTTTATATCAGCCACTGATCAAATGGCTGACACTATCTGAGCCAGACACTGATCAAACTAATGTCACTGTGTAAAAGCTGGTTCAGAGGATGGTCAACTTTGATAACAATGGAACTTTACTTTGTCTCTGTTTGCAATAAAATGTCCAAATATATTGATATTTAATGTTGGCACAAAGTGCCAGCAATCAGCTGCATCTATTAATAATTACTGGTGTCAATATCTCATTTTCAAAACCCTAGAAAACCCTAATTAGAATACAATACAATTGATGTAAATGATGTAAAGTGAATTTAAGAGCTGCATGCTTCATCTGTTCGCTTGATGGAAAACACTCAGTAGTCTCCCATTTGACTCGTGCATCACAGTGGTGGTGCTGGGATATCGAGCTAAATACTGAGCGGACGGGCCAGCTCATTCTGTTCCTTAGATAATTATAAACCGTTGACATGCTGACAAATTAATTTAATATGGGCATGTATCTAATATTCTTTTGCTTATTATGAAGATGTAATTGCAACAGGATTTCTTCTATTACTTAATTATGGGGGAGTCAAATTGCCTTTTCTTCCTGCATTAAATTACTGCCATATCACAAATTAACATGAATAACAGCACTCACAAATAGGTTTGGCATTCAGTTGAGTTCGTCAAGCATAAAACAGACATGGGGTGGTCTCTTCAGCGACGAATTACAGTGTTCAGCTGCAGATAGGAAAAAAAACAAGTGTTGTATCACTCAAAACTCTGACTTTGTGTTCCAACCTTAACTTTCAGTTTGTACATTCATGCTGCAGCAACATGCTCTCATCCCATCTCGTCACATGATGCTGATCTGTCTCGACCCTTGATGTCACTTTAGATTTTGGCAACAAAACCACTTAGTTAAGTTTAGGAGACTACATGGTTGGGCTTAAAACTATTATGTTTATAATAGTGAAAAGGAAGACTGTGAACATGTGACACAAACAGCTGATTGTAATGTGAAACTTATAGCTTTGTGTCTGTTCGACCCGTCCACATCATCGTCAATGAAAACAGCTGTCTGCAGCTGGAAACAAAGGTGATGAGAGTGAAATTAACAGGCCAGAAAAAGAAGAATGAATCACCTTAAAACGCTCTGTAGAAAGTGCTTTTGTTTTCTAAACCTACACAGGACTCAGGATGTGAACCTTGGTCTTCAGAGTAAAAGTCATGTTTTATATAGCCACCATGACTTCCTGCTTCTGTGCAGTAGCACTTTGTTTACTGAAAAAAAAAAAAACAAACAAACATGCCAATGAACATAATCTAGGGAACAATTATGTTTCTCTCAAAATTGAGCCAGTAAAACAAATTAGTAGTATAGAAACCCAATTTTTAGGATTGTTCTCTATGGGTTTGTCTCTACCAGCAGCCGCTTAAAATCACCCATAGTGATTTGAGTCATTGTTAATCCAAAATGATTGATAAATTATAAATTTTAATAATTCCAACTTTGGCATCCCAGATATAGTACAAAAAAACATGCTGAGGTTAAAAGTACATAGACTGTACCAATTTTCAACATGATTTTTTTCTATTTTTTTGCTACAAGCTAAAATTTAGTTTATGAAAAATGAACTTTAGCTTATAAAAAAATAAAAAATCGAAAAATAAAAAAATATATAAAAAGAAATAGAATAATGAAGAAGAAAACAGAATAATCTCAAAGGTGTTTTGACCATATGACTGACGTAAAGTCAGTAAACATACAGGCTTCGTTCTAAAGTGTGACAGACAACCACATAACGACAGGATTGATGCTCACTGTGTTCTGTCAGCTGTGCTGCTCTGTTACCTCTGACAGTCGGATCACCAGCCAAACACACTCCAGACTGATCAGTGAAAACCCATTTCCAGCAACTAGTTGGATTTAAGGTTGAACACATGATCAGAAAATGTCACTGTGAAAATACAACATCACAACTTTACCTTTTCCTGACAAAAGTAAGTAAATAAGTCAGTCATTGCGTCTGACTTTGAAAAGGAGCTTTTTGATCTGTAATGGATTGGCAGGGCAGAGTTAAACAAGAGGTGACAGCAGCCATGGAGCTCCTGTTACGTATGTACGTTTTCTGTTTTTAAAGGATTAGAAGAAGAAGAAGAAGAAGAAGAAGAAGAAGAAGAAGAAGAAGATATTCCTTTATTAGTCCCACGAGGGGAAATTAAATTTTTTCACTCTGTTGTTAACTTATACACGGTACGTGCAGACCTGAACACACACATGCACAAACATGCAACAATGGAGAGATGTCAGAGTGGGGGGGCTGCTCCTGACAAGCGCCCCAAGCAGTTGGGGGTTTGGTGCCTTGCTCAGGGGCACCTCGGCAGTGCCCAAGAGGTAAACTGGCACCTCTCCAGCTACCAGTTCGCACTCAGTTCTTGGTCCATGTCGGGACTTGAACCGGTGACCCTCCAGTTCCCAAGCCAACTCCCTACAGACTGAGCTACTGCCGCCCCCAATTAATTAATTAATTAATGACGTGTGTATGATTTGAATAGAAACTGGCTGGCATTAAAACCTGAATTTAAAGTATTATGTTGACTTTTCCTTAAGAAATATGGACTAACTACAGTGGGAATGTTCATTATGTCTCAATAGGCAGTTATAGATTTCACATGCTGCGTTGCCTCAGTGTCTCAGGTCATATACAGGACCTTCATCTATGCTGTATTTGAGTGACATTCGTAATGTCTGTCCTTTATTGTGTCTCATTGCCCTCCATTCTAACTGTGACTCAGACAAGGTGTCATTGCATCAGAATTATGATAAATCTCTCAGTTGAACGATCCATTTCCTTGTTCTCTTTAAATAATAATACATTTCAATTTAAACCATCAAGAGCAAGTTGAATATAAGTAGTGAGGATGGGTCTTATAATACTCTGTGCAGCTTTTTGCAGTCCAGAGTTGGCTGTAAAGCTAACTACCCCTCCATACAGACAATAGCCAGTCCCACAGAGGCTATGACATTGTGTGAAATTGAATCTCATCACTGAAGGATATTTCCCACCCACAGTGTCCTCTCCTGTACAAGCCTGTCACGCTCAATCATCCTGAATGAGCTCTGATGAGCGAGGCGTAAATGAATCCCCTCTGTCAGTTTCTTTATTGATGTCCAGGCACAGAGGAAGATGTATGTATTTTTCATCAGTCCATGTAAAATGCAGGACTGCTAATAGACCATTTGTCTTTGTTAGCAAAAGGAGATTTCATTGTGTTATAATTACAGAGCATCAGCAGGGCTGTCAGGTCACAGGACAGTAAACTGAAGGAGTACATCCTCATTTCAGAGACTATTTCTGCTAACTGGAGAAATCTCTCTCTCTCTCTTGGGATAGCAACTTATTTCACTTCTAACATTTAAATGTTTTAAGCTTATAGATAACATTATTTGTATCAACAGAGCTTGATTTTTTTAAATTTAATTCATAATGCACTGGGGGCTACACGGTGGTGTAGTGGTTAGCACTCTCGCCTCACAGCAAGTGGGTCGCAGGTTCGATTCCGGCTTGGGACTCTTCTGTGTGGAGTTTGCATGTTCTCCCCGTGTAAGTGTGGGTTTTCTCTGGGTACTCCGGCTTCCTCCCACAGTCCAAAGACATGCTGTTTAGGTTAATTGATGACTCTAAATTGCCCGTAGGTGTGGATGTGAGTGTGAATGGTTGTCTGTCTCTATGTTCTTCTCTTTGCCCTGTGATGGACTGGCGACCTGTCCAGGGTGAACCCTGCCTTCGCCCTATGCCAGCTGGGATCGGCTCCAGCCCCCCGCGACCCCTAACGGGAAAAAGCGGTTGACGATGGATGGATGGATGGATGGATCATAATGCACTGACATTGGTGTACGTGCAGTATACTGTCCAGACCGAGAGGTTGACCTCAGAAATTTAGTATCACATCTACGGAGTGGGACTCATAAATGGTGACTTGAAGCAGAAGGCTGAATTACCCTGACTTTTATTTCATAGTTGGGGTCAAGCTACAAAAACACCAGATCCTACATTTCCCATAGTGCAACTCATATTTCGTTATACCCTCTTTGCCATAGTAAATGCTGGTATCCTTCAAATGCCACACATCCAGTTTGACAAAACAACTCAAAGTCCACTAAATGTATACTATATCTCCTGGTCTTCATTAAAAGAATAAGGCTTTAATGTATTGTGCTGGTCCATCCATCGTCAACCGCTTATCCCGTTAGGGGTCTCGGGGGGCTGGAGCCGATCCCAGCTGGCATTGGGCGAAGGTGGGATCACCCTGGACAGGTCGCCAGTCCATCGCAGGGCACATAGAGACAGACAACATATAGACAGACAACCATTCACACTCACATCCACACCTACGGGACATTTAGATCATCAATTAACCTAAACTGTCTTGTGGGAGGAAGCCGGAGAACCCGGAGAAAACCCACGCTAACACGGGGAGAACATGCAAACTCCACGCAGAAGAGTCCCAGGCCGGATTCAAACCTGCGACCCTCTTGCTGTGAGGTGAGGGTGATAACCACTGCACCACCGTGCAGCCCATATTGTGTTGGTTTTAAATTAAATTAATCAATTAAGTTAATCCGTGGGCTGCACGGTGGTGTAGTGGTTAGCGCTGTCGCCTCACAGCAAGAGGGTCGCAGGTTCGATTCCAGCTTGCGGCTCTTCTGTGTGGAGTTTGCATGTTCTCCCCGTGTAAGCATGGGTTTTCTCCGGGTACTCCGGCTTCCTCCCACTGTCCAAAGACATGCTGTTTAGGTTAATTGATTACACTAAATTGCCTGTAGGTGTGGATGTGAGCGTGAATGGTTGTCTGTCTCTATGTTGTCTGTCTCTATGTGCCCTGCGATGGACTGGCGACCTGTCCAGGGTGAACCCCGCCTTCGCCCTATGCCAGCTGGGATCGGCTCCAGCCCCCCGCGACCCCTAACGGGGAAAAAGCGGTTGACGATGGATGGATGGATGGATGGATCATAATGCACTGACATTGGTGTACGTGCAGTATACTGTCCAGACCGAGAGGTTGACCTCAGAAATTTAGTATCACATCTACGGAGTGGGACTCATAAATGGTGACTTGAAGCAGAAGGCTGAATTACCCTGACTTTTATTTCATAGTTGGGGTCAAGCTACAAAAACACCAGATCCTACATTTCCCATAGTGCAACTCATATTTCGTTATACCCTCTTTGCCATAGTAAATGCTGGTATCCTTCAAATGCCACACATCCAGTTTGACAAAACAACTCAAAGTCCACTAAATATATACTATATCTCCTGGTCTTCATTAAAAGAATAAGGCTTTAATGTATTGTGCTGGTCCATCCATCGTCAACCGCTTATCCCGTTAGGGGTCTCGGGGGGCTGGAGCCGATCCCAGCTGGCATTGGGCGAAGGTGGGATCACCCTGGACAGGTCGCCAGTCCATTGCAGGGCTGACACATAGAGACAGACAACATATAGACAGACAACCATTCACGCTCACATCCACACCTACGGGACATTTAGATCATCGATTAACCTAAACTGTCTTGTGGGAGGAAGCCGGAGAACCCGGAGAAAACCCACGCTAACACGGGGAGAACATGCAAACTCCACGCAGAAGAGTCCCAGGCCGGATTCAAACCTGCGACCCTCTTGCTGTGAGGTGAGGGTGATAACCACTGCACCACCGTGCAGCCCATATTGTGTTGGTTTTAAATTAAATTAATCAATTAAGTTAATCCGTGGGCTGCACGGTGGTGTAGTGGTTAGTGCTGTCGCCTCACTCTTCTGTGTGGAGTTTTCATGTTCTCCCCGTGTAAGCATGGGTTTTCTCCGGGTACTCCGGCTTCCTCCCACTGTCCAAAGACATGCTGTTTAGGTTAATTGATTACACTGGATGGATGGATGGATGGATGGAAGTTAATCCGTAACATTGGAAAGAGTGGTTAAATCAAACAAACCCTGCTCAAGGTCCACTTACTGGCTTTTTCTGGGGCTTTCAATTTTCAATGACAGCACACACACACACACACACACACACACACACACACACACACCTTTCATCCATCTCCAAATGAACAAACTATCCATGTGATTTGATTTAGAAAAACAGAAAGACAATCACTTAGAACTGTGTGGGGATTGTTTTGTCAAACTATCACTACATAAATAGTTCTTCCCACATGCCAACTGCACACTGATGTGCTCCGTATAAAACACTATCACAGTCGTGGGCGTTTTGAGCTGTAGCATGCTATAAGCCACACGTGTCAAACTCAAGGCCCGCGGGCCAAATCCGGCCCGCCACCTCACTTTATGTGGCCCGCGAGGGCTTGCAAAGAATATAGAATGCATATCATTCAATTCTATGCCGCTTCACAGAAGTACTGTGTCTTTAAACTGCATATCCCACAATGCATCTCGATTTTGTGACATGCGCACTGTAGCGTCTCAGTATCAGTGGTTTCCAGCAACAGCGCTGTGACGCCTACTTAGCGACTTAGTCGCTATATTTAGCCAGTTTTCAGACCCCTCTAGCGAGTCTTTCAAAAAAGAAATTAGGGCCAAATCTAACGAGTTTTTCTGGCGTTACGGAGAAAGCAGGTACCGTTCTTCTTCTCAATGAGCAGCGGGTGCTGCCGTGGACCCCTCCCCGGTCCCAAAGCTCTCATAGAGGGCCCGGTCCTCGTCAGCAGTCCCTCCTAGCTGCAGTCAGAGCTGTTCACCCCTCCGCATCCAGACTGAATGAATCCCGCCTGCACAAAGTCGCCGCTGGCTGATGTAAATGTACAATTCTGGGAATCAAGCCCTGAATTTTAAAAAAATAACTTTTTGTCTTCAGAGCTAGTTATTAAATATATTATTACTAAAACTAATACTAATCAAATTCAGAGGCAATTTTATAATATGATCTAGAGTAGATATATTTATATAGTCTTACAGTTACAACCGGCCCTTTGAGGGGAACCATGATGCTGATGTGGCCTGGGATGAAAATGAGTTTGACACCCTGCTATAAGGTCTTTTTTGGGCCCATTCTTTCTGACATTGTCACGGCAGTGTTATGGCCAGGCTGTTAAGGTGCCCGTCCAGCACTTGGTGCCCTATGTGCAGCTTGTGATGCACATGTATGTATGTATGTGGTAGCGGTGCTGGGTGGTTTGTCACTGCGCCACAAGTACCAGTTTTTGTGTCTTGGCAATTGAAAAAAAATGTATTGATATTTGTACAATAACAATGTGCCAATGTGAAAACAATGTGAAAGGGGTCAGAGGGAAGGTCAGACAAAAGTGATGTGAAAAGTACAGCTGCCTGCATCGCTGCTCTTTTGTCTTGTGTTGCTACTGCTGCAGCTCCTGTAAAGTGACTTTTTAAGCAGCTTTTACTTTGCTGCAGTATTCTTTCTCCTGCTGTGTTGAAATGTTGATAACAAGAGGAGTTAAAATTGTCTAATCTCTCTCTCTCTCTCCCTCCTCTCTCCCACACACATTCCTCTCAGTGACTATTACTTAGTTTCAGTAGCCATTTGTACAAATTTACATTCTGTCCTTTACTACAACCCACACTTTACAGACATACTGTATGTAAGCATGTGATAAAATACAACCTGCAGTAGCCAGTAATAACTTGTTGTAACGTCATTATTAGCAGTGTTACTTCACTTGTGCTAGCACAAAACAATCATATATATGGAAATATGGACATCCCGTAATCTATTAGTGATTAAATAACAAACAACACCTTACCATCCAGTGTTTAAAGTGGAAAAGCTTTGTCCTCTGGGGAGCCTGGGTGTACTCTGAGCATTTCATGCAAATTACATTTGATATGTCCAATGTACATGATGACACTAGTGAAAATGCAAAATATTTTTTACAGGAATATAGCCATTAGCTTGTGAGGTAACATTATGGACCAGAGTAATGATCACTGCAAAATTTTGACCATGATTATAAACTGAGCTGACAGGGTGATGCTTGAGGAAAGATCAGCAGGGCATCAAAAGCATGAGGAACTAAAGACCATCTGCAGCTTGCATGGTTGTGAAGCTATCACAACCATTTAAGTACTTAAACAAGTACTTAAACCTCTTCTGTTTTCGTAGTAGGTGTCTCCAGAAGCATATTTTGTGAGCAAAGCCTGTTTTTACCTCAACTGCACTTAGAACCAGGCTTTTATTTGTGAATCAATTATTAAATGTAAGCCTTCATATCCTTCTTTCATAAGTATTTCACATATTTGTGTAAGGCGACAGCTCACTCATGGGGACTTGGCTTGGGAACAGGAAGGTTGCAGATTTAATCCCTGTACGGACCAAGTATGGAGGGTGGACTGATGGCTGGGGAGGTGCCAGTTTGCCTCTGGGGTGCATTAGTCAACACCTTCATGATGCCAAATTGCAAAACTTTTGTGTTTTTATAGAACAGCATTGCTATTGCGAGGTGGGAAATTAGTTTTGCCATGACATAGGAAGCTGTTGTGACTGGAATTAACATTGTCCAATCTGGCCCAGATTTTCTGTGCTGGATAAGAGTCCAGACATGAAGACATTTACATGCCCATATTCAGTCGCAATCATAGCGCCGCCTACTGACAACAGGAAGTCAGCTGTCCGTGACAAAGATCATTGATGAAATTTACATGGTGTTGTCTACATGATATACATCAACATGACGTATGATTAGTGTGTGTGTTCTCATCCACATGTCCACATCATGGACACAGGAGGTGGTACAAAATTTGCAATACATCATTTCCAGCTCCACACACAAGAAAACATTTCTAACACCATGTCCTAACTGGATGCCAGTGTCCGACTATCGCGTTGCATCACATCGTCTCAGACGCTCTCTGTCCACACTGAATACGTCAAATATGGACTTCTGTCCTGCATCTTGTAAACAAACCATGTAGAGATCAGCTTTGTGCTCGATATTAGACTAGAGACGTACCCACATGTAACCACTTCAAAGATGGGTTAGTTGTATTTATTATCTACATTTTGTATTGTAATATTTACTGGAAATGAAATACTGTAGTGTTGTTGCATCTTGCCCAGGACAAGATGCAACAACAGCACAGGCAGTGACAGAGGCAGGTGCTGAGATACGATAAACAGTGAATTAAACAGATTAAAATAACACTATGACTGATTTCTTCATAACCACAGTGGTCGTCCCTGCTCAGCCTGCTCTATACTGTAACACTAGTCCATTGTGTTTCCCACAGTACAGAACAAACTAACCCAAACAGGTAGAAGAAGTAGATGTAACAGTACTCTCCTATTGTTTGTCCTTTCTTGGGTTTTAATGTACCTGATTTGTGGGCCTAATTCTCTCAGTTCTTTTATGCTGAGCTAGATTAATCAACACACAGACGCCAAATGGGAGTGCATAAAAACAAGGCTTCCTACTGAAATACTCATACCACGGCTCAAATCTCCCAGAGTTTCCATAGGTGTCACTTTTGTGTTGTGTGTTTGTCTTTTGGTTAAACCATTAGTGCTGTTACTTTTCTTGACACCAGGTAGCTTGTAGTAATTTATCTCTGATGGGCGCTGCACATATAACACTGGGAGCATCAATGCTTGTGCTCAAAGTGGTCAAGTTAATGTCCTAGTCTACATCCAGGACAACTGAACCAGTTTTCTCCAACTGTTAGTGTCACTAATGGCTCATTTTATCTAAACTAATCAACTGTTCCTTATCCATGTTGCGACACTCTCTACTCAAGCAACAGAAAAAATTAATGGCAGAGTTTCCAAAAAAACTTCAGCTCAAAACGTCATGCAGCATCACATCGTTCCCGACCATTTAGGACACTCCAGTTACAGTAGGACACAGTATAAGTCGCGCATGCAGTGTCCGACGGTCAGACATGCACAGCTGGGTCAACAGGCAGCCTGCCGGTACCACTGACGTGCATGGAGGAGCGAGGGCCTCTTCATCGCTGCTTGCAGCTTTAACTTCAGTAACGTCTTCTTTGTCTTTTTTTTGCATCATTGTTAAGCTCCTGTCATTGTTAAAACATCAGGAGGACATGCAGAGTTTCATTGATGGCAGCTTGTCAGCGATTGAAAAAATATTTTTGCAACACATTTTGTATATTTTTGCATAAATCTGTACTTTGGGAAGACATTACGTATCTTCCATCACTATATCTGCAACTATGCCTGCGTTCCCTTTTTGAGAGGGCCATGATTAAACCCTGTGTCCCTCCTTCATGTAAATACCAGCGTATTTGACAAATTATGGCATCCACACCAGCCTCCATGGCAATCTCAGTGGTTATTGTTAAAATGTTTTTCTGCTTACTAAAGTGTTAAACTTACAGATTTACTGACATTGTCGTTGTCATGCTAGTAGAGCTAAAATGACACACTGAATGTTGACACAAAACTGTCCATTGGAGGACTGGACAGTATGTAATTCCCTAATAGTGGGCTGCAGTAAATACATTAACATCAGCTTCTGATGGTTGACCTCATAAGGTCCTTCATGGTGCCTATCATTACAAGCCCCATGTGTCCTTTCATTGGCCCATAGAGCAGCTGGCCATCAGAGCACGAGAGCTCTAGGTGCTACAGGGTGATTTACCTCTCGGTGGGGGGTCTAGTGCTCCATGCATGTTAGGCTAATTGAAAGAGAAACGGCAGGGTGATCTTGCTATAACAACATGTCCACATACCGCTGCCACAGGCAGCCTCAGAGCTGAGGGGCTGCTGCAATAAAGCATAAATAAAATGGATTGCAGGGGTGGAGGGTGGGTGTGGGGGTTCACTGTATGTCTATGGCTCATTGACTCTCAGGGAGTGGGGGAATAAAGAAGAGAGCTGCATTTTCACTGCAGCATAGATTAGACCACAGTCTGCCAGCAATTTGTTTCTTCACTTAGTCTTTTCTATCGGGCTCATCCTGCATCATCTGTGGTCTCTACTTTATGTGTGATCTGGGTGTTTCCGTGCCTTCATCCTCTCTTTCCTGCTGGCTATTTATCATCGTTGATGTCCTCTTGGGGATGGAGAAAAGAGGGGTGCAGCCCCAGTGGATTCTCTTCAGAGCTGCTAGGTCTCCTCCATCTTTCTCTTTGTTTTTCTCTGCCGTTCTTTCTGTCAAGACTCAGACTGCTCTCCCAGTGGATCACAGCTAAATTAGGACAATGCAGAAAATGTCTGGAATACACTTAAAACAGCATATGTTGTTTTTCTTCAAACTCACCTCTGATATAATGACAGCTCCTCCTTGAATTCTTTATGAAGGCATTATTAATATCAATATTTGGGTAACAATTTTACAGGTCCGCAAATTTCAAAGTAAAACGATTCCACATAGTTGCTGGAGGCACTCAACACTCAACAGTCTAAATGTTTGTGACTGTAGAACAACGAGCTCACTATAAAGAGCTGCTAATTCACATAAACCTGCAGTAGGCACAATGTTTTTGGCAGCATTGCATAAAAAATCCATAATAACCTTTCAACATATTATAATATAACATACTACAACATAATATGTTCGGAGAGATAACTTGACTTCTACACCTCTTCATGACAGTTTTCAGACTTTAACAAGTCTAGCCTGTGACAAGAGACTTTGGCCAATCACAGGTCATTTCAGAGAGTGAGCACTGAGCGTTCCTATTGGCTGTTCATTCAACGGAGGCAGCTCTCAATCACTCGCGAACGCCGATCAAATGGTCAAACTGTCAAACTAGGCAGCGCTGATCAGATATCAATCACTATTCTGTTACTAATGCTTCAGATGGGCCAAACTGCACCTACCATGTTGGGAAAGTGAAAGTGAAACTTAACGATGTGAACTGAAATGAAACAACTTAAGGTTTGGGCAACAATACTACTTAGTCAGGTTTAGGAAAAGAGCATGGTGTGAGATAAAATAACTACACTTGTTATATAGTCAATGTACATTATGTAACAACAGTAAGGTCAAATAAGTTAACATGGACTTTGTTGCTCTTTATACTGACTTCCTCCTTTGCTCCCATCATCATACTACGACCACTAGAGGTTTCCGTTGTGAATAGATGATAACGGTCTTCTGAGCCTGCTAGTAGATGTAGCAGGAGCCGGAGTGGACTTTTATTGTGACAGTCTAAGGCTCACCTGTGCAATAATCCTGCTGTCTGATCAGCATCTTGATCTGCCACACCTGTGAGGTGGATGGATTATTTCAGCAAAGAAGAAGTGCTCACTAACACAGATTTAGACAAATTTGTGAAAAACATTTCTTAAATTTCTTTTTTTATGTCTGTTTCATTGCAACCTGGTCGACAGCTGTTGAGATATCTTGATTAGGGCTAAAGTGTTAAATTTGACAAAGACTGAGTAAATAATAATAATGTTTAATGCTGGATGTTGTGCAAACTCTTAATCAGATTGCTTTAAATTTGAGTATTTAGCATTGATGAAACAAGGTATGGCATTTACCTCTGAGTCTCAGTGGCCTTTCAGAGAATCGTAGCATATGCACTGTAACCCTAACCCTGTAAATGAAGCATAAAACAGAAAGATCCGAGTGTCCTGTGGTTGAGATTCCAGCTGCTCCAGAGTGAAGCCCGGAAACAGAGCGGCGAGATGCATTAATCTCTGCAGAGCTTGTCAGCGCTTCACAGTAATGCGAGGCCAATGGTCAGCAGAAATAAATGCTCTGAGGGAGCAAACAAGATTAGAGATGAAGTTTGATCCGAGTGGAACTATTCCACATCAAAGCCGTATCACAATGCACCCACAAAATAAATAAATTCAATTTACATGCGCTAGCTACAGGGGACCATTAAACATATCACATTATTGCTCTGCCCCTGTGATCTACGCTGTGTCCATGAAGCCTGATTAGATACAGTGGAGGCCAACAGCAGTTGTAGAGAGCTGGCTTATGGCCAGTCTGGGGCTCATGTGCTGGTTTAGCAGCTCAGGAGCAGCAGAGAAAACAATAATACAGCCTACTGAAGTACTCTGTTGAGGTTTTACAGATGCAGCAGCACTAACATTTCTAATGTAAAAATCAACATAACAAGTCAGATTAAAAAGCCATATTTACAGATAACACACATTTTACTCATGGAATGTAAAATAGATCAGAAGTATGTAGTTTAGTAATAATATTGTGAAATGGATGTGCACACATCACATACACTGAAACTTTCAGTGACCCTTTAACTCTCTGACTTTACTGTCCCTGAGTTAGAGGGAAGATACTGATATCATATGAAACTAGAAATCCTACTTGGTAACTAGGAATCTAGCACTGTGTCGTGCTAGCTGGTCGGGAAGGAGGCTAAATAACGCTCCAAAATTTTGGTGAGGAAGTGATCTCTTGACCTCTGACCTTGAGATATGTGAATGAAAACGGATTCTACGGGTACCCACAAGACAGACATGCCCACTTTATGATAATCTCGTGCAGTTTGGGGCAAAAAAAAAAAAAAATCATGCAGTATTAATGTGTTATTTGTGCCTTTTCTGCCTTTTTTTCTATATTTCTCCAAACTCAGGTCCCTCTTGGAATTCCATAAATTGGGCCTCACTGTAAAGCTGAGACTCTTGCTTGGACTCTAATGAGTCCAAATGTATTCTTGTGTGATGATGTTAGTCCCCATAGCAGCCATGTCAATTTGAAACTTGACCTCACTGTATAAAATGACCTGTGGTGACCTCTAGGATGGTCACAGCCTCATGAAACTTTACAGCCACAAACTAGAGACCTGGAGCGTTCAGAGGATGGATGGCTTTCCTAGATACACTGAAAATAAGGGGGTTTCTGAGCAGTTTACACAACCGAAGTGCGCTGCGGAAAAATGTAATTCTTGCAGAAATTTTCAAATGTCAAAGCTTTTTGACACTAAATCACAGCATGGCTTTTTCTATTGTTTTCCTCCAGGTCTTGGTATCTTAATGTGGTATTTTGGATGGATTATAGATCATTTTGATAATGCTCGATATGGAATAAAGGGGTAAATTTAAAGCAAACAAATCTGTGTAACAAATGCCGCCACCCCTAAAATTGCTGCAACAACTTATGAGACATAACAGAGCATGTTGATGGACATCATATATTTTGGTCATATTGTTCTTATATGTTTTTATAATTTAATTTAGTGAATTCATTCGTTCATGTTTATTTCTGATTTTTGATGAGAACAACTTGACACAGTGCTGATCTGCATCTCAAATTAATCTTCAGGTTTCCAGCTTTCAGATGATGTACATCACTTCTATGTGATGTCTACTGTTGACCTGCTGGCTCCTGCTATGTAAGACCCCCCGTACCCCTACAAAACACAAAAACTTGTCTATTGTGGGTCTCAGAGGGTTAAATGTCAATTACTTCAGTTCTTAAAGATCAAACAGAAATTTAATTTTTGAGTGCTGAAAGTGTCACAATGGACATTTCATTCACCTGCAGTGGGAAACAACTAATACACTGTAGTTAAAAACAGCAGCAGCTTTAGGAAATGACTGAGTCTTTTTATAAAGGTGTTTTCAATGATCCACATCTTCAGTAGGAACTAATGGGCTCGGAGCTGAGACACATGGTGGATATTGGACTTTCCGTGGGATTTGTTGACAGTGACATACATTCTATTGTAAACCCTGTAAAGCTGGATGAATTGATTAAAAACACACAATACAACCATATTAACAATATAGCAAACTTGCTTACTTACTCATTATGGCAGACAGTAAGTATTTGTGTCATAAAGTTGTGTTTTCCTATATGCATGTCCTTTCTCACTATCAGAAATTTATTTTCCTCATCACACTGAAACAAGTAGCTAATGTGTGTTTTGAAAAACACAAAAATATATCTGGATACTGGTTGAACCACCTAAGTGTGAGTCTGTACAGTCAACCTGGTCTCACTCCAGCTCATCAAATATAGCAGCTTGGTCGGTGTCTGATACCGATGCACCAAAGCACCCTATAGCATCTGTATGGGACACACGGGGCTTTCAGAAAACAATGTGAACTCATCCATGTCATTATTAGATGCTCAGAGCTGACGTAGTGTAGGGGGAGTCTATGTAGGACAGGTGGGAGGGGAGGTTGGATGCAGGGCTTATACAGTATATTATGAGGTGGGATTGCCCACAGAGAGAGCGAGTGTCCCAACAATGTGTTGAAATAATGAGTAAAATACACCTGTGTTCAAAGAACTCATCCATAGTAGGTGTATTAATATAGTGCTGTGCGGTGTGTGTCACTACACCACTAGTTGGACGGGCCAACCAAACTGGACTTTCACCCAGGAGACGTTTGTGTCCTGTGATACCAAGTTATCATTGACTTATTATTACTGTAGATGTATTATGTATTAGGAATTCAAGTAATTCCATTTACATGACAAACATTTTATTTTATGTAAAATACATGCTTATTTTAACCCAAACGACTATCTAAACCTAACCAAGTAGTTTTATTGTGTAAGTTTATTTTGAAAACTCTGTACTCCTGCTAAGTTGTTGCTGCTATCAGCTGCTCTAATTCAACAATGCTGAGTTGAAAAAAAAAAAAAAAAGAAAACATGCATGTAGGCTGAAATTCAACAGTGATTTTCTTGTGATTTTTGTGCTGGTTTATAGTTTTAACTATGAGTGAAGTGGCTGTTACATTTCGTGAGTCCAGCTGTGCTAGCAACGTACGAAAGTGGGCGGAGGTGAGATCTTGCTTCTGATTTTGACGGTCAAGACTGGAAGATAATTTTGATCGACCCCTACTGACTCGTGCAAAACTGATGCAACAGGGGAACCTAGAGCGTCATAGTATAGTCGTAGTAGTAGTAATATTCGTAGTAATAGTATGAGGCGTAGGACCACCGATCAGCAGCGGTATTTGAGTTGGGAGTGAGAATGTGATGATACAGTCACTCCTTTAATCTGCATCACAACAGAAAGCTGACTGAGAGGAAAGTTAAGTGTGTAAAGTCAGAGTATAACATGATGCACATTCAACATCACATGTTGCTAAATGTTCAATGAATGATCAATGAAATGAAATGGTTGACTGTGGCGGTTTGCAGTTTGGAACGTTATGTCAGCAATTTCCCTCAGATTAAATGAAGTTCTGTCTTATCTTAATCAGCTCTGCCCAGATGTTTCCCTCAGTCCACAAACTGATCTGAGCACACACTTTATCATTTGATCTTTATGTTATGCATATAACAACAGGCAGGTCTGGACTCAAATGCAATACACTGAATACAGGGCTAGGCAAAAATCGGCGTCTTTAATACTGGCAGTAGTCGGTACACAGAGATCAATAATAGCAAGCAAACAAATCCAAATCCAGAGGCTGAGGGCGTAGTCAAAAAACACGAGCAGTAGATCAAAAACACGAGGAGTCAATAATACGAAATAATGCTGGGACGCTAGACACTGGTAACAGGCAAGACGAACTGGCACAGCAGGAATGGGGAGCACACATTAAGTACTAGTGAAGGAAGTGACTAACTATGGACAGGTGGACACAATCAGGGGCGACGATCAGACTCAGGTGAGCTGTGAGGAAAACTGGGTCAGCGGGCGGTGCTCAAATGTGCAGGAGGGAAACATGCAGGGCAGGGAGTGAAGTGATCTGCAACGAGAGGAGAGGTTAAACATGCCAAAATAAAACAGGAAGTGCACCAAAATAAAAGCATGCAACACAGAGACACAGACTAAGACCTACGATCCCTAACACTTTAACAGTCGTCTGTAACCAAGAAGCTTCGTTTCATGTTTGCCGTTGGTCCTGAAACACCCGACCTGTGCTTACAGGTGGTGCAGCGGGAGAACGTGTCCCATACACAGCCTCGCTCTCACCTGTGTGCACAATGATTAACTTGTGTTTTCATACTGTCCAGTGAGTCACTCTGATCGGCTCAGCTGTCCAGAGCTGGTTAATATGTCTGCTTTTACAGCTCAGAATCATGTAGCCTCGTTGGTTTCATTATTCAGACAAATCTAACTACAAGCCATGACGCTGGTACCGTTTTCACCTTGTCCGTCAGTTTGTGTCCAGATGTGGTCCTGGAGACGCCTAGCGGGGACTATCACAGATGCTGTTTTAAATATTTTGCCAGGTGTTTATACAGCTGTCTGTCTATGGACAAATTTTGTCACATTGATCGTGTCGCAACCATGTAAGATAAAGGTATATACAGATATGCAATAATTTGAAGATGCCCCTCTTAGCATCAAATTTATGTTATCTGCTTTCTTTGCCAAAGGCTTTGAGCATGCCTTTTGTTGGTTTCCCACACTCAGGGCACTTGACATTGTGAGAGTAGGCCTATCCCCACATTAAAACACTATTCTCAGCCACTGAACCAAACTGTAAAATCTGCAGCAGTAACCAAATATTTTTATGTCATGTATTAATCCAGAATTATCATGTTGCAGGCCTGATAACAAAACATTACAGGAAAGATGATTCAAAGGCAGGAATAATACCATTTCTCTGTTAAAATCTACATGGGAAAATCAGCTAAAAAAGGCAATAGACTCCTATCCCATTGTGAGTAAGCCATTGCTCTTCTCTTGCTTTTTCCTGCTGCGTCATCTTTGACGTCACGGACGCAGCAGCTGGCAGCGGAAGCAGGGTTGAAAATGAAAATGTCAGGATAGTTACTCCATCTTGTAATATCAGTTACTTATTCAGTCTATCATTCAAGCTTTCAAACCAAAGCTGGTGATGGTTAGGACGGTGATAAGACAAAGATGGTGTTTGTGAGTTTTATTTTGTTTTCTCACAGGTTTGAATCAAGTTTTAATGATCAGCAAAGTAAAATTACTGCTTGACTGGGTCTGGTGGCTTTGAGGACAGCATATTCAATCTATGATTTGCATGTTGAATTATATAATAGTCCATATCCCTGTTCATTTTATTTATTATATATTCACTTTGATGCATCACACCAGAAAAGGGGTGAAAATTAGCGTGTCCACCGGGTTGTCATGTTTCATCACTGCTGACCTGAGCTGGAGCCTGTGTGACGACAGCAGTAGACACCACAGTCATTTGTCTGGGAATGAATGATGACTGTAACCTTTTCCAGTGAAGGTAAAAGCCAGATGTTAGTGAGTATTTGTGGGTTTTTTGTACAGCAGGAAAGGGACTTTATGGTCTCTGCATCAGATAAAAAAACAAACCTGATTTTAGCTATGATGTGTACTGCATGTGAAAGAAGACAGTCTCATATCTTTAATGTGCCGATCCAAAGAGAACGTAGTATCATACATAACACCACGATTCTTGGCTGTCGGACATTAGGATATCACACACTTATCTAGTTACTTGATCCAACTGTCTCTGTCGAGCAGGGCCATTCACCACCATCTCAGTTTTATCTGAATTTAGGAGCAGGAAATTACACGACATCCAGCTTTTCACAGCAGACAAGCCGCCTTCTAATTGGATAATGATGATGATCATCTGCCTCCATAGACACATACAGCATTTTACACATTATAATTCATTTCCTAGTTAGCTGCTGTCTGATACGTTACTGCCTGTTTGTTACAGTGCAGCGGCAGAGACTGGGGATGACATCTGGACATGTCATCATCATCACTGGACCAATGAGCTGTGAATCTCGTATTCTACTGCTTGTTGATTGGAAGGAAACCAAGGGAGGTTCACCGTCACTTGACATGTTTCGGCCAATCACAGAAAAAGCGTGAAAAAAAGAAATGCATTGAGTTGATATGAGATGTCCAAACGGAGGATGGAGGGTGCTCAGCCTCCTCTATCACCCTCGATGCCCACAAAAACTTCACTTTTTTTTTCAACCAATTACTCTTTTTATATTTTTATCTTCCTCTTGCCTCTCAAAACAATAGAGGAGCAGCAGCCTCCTCTGCCTCCAGTGCTATGGACAATATTATGGTCATTTTCAAAGGAACTTTGTTGAAAACTTTCCCTAATTTACTCAACAGTCCTTTTGCTCCATGCATTTACAGCGTTTATATTTTCTATTCATCTCTCGTTTTGTGCTCCAGTAAACACCACACTGTGGGTCAACTTGCACCTCTTTTGTGACAGAGAAGAAAAATAAAAGCGATTATCAATAACCTTTCATTAAAACCAAAACATGATATATGGCCTTAAGGTCTACGAAGACAAAGTGATGCAGCAAATAGCAGACATTTTACTGCTCCAAAGGCAATTTCTCTCTGTGAAAGCTCCCTTTAGCACCAGTGTTATGATGCCACAATGCTACCATGATGGCTCTTTCATCTCTTCTCTAGTCTCCAGTGAGCCTATGAGCCTCATAGTTTTTGGTTGGGCTGGATATTAATAGCTAGAGCTGACCATGGTAATGACTAGCTCAGGGAGTGATAGGACACAGCTCCAGCAGCTGCTGCTATGGCAGCACTAGTCTGGGATGTTGCTCTAATGAGAAATACTATAAAGACCAAAACTTCTCTTCTTATGTCTATTTCTGTGAGACATTATAGAGCTGGCGAACATCCCTCAGCTCTAACAGAGTGTTGGAGGCGGCCGAGGTCGTAGGTTGTCATTTATTGGCCTATTTAATCTCCCTACATATTTCCTCGCCTGAGGCGCAGCGCTGTCCCCAACAGACAGAATCAATAGCAGCACTACTGCCAAGCCATCCGAGGGCTAACAATAAAACTAGGACAATTACAGTGAGATGGATCAGAGTCTTTAGCAGAAATATATTATTAATATGTTTGGCTGAATGCCAGCAGGCTGAAGGAAGACAAATCAGCGGCGATAAAAAAGCCAGTTAGTTAACTGGTCACCTGAGAGCCAGCCTGCACATGTTCCTCATATATTGGCAGTGAAGTGGCAGGTCTTTGTACAACTGTGTGTGTGTGTGTGTGGTGTGTGTGTGTGTGTGTGTGCGTGTGTGTGCGTGTGTGTGTGAGTGTAAATGCTAGCCACAGGGGGACACTGCTACACTAAATGTCAGTATGGTGTTGTTGTGTATTTTCCTATTTTATTTACCTCTGTTTAAGTAGACAGCTTAATTAAAAATCAGTTTGACTGTGGCAGTGTGTTAAGGGCTTATAGGGTTTACGTCACATTTACAAAAATATGGTCCTATAAATACAGTCTGAAAATTCATACAGAACAGCAGATTGTGGTAGATATTTGAACATAGTTAAAGAATACCTATTATGCTCATTTTCAGGTACATACTTGTATTTGCGGTTTCTGCTACAACATCTTCATATTTTTTTAATGTTCAAAAAACGCTTTATTTTTCTCATGGAGAACCTCCTTTTACCCTCAAACACAGTGAGTTACAATGAAATTTTAAAAAACTCAGTTTGCTCTCATGTCAGCAGGTAAGACCTGTATGAGGCTCTGTTGAATAAAAGGTGGCATCACAAACTCCCATGTACTAGTTAGGATTTAACAGTATTTGAAACAGAAAGAGATGATAGTTGTGTTGTTTGTCTACAAAGCAAATCTGATTTTTTCACACTCGTGATGAAATAGATTAGCTGAGTTTTTGGGTATTATGAGTGTTAAAGTAGTAATACCTGAAGATGTGTTTTTAATAGGGATGCTAAGTTTCATTATTTTTTTTTTTAAACATTTTTTAACTGATTACTGACCCTTTAACTGATTATTAACCGACAAGATTAGTGCGTCACATCCAGTGGTGCACCAGCTGCAGCATATGAGCAAAACAGACAAGAGTCCCCTGTTCACCCATCTGGGAGAGTTACTGTGGCAGCCACTGTAGTGTCGAGGACACATGCAGCCACTTTCCCAGTAAATCAGCACCGCACCATTCAGTTTAGTTCATCTTATCTTATCTTATCTTAACTGCCAGGTTGTCAGCTGTGTGTCTGCCCGGTGTAACGTTACTTTGTCAGCGCAGTGTATCGTTACTCTGTCAGCGCTGTGTAACGTTACTCTGTCTGCGCAGTGTAACGTTACTCTGTCAGCGCAGTGTAACATTACTCTGCGCTGTGTAACGTCGCTCTGTCAGCGCAGTGTAACGTTACTCTGTCAGCGCAGTGTAACATTACTCTGCGCTGTGTAACGTTACTCTGTCAGCACAGTGTAACGTTACTCTGTCAGCGCTGTGTAACGTTACTCTGTCAGCGCGGTGTAGCGGTATAACATTACTCTGTCAGTGCGGTGTAACGTTACTCTGTCAGCGCAGTGTAGCATTACTCTGCGCGTGTAACATTACTCTGTCAGTGCGGTGTAACGTTAATCTGTCACCGCAGTGTAACGTTATTCTGTCTGCGCTGTGTAATGTTACTCTGTCAGCGCTGTGTAATCTTACTCTGTCAGCGTGGTGTAATGTTACTCTGTCAGCACGGTGTAGCGGTGTAACGTTACTCTGTCAGTGCGGTATAACATTACTCTGTCAGCGCAGTTCAACGTTACTCTGTCTTTACGGTGTAACGTTACTCTGTCAGCGCGGTGTAACATTACTCTGTCTGCGCTGTGTAACATTACTCTGTCAGCGCGGTGTAGTGGTATAACATTACTCTGTCAGTGCGGTGTAATGTTACTCTGTCAACGCAGTGCAACGTTACTCTGTCAACGCAGTGCAACGTTACTCTGTCAACGCAGTGCAACGTTACTCTCTCAGCGCGGTGTAACGTTACTCTGTCTGTGCGGTGTAATGTTACTCTCTCAGTGCGGTGTAACGTTACTCTGTCAGCGCAGTGCAATGTTACTCTCTCAGTGCGGTGTAACGTTACTCTGTCTGCGCTGTGTAACATTACTCTGTCAGCGCGGTGTAGCGGTATAACATTACTCTGTCAACGCAGTGCAACGTTACTCTGTCAGTGCGGTGTAACGTTACTCTGTCAGTGCGGTGTAACGTTACTCTGTCAGCGCGGTGTAACGTTACTCTGTCAGCGCGGTGTAACGTTACTCTGTCAGTGTGGTGTAATGTTACTCTGTCAGCGCAGTGCAACGTTACTCTGTCAGCGCGGTGTAACGTTACTCTGTCTGTGCGGTGTAATGTTACTCTCTCAGCGCGGTGTAACGTTACTCTGTCTGTGCGGTGTAACGTTACTCTGTCAGCGCAGTGCAATGTTACTCTCTCAGTGCGGTGTAACGTTACTCTGTCAGTGCAGTGCAACGTTACTCTCTCAGCGCGGTGTAACGTTACTCTGTCTGTGCGGTGTAATGTTACTCTCTCAGCGCGGTGTAACGTTACTCTGTCTGTGCGTTGTAATGTCACTCTCTCAGCGCGGTGTAACGTTACTCTGTCTGTGCGGTGTAATGTTACTCTCTCAGTGCGGTGTAACGTTACTCTGTCAGCGCAGTGCAATGTTACTCTCTCAGTGCGGTGTAACGTTACTCTGTCAGTGCAGTGCAACGTTACTCTCTCAGCGCGGTGTAACGTTACTCTGTCTGTGCGGTGTAATGTTACTCTCTCAGCGCGGTGTAACGTTACTCTGTCTGTGCGTTGTAATGTCACTCTCTCAGCGCGGTGTAACGTTACTCTGTCTGTGCGGTGTAATGTTACTCTCTCAGCGCGGTGTAACGTTACTCTGTCTGTGCGTTGTAATGTCACTCTCTCAGCGCGGTGTAACGTTACTCTGTCTGTGCGTTGTAATGTCACTCTCTCAGCGCGGTGTAACGTTACTCTGTCTGTGCGGTGTAATGTTACTCTGTCAGCGCGGTGTAGCGGTGTAACATTACTCTGTCAGTGCGGTGTAACGTTACTCTGTCAGCGCAGTGCAACGTTACTCTCTCAGCGCGGTGTAACGTTACTCTGTCTGTGCGGTGTAATGTTACTCTCTCAGTGCGGTGTAACGTTACTTTGTCAGCGCAGTGCAATGTTACTCTCTCAGCGTGGTGTAACGTTACTCTGTCACCGCGGTGTAACGTTACTCTGTCAGCGCGGTGTAGCGGTGTAACATTACTCTGTCAGTGCGGTGTAACGTTACTCTGTCAGCGCAGTGCAACGTTACTCTCTCAGCGCGGTGTAACGTTACTCTGTCTGTGCGGTGTAATGTTAGCGAGTGTCTGACAGACCGTTTGTGTCCATTTGTAGCTCTAGCAGACAGTGCGTGTATTTGTAGGTGAATAAATGCTGCGACTCCTCAGCGCCAACTTCCTGTATCTGCAACTCCAGCTCAGACTCTCTTAAGGTGGGCTGTTAAGGTGGACCAGCTTGACAAGCCGCTCATCTGAGTTTTGCTGTTTTCTAATTCATTTTAATATTTCATTTACCATTTAACTGACAGCATTTATCTGTTGAAATTCTTAATGTTGGTTAACATTTAATTATTAACATCCCTAGTTTTAACTTTGATTGATGCTTATTGATATAGCTTATAGCTTACTGAAATGTTATGTTAAAAGCGGATCATAAAAAACTCACTTTTTCAGGGCTTGTTCACCTACGTTTGGGTATCTGGACTGTCTACCAACCAGAAACTGTAATAAGACAAACCAGTCAGTGTTTTAACAAGCCGGTCAGATTTGACTCCCCTTCGTATGTAACATGCCGGCTCATAAGAATATACCACCCTCAATCTGAGTATCTCCATCCACAGCTCGAGACCTACTTTTGCAAAGGTTTACCATATTTTTCTTGCAGGGGCTTTTTTTTCAGGACGGGGACTTAAAGAGGCCGATGCTTGAATGGAGTGTTTCAGACAGAGGGTGAATATATCTATATTCAGACAGACATTATAAACAAAAACAGTAAAAATTATGTTTTCAACATTAAAGCATATAAAATATAATCTAGAAGAAACGTGAAATACACATAAGAACTTGAAAATGAGAATGAAATGTCCCCTTTAACTTATGAAGCCAAGTTGAGGATTTAAGAGAAATACCATCTACAGACTCTGTTGTATTGAAGGATTTAGTGCTTTACTGAATTCACCATGTGGGCCATTATATTATAGATACTGTTTGTTATACCAGTGATTTCTTAGCTAGGCTTATTTGTGCATTTCTTTGCCTATAATTTGTATTGATTATTCTGTTCTCATCTCAATCTCTTTAATTCATCTCTTTGGTTTGCAATACCTGAAACTCACAACATCCACTGAGTAAGGGGGTTCTGCTTTTCAGAAAGGACCTTTTGCCCATTTCACTTTCATAACCTCTAAAGTCATGTTAGTAGTGTACTCACTATGCCCAGCCACCAAAATCTGGATGAGTGAATGTGCTAAAAATTGCCCATTTCTGCTGGTACACCTGATTTCTCCAGTTATAGCCAGGGTTTTCTGAGATTTGTTTTTGCCCTGGATTCAGTTCCTCATGCTACAAACACATCTCCCAGCAACCCCTAACTAAAACCATTTATAGCCTAAACAACACCAGCACAGCACGTTATTGGAGCTTATAGAGGGCTGCATGGACTTTGTCAGGAAGCTCTTTTTGTTGTGATACATGAGCTGCTGGCTCAAACTCAGCTTCTGAAATCAAACGTCAGCCCTTGCTGAAATTTCACTTTCTCTCAGTTTAATACCCTCTCCATTTGTGTCTCTTTCTGTTTCTCTGTCTCAGTCTTAAATCTCTCAGTTTCTGACTCCTTGGTTTTTGTCTCTGCAGCCTTTGTGTTGAGCTGTGTCTTCCCCCAGCGGCCTCTCTACGGTGATGTATCAGTGAGCAGCCTCCACTCTGGAGGGGAGGCTTTCTTCTCCTGTCTGACCGGCTACCGCCTGCAAGGCCCCACCGTGCTGACCTGCCGCAATGCTAGCACCCCCTACTGGAGTGGCAAGGAACCACACTGCCTGGGTGAGCTCACCAGAACCAGGACTAAACACTATCACAGCTCATCGTTGATATCCACAGCCCATAGACAGGATGGACAACAACTAGTTTAATATCATGGACCATTTCTAATCATTATAGACAGGATTTTCTAATTACCTGCCATCATTTAAAGATTAATGACTCAAGGAAAATGCTCCAGTGTAGTCTTTTTCATATTCAGTTGTATGAATCAGTATTAAGGTAAGAAGTAATTCATTCATAGAAGGACAAAATCATTTTATCAGAGTTATGAGTTTAAGACTCTATTTAAACGAGTTCTCTTTAAAAATTAAACTATTTGTAATCTGCATAGTGCATAAGTTATATATATTGTGATATTTGCTAATTGGTATGCTAATGGTTTGATAATTGATTTCTTGTTTTAATAATTTTCTAAATAATATTCAAAATAATAAAAAACATTGTGCTTACTGTGTTGTAATTATTATTATTATTATTAGTAGTAGAAGTAGTAGTAGTAATAGTAGTATTATATAATCTATAATATAATAGATAATAATGATAGATAATAGATAATACATATTACTTAATGTAAGTGATGAATACACATTACTTATAAACAGAAATGTATTGATAAACCAATCCATTTCTTTAAAATATTAGCGCATCACCATTGCCATAATAATAATTATTATTTTTATCATGAATATGTTCAGCATTATTTATTTTCTATACTATTGTAACCTGTTTATCTAATATAATAATACAATAATATAATATATTACTTAGTAACATAACATTAATAAATATAGTTTCATTATTTATTACATTGCATTATTATTTATTATATTGCATTACAATGATGGCAAACTAAATTATATTTTGTCTTTCAACTTATTGTGTGACATTTACAGTAAAATAATAATAATAATAGAGAATTAAATAATTAATAAATACAACATAATTATTTATAAACAGAAATGTATTTAATAAACCAAGATATTTCTTTAAATGTACAAAAAATGGGCATTGTATATTAATATCATTGCTGCTATAATTGGCAGAATTATTGATAGCATTACCTGCATTTACATTAATATCATATTTCTTTTAAATTAGTGTGTACATCACACATAATAATACAGACATTTTTCAAACTATATAATACTTAAAACTTAAATTAATATTTAGAGACTCTACTGTATACAGTATATATATATATATATATATATATATATATATATATATATATATATATATATATATAAAACCCTTTTAAATATATTCAAATTATCATTCTCTTTAGCATAACTGTTAACATTACTTAACATAAGCAGGGTGTTGTGGTACTTTGTATTGTCAGTAAACTTGGCCTGCTGAGGTAACGTAATGCTGACGTAATGTTGACGTAATGTTGACGTAATGCTGACGTAATGTTGACGTAATGCTAACGTAATGTTGACGTAATGCTGACGTAATGCTGACGTAATGTTGACGTAATGCTGACGTAATGTTGACGTAATGCTGACGTAATGTTGACGTAATGCTGACGTAATGTTGACGTAATGCTGACGTAATGCTGCGTAATGTTGACGTAATGTGACGTAATGCTGACGTAATGTATAATGCTGACGTAATGCTGAGGTAATGCTGAGGTAATGCTGACGTAATGCTGACGTAATGCTGACGTAATGTTGACGTAATGCTGACGTAATGCTGACGTAATGTTGACGTAATGCTGACGTAATGCTGACGTAATGCTGACGTAATGCTGACGTAATGCTGACGTAATGTTGACGTAATGCTGACGTAATGCTGACGTAATGCTGACGTAATGCTGACGTAATGCTGACGTAATGTTGACGTAATGCTGACGTAATGCTGACGTAATGCTGACGTAATGCTGACGTAATGCTGACGTAATGGGGTCGTGCTGTTACTTTTCAGCATTGTTTTTCTGAATCTGTGTTAATTGGCTTCAGTCACTTCCTGCTAGATTTTCATTTCCCATCAACAATCACAGCATTTTGGACCTTCTGGTCCTTTTGTGTGACAGTCATAGAGCCAGAACTGGACTCCCTCAGGAGTGTATGGATGATGAATGTTTTTTCTTTCTTTCTGTCTTTGCTCCTAAGAGGCTGGCTGATGAATAATAAGTGACCATTTTACTCCCGATCACCCTGATCAACAGATCACTGCAGGGAAAGTTTCTCTTCAAGCTATTTCAAACAGGGCGTTTGTGTGGCTGTACATCTGTATCTCTGCCATCTCCATTATATGTGTGTGTGTGTGTGTGTGTGTGTGTGTGTGTGTGTGTGTGTGTGTGTGTGTGTGTGTGTGTGTGTCAGAGCAGGTGTATCGAGGTGTGATTACTGAAGGCTGGGCAGGATGCCACTGGGTTTATTCTTCCTGCTCTGCTTTAATTAAGCTTTGCCTGCATGAGTAACCTTGACCTGATCATCTGGGACCCAACACACACACACACACACACACACACACACACACCTTCCTATAGCTGTAGATGGATTTTCTGTATGTGTTGATAAATCTGATTGTATCTCTTATGATCTTTATCTTTCTCACCTCATTTCTTGGTTCATGAGCTTGAATTTAAAATAAAAAAAAAAAATGCTGAATGATAAATCAAAATGATAAATTTAATAAATTAGATAAAGCTGCACAAACAATCGACTTTCAGACTAATTACAGTATATAATAATTTGGCCAATTTCAATGGTCAGTTCAGCCAAATTACAACAACGTATTTTCTCCCCTACCTCCAATGGCTTCTAGCCACGTACACTGTCGGCACTTGTTATTATTACTACTTTATTATTATTATTATATATTATTATTATTATTATATATATTATTTATTATTATTATTATTACTATTTATTTGGTGAAAAGCAGTTCTAGTGGATGCTGCTGAGGTCTGTACATTATTTTGAGTAAAAAGGAGCATTATTTTTGGAAGGATATACAGAGTTATTAGATTTTTTTGAACAGCCCACGATTACGGTGTGTAGGATTTCAGGGACTCTGTTGGCAGAAATTGAATATAATATTTTTTATTGTGATGTTTTCATTAGTTTAAAGTCACCTGACACTTAGAATCAGTGCGTTTTGATCAGCTTAGAATGAGTCCTTCATATCTACACAGCGAGCAAGTCCTCTTCGTGGATGTATAAAGAGAAATGGAGCAATCTTCCATATCTATGGGCTCATGGAGCAAGCGCACAGCTTTTCATTGAACCCTGTCTCCCAGGCGCTCGTACTGAGGCTCATTCACATGAACAACAGCACAAACAAAACTCTAGATTAGTGCACTTAAGCAACTTTTAGATGCTAATGATTTAAATAAGGGCTGCTAATGTGTTTATACTGGGAAGTTGATTTACCGAAAAAAAAATTTCCGCTGCGTTACAGGGTCTCTTTCCCAATATAAGTCTCTAGGAGTGGCATCACATGACAAACCTGGAAGTTGTAGTTTGGCCACTTGCTTCAAAGCCTGGCATTCTTCCCTTGGACTTGGTCCTCTTCAATGGTGTCCACCATGTTGCACCACCGTCTTTCTTCAGTAGCCCAGAACAGACAAACCAAACACTGGTTGATGACCTTTCACAGTTTTATGTTCCCTTAAGGCCATAGGATCTCTACACAAGGGGAGCGGAGGGGTATCCATCGGTTGCAATCTGGCCTCGTCGCTAGCTGCCACGAAATCCTACACACTGCTCCTTTAAGCTTTATGGCTCCGAGCTCACAGAGGCTCTCGAAGCGTTATCCGTTGCAGTATAGAAACACCAGGGGGCGAACAAACAAAACAGCCGGTGAAGAAGCAGGAAGTCAGGGAGGATGCCAGAAGAAGTCCATAGGCCAAACATAGCTGCACACTCTGGTATTTAGTCTTGTATTTTAGTGAGAAGCATCCCTAGTTTTCTTATTTATTTGTGTGTTTACCTTAATTCAATATGGTGTTTTTATAGTTCCAGAGCATTAATTCAAGTAGTGTTTTTGAGATTTTATTAGACAGAAATACTGTTTTTATTCCCTAGTTATTTGTAGTTGCTTCCAATTTACTATGTTGTGGTTGCTGTTAAGTCAACACTTCAATTCAGTTAATTTTTTTCAATTCAATTTACTTCAATGGTGACAATCAGTCTAGACCTTACTCTATCATTTACAGAGACCCAACATTCCCCCATCAGTAGCCAAAAAAGGTAAAATTGAAGCAATTAAAATAACTAAGGGAATGAAAACTGTGTTCCTGTCCAGACATTTCACACTAAAAGTCTTTCAGACGATTAAAGGACATCATCTGTGTTCCAGTTTGGCTTTTAATTTGAAACAGCTATAGGAAATACTGAATTCTATTGACAGAAACTTAACAGCAGATATAGCAGAGAAGTGATTGATTATTGAATCAGAACAGTACTTGGCAAAAAGTTGCTGAATGGTGAGTACGACATTTTATTGATCAAATTAGATCTGTGGAAATATACATTGTGCTGAATTTAGCATATGAGACATCATACTACAGGCAGGTCTGTCCCCCCTCCCAGCTTCGGTTTCTTCATGTTGGCTCCCAGCTCAATTTGTTTTAGTGAATTCACCATTTAACATAGTGTCATAGTGATTTTAGTGCTCAGATGGAAAGTCCTTTGAGAATCATGAAACATCCATCAATGCCTTCTCTGGCCTGGTTGCATCCTGTTTGTCTATACTGACACCAGAGTTTACTTTGGACAAATAAGCTTATCAATGGCCAGTAAGTTAACAGGGCATGTGATGCTCTCAGCACCAGTTTTACCAATATATCAATGTACTGTATTTTCAATATAAACAATCCAGTGCACTTTTGCATTCCTTCTTCCTCCTCTCTCCCAGCTGCCTGTGGTGGATTGATCAGGAATGTCACAGTCGGCCGGATCGTCTCACCTGGTTTTCCCAGCAACTACAGTAACAACCTGACCTGCCACTGGCTGCTGGAGGCCCCTGAGGGCCACAGAATACATATCCACTTTGAGAAGGTGGCGTTGGCTGAGGATGATGATCGGTAAGCAGGACCTTCAGCGGGTACACTTTCTGTGATGTCCATTTCTATAATACCAATATAATCTATAATTTATAGCACTGTATAATTAAAGTTATCAGCATTCATACATATTAATTATGCTGTATAACAATAACTAAGACACACTATAAAGCACTTTATAATGACTTGTAAGGTCAAGTATTATACAGAAATATTTTTGGATCATATTTCAAGATCAGGTTGTATTAAAATTCCCATAGTTGTAATTCATTGTCACATTTTATAATGCATTATAATGACTGTTATTTTTTATTATAAGTTACTCTAAGTAACCAGTCGCTAGGAAAAATAAATGTTGTGATTGGATGTTTCTGCAAATCACAGAGCAGTTGAATAGATGACGTTTCTCATAAATAGGTTTCATATCAGCCTCGTATCAGACTTGCAGAAACACAGTGCCACATGCGGCGTTGTGAAATGATTGGTTAGGTTTAGGCAGCAAAGCTACTGGGCTAATATTAGTAAAAAGATCATAGTTTGTGTTCGGATAATAAAGTGACAACATACAAAGTAATGCAGTAACCGTAATAATGCAACAAGACTACTATAGTTAGTTTGGTAAACGAACTACATGGTTTGGCTTAAAGCTTCTTCATTTGTCCAGTGAAAGTTGTGAACATGGGACACAAACGAGCACCGATCACCTGGATGAAAGCCTTATTTGTTTGGCCCATCCACCTCTCTCTTCCCACCCACCTACTGTGTCTCGTTTTGCTATTTAAACTGTCAGTTGCACTACAGAAGGAAAAAACGTCGCCATTCAACGTATCCCTGGTTTGCAGAAATGCCCAGTGCCAACATGTTTTTCTGCTACATTAATTTCACAATGTTTTTGTGTTGTTCTTGCATAGATTTAACATTTTTTTTGTTTGTTTCCATTTCTCACAAATGAATTCATTCAAGTCTGTTTTTCAGTGTGGGTTTTATTTTCTGTGGTTTTGGCCATCATTCCTATCTGCAATATTAAAATTGTAGTCACCAACTTCAGTTGCTTATAGTGAGGGACAAGCGCTGGTCTTTTACTTTGCCTACACAGACTTCACTGAGATTTATTGCCTCCACCACCGCCCCATTTCTGTCCGTTTTCATTCCCAGGGCATCAAATACTTTGTCCCGTTGTCACGGCCATCAGCGTTCAATACCACGGCACAAGGCACCCTTTTGCGCTTGTATGAAATGTACCAGGCTTTCCATTAAGTAAAATGTAAGCCCACCTGTGGCAGTAAACAGAGTGTGCACCAGCAGTGTGGTGATGTGATTTCATGACCCAACAACAAGGCTTTCAGACCAAGATTCACTTTCACATTACAATCAGCTGTGTTCTATGTCCACAGCATTCAGCTTCAATTTCAGTCTACAAACGTAGTAGTTTTAAACACAAACCATGTAGTTTATTGCTAAACCTAAAGTGGCACCAAACCTATAGTGGTATTGATGCCAAAAATAAAGCCAAAGGGCATGACAATGGGGTGATATGAAACAAGTTAACATGAGAATGTCGCCCATTTCATGCCGCTGCCGCAGAGTTTGCCTTTCATAATTCACTCCATTGTAAATGTGATTTATATTATTTCAAGACAGAAGAGAACTGTGTGGTAATTTGTTAATATTAATACAAAAATATCCTACAGGATTCCAAGGGTGGGCTTATAGACTATTTAATTTTCATCTGGAGCGCTCAAACACAGCCACTATTCATTCATCCATCTGAAACCAGCTGGAGCCGATCCCAGCTGACACTGGGAAAAGGTGGAGTACAGCCTGTACAGGTCACCAGTCCATCGCAGGGCTGGCACATAAACCATTCACACTCACATTAACACCTATGGGACATTTAGAGTCAACAATGAACTGATTCTTTGGACTGTGGGAGGAAACCGGAGAATCTGGAGAAAACCCACACTAACGGGGGGAACATGGAAATCTAATAACTACATACTGTATGGGGAAAAAAAATATGTATGGAAGCCAATGGCATCCTGGAAGGTAGGAAAACATCTTTTTTAAAAGACATATTAAAATCAAAAGTCTTCATTCACTACATGATTTGTAAGTACGGACGTTAACCAATGGTGAATCTGACTCCTTCCAGCGCTGTTTTTGGCCTGGACGATTCCAGGAGGTTTCATCTGATCTCTGGGTCTTTTTAGGGGAATAGCAGAGATTTTTACTGAGTGAGATATAATAATTAATTCTGTTTTACTTTCATATAGGGTACACTGTATTCATTGTATAAAATTGTTTTCAACCAGACTGGGGAGGAAATGATACTTTTCACCAGTTCAGAAAAATAAACCGAAAAGGAAGAACACTCCACTTTCAGCTGGTGTGAATAAAAACATAAAGAATAGATATCAGTATGGATTTTATTTTGACATCAAGCTCTGTTGAGCTCTGTTACACACTCTTCTCGCTACATTAGAGGCATAATTTAAATGAAAGCCAAAGGCAGAGCAGGGGGAGATCAATGCAGACCACCACGAGGAACCGAGAAGGACTCTGACATACCGCGGATAAACACACCGAGTCTGACCGCTGAAACAGATGACAATACAACATGAAGCATCAGCTGGGTCACAGTAATCTGCTATGAAACTTTCCTCACCCTGATGAGTGGCTCTTTATGGGCCTGAGACCTTTATAGGGTCTAATTAATCAGAGTAAATGGATCCATTAAAGTGGCAGCAGTCAGTATATTTCCAACCTCACTGGGCAAAAATCCCATAATAACCTTTCAGCATATTGTAATTTAAGTGTTCTGAGAGAAAACTGGACTCCTGCTCCTCCTCATGGCTGTTTTCAGGATTTAAAACATCTGTCCTGTGATGGGAAATTTTGACCAATCACAGGCCATTTAAGAGAAAGAGTTCCTATTGGCTGTGCTCTGGCTGGTGGGCGGTGCTTAGTATTTCTTTAGTGATCTCAACATGGCTGCCGGGTCACAAACTTTCTCATTTTACAGCTAAACAGTAACTACAAGATGTTTCTGACAGCATCTGAGAGAAATAATCATTACAGTAACGGAATATTGATTCATATTTGATCAGCGCTGCCTAGTTTGAACTTCTTTAATCATATGCTCCATTTCTACCCACTGCAGCATTAAATAATCTGTATTTCAGTGTGGATCTTGTTTGCATCATTCCTACAATAACGCAATAATAATAATAAACACTGTAGTGACCAACGTCACTGCTGCCATGTGAAACACGATCAGACAGGTTGTAAACAAACCTCCAGGTTAGTCAAACATATGCAAACTGTGAGCTGTAAATACCCATCATAGTTCACACACCAACTTCCTGGTGAAACTTTGACATGCAGTACCATACCAGAGAGATTATTAGCAGTTTTAGATTTTTTTTCCATTATGTGGTTAAACTGCTGTGTTGTTAATTGATTATTAAATCTGAACCGTGATGCAGTGATACAGTGTCAGCAGTGTGAGGAACAGGAATGTCCTGTCAAAAACTACAACGCTCAAGGTATCCCTCTAGTGTCAGTTTTGCACTTGTCAGTTTCTGCTCACTACATGCACTATCTTTTCAAGATAAACAGGAAACAACTTGGTGAGCTTTAGGCAACAAAACTATTAGATTAAGTTTGGGAAAAGATTGTGGTATGGGTTAAAATAGGTATGTTTGTTATGTAATTAAGTAGACTCATTATGTGTATTATGTGACATAGTAACACTACATAAGCAAGATAGTAATGTTACGTAACTTAAAATAAGTCAACGTTGATTTTTGATGACACAGGACACGAACGGTGGTGGACATTTGAATTCTTGACTTTTGAACCCACTCTGCTTTTACAGTGATGGAGAGTTTGCAGCCATTTTAGACACTGTGTGAGGGAGACATCTCTGACTCATAATTACAACAAGGAGACTGAACGGTTTCTCGCTCGCTCTTAATTACAGTTTGAAGTATATGATGTGACTGTTAAAACTGCAATAATGGATTTTGGGGCAGTGCAAGAAGCTGAAAGCACAACATGAGTTTGAGTTTATTTGCATTCATGTTCACAGTTAAGTGAATAGAAGCAGAATTTACATTGATATAAATAGAAATCTATACATGATTGAATGTCATAAAAAATGAAAGCAATACATTTTCTCATACACGTGTCTGTATGCCCATACATAAATACAACCATACACACAACCATACCTACATTTAAAAACAACACTAACCATGCATGCAAGTGACTCATCTGGGAAACGTGAGTGAGCCCAGGTCTCAGTAATGCAGGCGAGGTCTATTTTGTCTGATTTCAAGAGCAGTTTGAATTTGTCTGCTTTGTTTGTTCATGATCTTGAATTACAAAGACATCTGGCATTCGTAGCACCTGCTTACATGCATGACTTTGGATCATTACTTGGGGGAGAGTCACCTCCCGAGATGATAGTCTTGGATGTTTAACTTGAGAAGATCGCCGAGCTACTGCCTTGCCCCCTACACATTAGTCAATATGTTGATCATGTTAGCCATGAAGAACTGTCTATTTCCACATCCAGTAGACATGAAGCAACATTAGTATGGAGGTCTGTTTGTGTCCAACATATGAATCAGAGTCCAACATTCACTGTCCTTCTAGCTCTGTTTTAGTCATCTCTTTAGCTGCTAAATGCTTCAGGTGTTCACCAGCTAATCAGCAACTGGTTGGTGCTGAGCGTGTAGTGAACAGTGGCTTACTGGAGCTGTTTTCACAGCTGCCTGCTGCTGCTGGAAACCAGGTTTATGAGAGCAGATTTTTCTGCCATCAGAGGCAGAAAAAGGCTGCAGAGCTGGTGATATTACCCTGTGGGTTCATCATAGGCATACTGTATTACACACAGTCATTTGATCAGTTGGTAATGCAAACTATTTATTAGTCTAGCTTTTGCATAAAATATAACCTACTGTTCTCTATGGTCAAAACATGCAATATTAGGTAATCCTATGATCCTTTAAAGGTCCCAAATTGCAGAAAGTGATATTTGAATTGTTTCAGGTGCCATATAAATACTGTGAAAGCAAGATGTGAAGATGGCGACAGCGCAGATGAGGAAGACCAGAAACAGTGACCTATCAGAGCAGACTGGGCCTTTATAGAGGGAGGCTTAAAGAGACAGATGCTAAAACAGTGTTTCAGACAGAGAATACATGTGTATTCAGGCAGACAGTATAAGAAAACAATACTAGTATGAGCCTGAAAATGAGCACGATCTGTGTCCCAGGTATTAATTTGATCAACGACTGTCAACTAACAACAACCCTTTCTTCTAGGCTGCTGATCAAAAATGGTAACAGCATAGCTGCAGCTGCCCTGTATGATTCATATGAGGTGGAGTATCTTCCCAATGAAGGTCTACTCAGCTCGTCCAGACATCTCTTCACTGAGCTGACTACAGACGCTACAGGCACATCCACTGGCATTGCCATAAGGTACCAAGGTAAGCACCAGAGCTATGGATAAACCGAGTCTAGGATGTGGTGACATGGTAGTTGACATGCTGGTGTCATGTTGGCTGCTGATGTCAGAAATTGTAAAAATGTGGACAGAACATGGCAACAAACTCAACAAAGAAAGCATTCTTTATAAAAACACACAACCGGACTTCATGTAAGAAGATGTAAGCTGTCTGATTGCTTCAGGCCAAGAAGACCTTAGCATCAGTGAGAAACTTTGCTCTGGATTCTCAGTAAATTATTGATTTGAAAATATAATGAACAAAGACCTTCAACAGAATATAGTGTGAAAGCGTACTGCAGAGTGAACTAGATGCTGACTGGTGAATAGAGGTCAGGAGTCGCACCAGTGATGCGATTCAGGTAATAAAGGGCGACATGACCACCAAATGAAGTGTTACATGGACTGAATGAAAGCAGTGAAAAGCTCCAAGCGCTTTAAAACAGTGAAGAGAAAAAGAGAAAAGACGTTGGTGGGAGGGATCTGAGGATCAGGAGAAAACTGTTTTTAGAGGTTTGGATTAGGTTTGACTTAGTGAAGGAGCTCTACTCTCGTAGTCTCAAGATGAGGGTTTTAACCAGCCTGGTCACCAACAAATTGCGTTCCTATTCAACAAAATTGCACTGTCAATTACGTTTCAAGGAAAACATTTTTTTCCTGGATTGTTTTTGTTTTTGACATATCAAAAATGCGTTTCTAATCATAGGCCGCAGAAGTACGTGTACAGAGGAGGTCAGGGTAGATGGGGGGTTCAGGACTTTCACCCAGCAGACTGCTGTTACTTAATTTACATCGGAAACTTAAATAATGTACCAGACATACTTATTTTAAGCCAAACCATGATGTTTTGCCCCCCAGTTGAGAGGCTTTGAGAGGCCATGTTAGCAGGAATATTAGTAATATAATTAAATTACTATTGAGACCATTCTACAAAGCAGAGTACATGTGAAAATAAAATAACTCCGGAGATGTCTAACATCACTCAGCTTCAGTTATCCATCACTGTGAATGAAAAGCAATAACGTTATCAGGTCACACAACATTTTCATATTAACGCACACATTGAATAGAAGCTTGACAGCAGAGATGCTAGAGGGGGGATTGTCCTGTCTTCGCTTTCTGCTTCTGTATTTTGTCATTTTTACACTGACTCCAGCTGTGCACTGATTCAGGAGCGATTCTTAAAAGTACTGTACCTGTCATCAGCAGTAGCAGACAAAATCATATATTCCTCCAAAGGTAGTAGGATAAAACCCAATCTTCTTCCTCCAACATAATGAGGGAAAGTTTATATTGAAAGTATCTGCAAATATTTCACTGCAAACACAAAATTAATTTGCACGTCATTTAGTATGAATTGAGAGTGAGATGCAGCTGAATACTCAAACAGCTAATAAGTGAACTTGACCTTCAATGACCTTCTTGACAAATTAACTTGCTTGTATGCTGTATATTGTACGATATTGTATGATAGATTTAAAAAATAGGTTTGTATTCATATATTAATGACTTTAAGTCCTATAAAATGTACAGCAACGATGCAATTGAGCAGCTACACTGTTTTAACATACACAGGCTCCACATCCTACTGGACTGTATGGGAAATACTCTCCTCCAATCACATCCATCCATTCCAAGAGCAGCTGGCCAATCAGGACAATCAGTCGTTCGCTGAACACACACTGGGGGACAAACATATTAGGCTGGCATATTAAGCATTTACCTCAGTGGAGGGGAGTAGTACCCATAGAGTCCAGTAGAGGGCTCTTCTGTGCTTATAGACTGGTGTTAGTTTTATAAGCACAGGTGGAGGCCTCCACCAAGGGGGGCCTGATGCTCCTGCACCGCACACTGAGGAGGGTGTAGGACAGCAGACAGCAGTGTGTGCTGCCTTACTGGGGTCTGCATGTACTCAGGTAGGCGCGTCCTGATTGGCTGGCTAGGCTCATGTAAATGCCTGCTCCTGATTGGAGTATTAAACATAGAGGGAAGTAGAGGGCTCTGCCTGTGCGTATAGAACTAGGGTTACAATACTGTCAACTTTCTCACAGAGATATACTGCTCTGATAAATCTTTACATGCTGGTGGGAACATCAGCCTCAGGGGATTATGAATGTGTACTAATTTCACAGCAATCCATCCAAAAGCTGCTGAGATATTTCAGTAAAAATCAGCAATGTCAGCCTTACAGTGGTGTTAGAGGAAAAATCTGAGATAATCAGTACAGGATTCATCCTATGGGGATCAATGGCTGCATAAAATTGCATGATAACCTGCCCTGTCAAGAAATTTCAGTTTGGACCAAAGTGGTGGACCAACAGACCCACCAACACACCAACCCACTGACTTAGAGTCCCTACATCCTCAGAGCCATACCATTAGCATGACTAAAAACCTGGGTGAAGCCCTCTTCAGTTTGAAGATACAGGAGAAGAAACAAAACACATATTTATCTGAACAAAAGCCTCATTTCTAAAATACTCTCTCGATAACCAAAAGATATTATTCACTTTCAGTACTGCTTTGATTGCAGTTTCTGCAATAAACACATAATTTGGTACATTTATACGCATCCATAGTCGGGTGCAAAGTACCTGCCTTTATTTATTTTGTCTTTTACATCCGTTGCTTTTGTAGCCATTTAATAAAGGCTCTCAGTAGAGACCCCAGTAAATCTTATAGCTACTTCATACTTATTGCTTCTCTGGTGCTTGGGAATAAAAGAATCAAGGACAGTCTGTCAGGTACATAATATTAACTTCCAGATTTACCAACATAACCTTCTACATTAGAATCACTATGATTTATTTTACAGTAATTTCCATCTAATGGCTAGGGTGAGATATCACTTAGCTTCTCTTATCTTTTGCCCTCACATTTGTCTCAGCGCTCACCATCACGTCGGCAGCTCTTCTCTGGTCCACGAGGACCACTTGGAAATACGATCAGTGTAATCTGCTTAGGTCTCCGCTTCGCTGCCGCAAATGGGATTAAGTCCAAAGGGAGCAACGGACCTAATTATGGCCATTAACAGGACATAATACTGTTCAGCTAGTCTCTAACAGATTTGATGGCACCCCTTTATCCTGACAAACCATTCCCACCCTGCTGAACAGCTATCCTCATTCATTCAGCCGTTTCTAACTGCCACTCAAGTTTCTTCCTCTTTCTTGTCACTGACTGTGTCCATTCAGAAGCAGGTGACTCAGAGTCATTAATCCATCTTAAAGAGTATATTCATTGCATTTGGTAATGTACAAATTATAAAATGTAACTAATATAATCTGGAAACAATGCAGGGTTATGTTGCTTGTTAACAAAGTACATATAAATACAACGGTAGCTGGAGCTGATGGGAGTATCATCAGTTCTACAGGCATTAGCCTGCAGTTCATCCACTGGGAACCGTGAACATCAGAACCATATTTCCAAAATAGTGGACTGTCTGACATTGCCATCAATA
This sequence comes from Pterois miles, assembly GCA_947000775.1. NCBI lineage: Eukaryota > Metazoa > Chordata > Actinopteri > Perciformes > Scorpaenidae > Pterois > Pterois miles. The sequence continues at coordinate 347,067 of CAMQGK010000416.1, read as the reverse complement.
GAGTCATGATGAATGACTCTCACAAGCATTACAAACATTTAAAATCCAACATAAATGCAGCTAATAAAAGCTTTAAGATCAGCTGCTCCAAACATCTGCTGTAACACGGGGCAGTACTGTGTGGACATTTTAAGCACTTGAACACTAATGTGTCCACTTAGGTAACTTCAAGGTTGCATTCAAAATGCAAATTATCCAGTCCAATATCCAATCCAGTGGCCGACAACATCTGTATCACATGTTCACATTTCACATCTGTATATTTTGTATCTTGTCCTAGTATTTCTCTCAGTCGTCACCACTGTTGTGAAGGGGAACTACACCCATCCAACCACTTTCAAAATTCATACATGTTATTTCTGTTCAGAAAAGCTCTTTCCCAAATCCAAAAGCTACAGTGCTAAAGTCAAACTGACTTCAAGTCAGGGATGTCAAACACATTTCATCCCGGGGCCACATCAGCATTATGGTTGCCCTCAAAGGGCAACTGTAAGACTATATAACTATATCTACTTTTAGTCATATTACAAAATTATTATCAGTTTTAGTAATAATTTATTTAATAATTAGCTCTGAAAGCAGAAGTCTAGGAAAAATAATTGCAAGCAGAAATATTGTACACTTCTATCTTAAAAAATAGTTCAGTTACAAAAACACAGGCTTGTGCATCGATATACTGTAAATGCATGCATATAGACACAAAAATACTGTCTATGGGCACACATTTATGTTTTATTATTACTTAAACCCCATGAATTTATGAAGTTAAGGAACCTCATCATTACTCATCCATCAAATTTCAAAATAACTCTCAAGGTAATAATAAAGATCTTTTTTTACCACACAAATATGATCAAACCCAGTTTATTCCATTAACTTAGTTTAACTTTGTGGTGGGAGTTGAGAGGGGCAGAACTCTAGTCCAACAGATCAATGAGCTCTGATCTAACGTTCAGTCTGTGGCGTATAAACTGTTAGTGATCAGCAGCTGATCAGCTGAGATCATGTGGTAGATGACAGTGGTGTGACAGTGTTTTACTGCCTCGTAGCAAAGAAGACACACCGGCTGGTTTCCATTAACCACTAACATGGATTCTCTTTCTGTCTCTCATTAAATTTCCTTCCGTCTGCATCAGCTTTTCTTTTCTTGGACACTTTGGTTCTATTCATTTTTTTTTTTTTTTTTACAATCCCATCACTCTGCTAGAGCGCCGCTGCAGGAAACAGCTGATATTGAGATGCTTCAGTGCGCCTGTAACAAAATCGAGATGCATTGTGGGACATGTTTACTTCTGTAAAGCGGCATAGAATTGTATGATAAGCATAATATATTCTTTGCAAGCCCTCGTGGGCCACATAAAATGATGCGCCGAACTGTATTTGGCCCTCGGGCCTTGAGTTTGATGCATGTGGTCTAAAGTATGGAGCTGCTCCACAGACAGTGAATCGATAGAGAAGGTCTAGATGACGCTGAGCACCCAGGGCAATGTGGGAACACTTTCTGTTTCCCTACTGAGAACACTACAGCAGAAAAAAAGCTCATTTGGATATAAAACAGAAAACAAACATTCTGTGGGTCCACAAAATCAGTCTCCCATCATCCTCTCTTCATCGTCTATGAAGCAGCTCCAAACATTATACCCGTCATCACAAGTTACAAGAGACTTACCTCTCTGGTTTCTGGATTCTTTGAGAGAGGAGCTCGTGTTCACAAATACTGGCTGAACTGTCCTATGCCATGGAAACAACACATTGCAGTTCTTAATCTAGGTGGTGTTTCTCTTTAAGTAATATTTTTATTTAGCTATTTAGCTAATGGTGCTAACAGCACGAACAGTGCGGACAGCAACTGAGAGAGCGAACAGCGTTAACCTGAGGGGGGGGACTGTAACGTTGGGGTGGTGTTGTCAGCTCAAGCCACCACGAGAGTACGCAGAGGAGGTCGTAGCATAACTTCTCATTTGCTTTTCGGTAAAGCTCAGTCCTTTCCACCACTGAACATGTATTTGTCCCATAGCCTTTGCAGCAGGCCACTGCTACGAACCCTTCGTGAAGTATGGAAACCTGACCAGTAGTGACAACACGTGGGCAGTGGGAGCTGTGGTGGAGTTTGCCTGTGACCCTGGCTATACTCTGGAACAGGGATCAGTCACTATTGAATGCATGGACCCCAACAACCCCCAGTGGAACGAGACCGAGCCTGCCTGCAGAGGTCTGTATGCCTGTATGTTGTTGAAAATACGTGACCCATCTACATCTATGTTAAATACATTTACATTATATATTATTTTAGGCTTTTATCTGAAATGATTCACTTAAAATGAGTAGACAGTGTCCTTCAATACTCAGGGCTGCTGGTTCTGTTGTTGCAGGTCGGGTCCAGCTTTACTTACAATAGGTGTTTGGATCTATTTAGTCAGACAAAACTGCAGCAAATTACTGGCTTGAAACACAATAACAACCAATATATAGTAAAATAATATACATGAATGATATAATAATAAAATACACTGATCATTTCTACATTAAGTGTTCATACCCCAGAGGTTTAATGCAGCTCACGCAACCACATTTTTTGATACTAGTCAGTACTGCAGTAAATTAATTGGCTGCGCATGAGTTTCATGACGCTGTGATTATACTAGATGTCACAACAGGTCATTTTACAGTGAAGTCAAGCTCAAAAAAATGTTCTCATACACGAATACAATTGGACTCACTGGATCCACATGAGTCTCAGCTTACAGTGGTATCCAATTCATGTAATTACAAGACTGTTTAGGGACCCAGTATGCAAAAATATTCAGATAGACACTTTTAGAATAGGCAAAAATAACACATTTATAATGCATGTAAAAAAAAATGCATGTTTATTTCCCAAAACTGAATGTGATTATCATAAAGTGTGTAAAGGTGGAGCGTCGTGGGTACCCATAGAACCAATTCACATTTACATATCTGGAGGTCAGAGGTCAAGGGACCCCTTTGAAAATGGCCATGCCAGTTTTTTTGCCAAAATTTAGTGTAAATGGAGCGTTACTGAGTGTTGCCAACAAGATAGCGTGACATGGTTGTTAGCTTAGATTTCACTTCACTAATGTCATGTGACATTACGTCATCTTAACCAAGTTCAAAGTTAACTATGCAGGAACCGTCTGTGTCAAGATACTACTCCAAAGGTCTGTGGACTTCTGGCCAAGCAGGACAATATGACGAGCAGGGATGAGATCACTTTGCTTCATCAGACAGCTTCTGATTTAAATCGCAGTTTCAGCAAAACTATTGTTTGACTGCTGGTGTTTAGATAGCATTCACCAGAATTTTTAGCCTCTTTTATTAAATGAAAATAAAATCTGTAGAAAAGATATCTGTATTTTACCAGTTATTGAAATATTGAAAAATGTATTGTCTGGAGGAATTGAAGGAATTGTAACCACAGCTTTGACAGTCCTATTGCTCTGTGTGTGCTAATTAAATGAACTATATCCTCAACACTGTTTTAATATCCATGGTTGTGTGTTCCAGCTGTGTGCAGTGGTGAGATCACAGACTCAGCTGGAGTCGTGCTGTCTCCTAACTGGCCTGAAGCCTACGATAAAGGCCAGGACTGTATCTGGGGAATCCATGTTGAGGAGGACAAGAGGATTATGGTTGACATTCAAGTGTACGTATCCACCTTCTACATGTGCAGTCTGGTCCCCCTCCTCACCATTTGCCCTTTGATGTGCATGAAACCGCATTACTACAAACCCCTTCCTTGGGATCTTGAGCCCCGTTCAGACCTGGTATTAACATGCATCTCTGGTAATCTAAGCTGTAAGTATGTCAGCTCACACCTGGCATTAGAATGCATCTCGACATGAGTCTTGAGTGACCACTTGTGATCAGACCTCACTTCCCTGCTCTGTATGCAAATAAACACATAACTTACATGTACTCTGTTTGCAAAGACCAAATGCAGTTTTAATATCATGTTGTCGTCTACCGGTGGTCCCCGACACAGCTGCTTAGCCCACCTTTGCTAGGCAACGGTGGCACACAGAGCTTCAGAGAGCCTGGGATGAGAGGTGTGTGATCTGTGCAGAGAAGCTGAACATAAACACTGACACATCAACGACAACGACATTAACCTATATTCAGCTATTTTGTTGAGTTGCCTCTTGTTGCAGTTTATAGGCTATGTTTAGGGATTTTATTGTGAAAGGTCAGAATGGAAAGAGCTGTGAAGCTGTTATGCGCTGTTGTTGACAATGTGGGAGTCATAAAGTGCTGTTGCCTTCACAAACTATTGGCACAACGAGTGATTGGATCTCAATGCGTACTCACACCTGTACTTTGAGCTGTCCACTTGTGATCGCATCACCCAAGACATGGTAGTACCAGGTCTGAACAGGGCCTTTGATTCTAATCATCACAAAACCCACTTCATCTCCTGTGCTTATACGTACGCCAGTCTTGGGCTTGAAACAGCATCAGTTTAAAGATTACAGAGAGCTACCTCACCATGACTGGTAAACGCATTAAAAACACAACACGCTGCTAATGAAAGAGCGCTCAGCTTGTGAATGAGATGCGTAAGTGCCACACAGACAAAGGTTAATTAGGTGCAGCGGAGAAAACTAATTATATCAGGGAGGGTTTGTTTGGCAGTTCCCCACCACCACCACCACCACTCCTCCTCCCACTCCTGTAATGGCTGCTGTGTGGAGTAGACGGTGCAAGTGTACAGCATGGGAGAGTGTGTTTCCTGTGATTGTGGTGCCAAGGTGAAGACACAAAACAACACACCCTGCCGTGTCAGAGCCCGATAAGTCAGTCAGCCGTAGAAAATCATTTGCCATTTGCAAGCAAATTAAGGAGGGCTCATTTGCATAGTTTGCATCCCTAGCTGTGTTTTTTCTCTCGTTGTCTCTCTCTCTGAACAGCACCTGTAATCCTGTTGTACTTTAAGAAGCATTGATTAATGGCTTCCTCTGGTTTTTGAAAGGAAGTCTGTCAACATAAGTAATTGCTGCTCTCCGTTTAGCAGAGCGGGTGATTTCAGTAGAAGTGAATGTATCCTGTGAAAACATTTAGACAATAGAGCAGCCTAAATAACAAACTCAAGGAGAAGATGACATATGCTGTCAACCCACCACCTACATCTTTTTGTTACCTTTTTAACTTCGCCAACTTCTAGGGTTTGTAAACCTGCCATGACATGGTAGTATAAAGTAAATTACTAAACATATACTGTATGTACATGATCAAATGAACCCTTCCACATCCTTACATTGACATTCAACCCCATCACCACACAGAACATTGCTTCTGGACAATTCTGCAAAACCCTGAATTTTGTTCAATGACAATTTCAAGTTTCCTGGTAGCTGTATTACAACTAATGTTGAAGCCTGCAGAGCCCGTTCGAGGCGTGGCTGATTGGAGCGGAAGTGCTGCTTGCGGCGTTGTCGAGAACCACTCATTGCTTATTTGATGCCAGGGAAGTGAGGAAGAATTTGATTGTGATGTTACATATCCAGCATCCAGCAACAAAAGTGAACTGCAATGAGCTTCGGATGACATGCACGACTCAGTCCACAAAGCCCCACCTCCACTGCTGAAGAGAGCACCGTTCTCCTGTTTATTCAGAGTTTATTAATATTGAAAATGTCACCTGTCCAAGTTGCAGTATATGCAACCCTGCACATCCTTGGGTCTCCAGCTCGAACCGAGTGTTAAGTAGATCGGATGAATGGTTTTCAAGGTCCGTAAAGGACACATATAAATACACACACACACACAGATGGACAGAGATTCCTTGCTTTATAGCTGGATTACCTCCCAGGAAGTTGCCTCTTTGTCTAAGTGTAGAAACAAGGGGAAAACCTGTTGAGCTGAACCTGGAACATTACGATTGTACGGTACACATAGGTGAACAAAATATATCATCCACACAAGAATCATTTGATCCCCTGTTTTTCAGCACATCCTTTTACAAGTTTGAGTGCTAGTATATCTCTAAGAGTATATTTGATCTAAAGGTATACTGTATGTCTTAATAGTGCTGTTGTTCTGGTGGCTTGAGGAATGGGATCATTGTTCTTGGACATCAAAACACATTGCTCTGATTGCTATAATGCAATTTTACGTCATTTTGGATGATTATTATTACTATAGATAACAACCTTGAAAACAAAACTTGTTATAGTTAATTACCTGTCATAGCCTTCATCTAAGTTTAATTTCATTTCGTATTTATTTGATTTTTCTGGTAATGTTTGCCATATAAAAATTACATTATGTAAATCAATAGACCAAATTTAGAACATTTTTGTATACTGTTTCATTAATTATATTTATTCTCGGTTATAGCCTAGACCCTGGGTTTCAGCAGACCCCTACCTGCCCATTTTCCACCTCTCCCTACTGTAGCACACCTGAACCAGCTGACGCTCAGCTCTGATCCAACAGTAAGGGCTGCTGCTGCATCAGGTGCATCAGGTGTGTTCAAAACATAAGCCTGTGCATTGAAGCACCACTGTGGAGAATAACAGCACAACAGTCCCGCAGTGCGAACGGGGCTATAGAGTAAGATCACAGATTCTGTACTCTCATTTTTACATGAAAAATAACTGGTGGAAGCCAAACAGTAAATTGTCCAGAGTAAAATATGCAGTGTGAAAGTCCATGGACTCTTTCAGAGTTATTAGTATTTAGCATTTCAACAGCAGCAGCATTTATAATTAGCTTTAGATTGTTGTTTAACATGCATTCTAGCTGGTTTTGTGTCTTAAAATACAGAAATCTAAAGAGTTAACTTGACCTAGTGGATGGCTAGCTCGAATGTGCAACCATCATTGAGTTAATTAAGGCAAACTAGCTAACGTCAAACTAGACGATGTTGGCAGAGGTAACGTTATGTGGAGGGGGTTGTGTTGTATTCTTTGTTGGCTAAACTAGCTGACGTTAGCTCGACGTTATCCGTGTTTAATATTATGTTAGCACACACGGAAAATCAGGATTAATGTAACAGTTAGTTTTGTATGAATTAATTAACGTTGCATGATTTTTGGCTAATGTTATTTAAATTTACGAGGGGTTTTCAAAGTAGCTTTACTGTTAAATTACTTTTACAGCCCTTTCAAATGTGTGCTTGGCAGTAACTTGAACGTAACTTTTAGATAAAAGTCTCTTTCACTGCAAGTGAATCGTTGATCCAGATTACTGCAGTGATGGTTAGTCTTCATCTGTGACAGTTGCATGGAAGTGTTAATGAGGTTTTATGGTGTCTTTGTTTCAGCTCATACGATATTCTTCAGCATGTGAATGCACACAGACAACAGCACACAGATGCTAAAAATCAAGAAATTTTTCTTAGTACTACACGACTAAGACTTCCAGCTGTGCTTGCTGCTAACAGGCCACACATATAGTGAATGCCTTGGTTCCCTGTATACCTAAATGTCGATCGCTGGCCGCTGCCCTCACAATGTCGCGACTCGACTTGCTGGTCGGAGTTGGGCCCACTTTCTCTTTCTGTGTCACCAACCCTGAGCTGAGCTCAGCGTTTGTTCCACTTAATTTGATCAACAAATAGAGGCATACAGAAACTAACTCTTTGGATATGAGGGTTATCATTTATTGTCCCTCAGTTTTCTTAATGAAAAATTCCTCTGTGCTATCACTGGCCGCACGCCACTCTCATGCATTCATATCTCTACTCTCAACCTGGCGTCTGCCCTCTGACAGGCTCATATTAGATAAGACCCGCCCCCTTAAGCTTGCAAGCAATCAGAAATACAAATGTCAACCTGTGGCTTACAAACATCGAATATTGTGCAATGTAATGAGCAAATTCCATCACATTTTCTAGTGCATTCATTTCCCAAAACCCCTCTTATTTGTGATTCCATAGCCTTGAGTATGTCATGTCCATTTAGGACAGATGTGACATGTCTCCATCATTTTTCAAAATCCACTATAAAATGTCTGCGTCTTCCTACTGTCCAGCTATCTGTGGAAAGCTCTGAGTTGATCAAAATGTTGATGCACTCGTGGGTTGTATGATATGTATGGTTATCTAGCTTTAAAAGCAGCAGTGAGTGATCTGTGGATACTTTGGCCAACATTTTGTCTCTCGGGTTTCATGAGTGATTGGTTGGCAGTTGTTGGGGCCATGTGCAGCCTGAAAAGAGGATATATATATATATATATATATATATATATATATATATATATATATATATAGATAGATATTACAGTATATATACAGTATAGTATGTAATATGTAGGCCTTGAGGGAATTGATGAACCAATTAAAATTTGGTGGTCCACGGTCAAGGTCACTTTGACCTCAGACCATGTGACACATTTGGCCATAATTTATTAATTCATGTGCTAATTATGACAATTTCACACAAATGTCTAACAGGATAAAATGATGAAGTGCAGACATTTTGAACAGACATGGATGTAAACTGTAACTTGACTGGTTGGGCGAGGCATAGGCCTAACAAATATGTGTATATGTATGATAATTCATGTTTTGTTTCATGTCAAAAGGTTTAATAAGAGTGAAGTCAAAACCTCTGACGTCACTGTCTCCACCACTTCTGAAGCCAATCATGAGGTCAAACTGTTAATGTTAGCCTCCTGGAGGCGAGGCAATCATCAGTCTGTTGTTTATTTTGTATTGTGGTGACAGAAATTACAGCTTTAGGGGAATCCATTGTGTGTATTGTGTATGTTAGCATCAGTGTGTGCAGGAATAAGTGAAAAGTCTGCAGCTCAAACTAAACTTGAGGTGTCAGCACACTGTGGTCCAGTTTCCCAGAGAGGGCTAAATATACCAAAACAGAGATTTCCACGGAGAGAAGCATTCTGATCTTGTACAGTCTCCTCACTGTCTGAACATATGCCCAGCAGGTGTTTCAGCATTTACATGAAGCTTATCAATAGCAGCTGTTCTCCCAGGGCCCTGGGGGTTAGACAGTGAACAGAGATATATGAGGCCTTTAACAAGGTCCACACAGACACCTGTGCATATACACAGATATCTGCTGCTCCATCTGTGTAATGGCAGGACGGACATTATCACCAGGGTGTATCAAATGACTTTTATGGATGGCCTTCAAGAGGGGGGAGTGAAAGGTGATTAAAGTGGAAGTGAGGGAAGTAAAATGAACAAAACCAACCTCTCTCCATAAAATATAGAGTACTGTCCTCTACTTCTGGATGGAAATGGAAAAATAATTGCCTTTCTAAATAACAGTAACTGCTAACGTAGTTATTAGTCTGCGTTATTAAAGGAACAATCCACCTAACATGCTGTTATATTATGATGTCAGTTTGCTGAGTGCGCTCAGACTCATTTGGCAATTTATGTATTTGTTGTAACCAAATGCCTCATCTGTTATCAAGACTGATGTCCTACATTTCTGTGGATTTTAGTCCTGTGATGTTCGTGAAACAGCAAAGCAATTGTGACAGTGAATGTGACAGTGAGTGTTAATGGAGCTACTTCACACTTGATGCATCACTCGATGTCGTGAAGTCGATGGGATGAATGGTTATGAAGACACTCAAAGGACAGACACACATATATACTGTATGTACAGAGAGAGACTTCCATTTTAGTGAGATATAATGCTGCCATGACACCACAGTTGAAGACTCCTCTAGTTATGCCTCCACACCGGCAAAGATGTGGCTGGAGGCATAATGTCTTATCTTGTGTGTCCATCCCATTCTCATGAACGTGATATCTCAGAAATGCCTGGAGGGAATTTCTTCAACTTTGGCACAAACATTCACATGAGCTCATGGATGAACTGATTTGATTTCGGTGGTCAGAGGTCAAGGTCACTGTGACTGCACAAAACTCAAGAATTAATATGCTAATTCTGACAATTTCAAACAAACATCCAATAGGATGAAATGATGATGTGATGACAGTTTGGACAGACATGGATGTAAACTTCACTGGTTGGTGGAGGCATATAACCACGAGGTGGTAATTCTAGCTTTCCAATTGATTTTACATTTAAACATTTTAAAACTTGACCTTTTAAGATAAGATAAGATAGATATTCCTTTATTAGTCCCACAGTTTTAAATTTAATAACTCTTATCACTAAATGACAGTCTTTTTGCCAATGACAGGTCATTTTGTTTACTTTATTCCAAGCTAAGAAGAGATGTTGTATTTCCTTATTGTTGCCAGCTGGTATCTGAAAGCTGAGATCATCGTTTTCAAGGACAAAGCACTAATTTACATAATTAAATTTTGTACATTTTGTACACTGCAGGGTTCTATTACAACTATAACTCTAAATATGACATTATTCCAAATTGGATATGGGTCATGTAAACAGCATATTCTGTTTGGATGTTGGATATGCCAATATTATTTGGGTTTTAAGAGCTTGTTCTGCATTCTTTACAGCACATTCAGGACATGCATCTCAATCTGTGCTTTTACAGCAATTCAAGCCCAAAAGAAAGGCTGGTCAGAAGGAGAGACCACTCATTTTCCTCAGATATCTACAGGTTTTTGGATATGTGCAAATATTGCAACGTCAACCTTTTCAAGAAGGTGGTTGAAGGAATGAAAGAGGGAGGCTGTGTGGACCGGTTGGACTAGTCCGCCACCGGTTCTGTTAATTGTAGTATGGATGGCTGCATGTAAATGGGCGTATTAGTGAAATATTAATCTTTTTTTTTTTCATTTTCATATAAACAGCTTAGCGAGAATATTCCCTTTTATGGGCAAAACCCGGAACATTTTGAGCATGTAAACACAGTCGCTGTTCAATTTGTTAAAAACACTAAAATATCAATAGATATCTGATAGATTTAAACAAGATTCCTCTTAACGTCTTATAAAAAAGAAAAAGTGAAACTGATATTATTTGACCACTGTGTCCTGTAAGAAATGAGATATTCATAAAACTGTAAAAAGTTCTAACCTTTCTCTCCCTGTATTTCAGACTTTTCGAGGGATTAAAATAGAAAGTGGATAGTTGGGGTAAAATGTGCTGGCAGCTGGTCCCGGGGGCCGGGCCAGACTCAGCCCTGTTTTTTCAAATTGAACTAAATCAAATTAGTGTCAGGGAATGGAGGTTGTGATTGATTTTTCTCTACAGATGCACTGCAGAGCCGCACAAAGCCTTGTTTAGCCTAATCACAACAAATTTGACGCCAGCCGACAATATTTCTCAATCTGCCTCGCTCTCTGAGCAGGTGAGAGGCTTTATCCGGTAGCAATCAAATAAACATGGAAACACAATGAGTTTAGAAGATGGCACACTCATTTTACTATACTTGCGAGGACCAACTTCAGAAGGACAAAATCTTTATCAAGTTGAAGCCGCCTGACCAGGTCTCACCTCTCATGGTGTGATTTTAAGAGTAGGGTGAAAAATTAACATTATATTTAAACTGTTTAGGTGAACTCTACTTTAGGATTATGACTTCAGTTTATGGGGTTACAGTTTTCAGACTCATCAAGCATCAACAGTGCACATAAATTGTGGGCTGAAAATGAAAGTTATTAAATAAAGGAAAGGTGAATGGTGTTATTTTGTAGTTTTCATCAGTTGTCACTATGAAATCAACACATTAAAACCAGTGACAGACTGATTATTGATAACACTTTACGATAAGAGCCGCTAAAGTGTGAGTAGTTACTGGGGAACAAAAAAACTAACTGCTAATGAACCAGATAATTAACTGCTAATCACTGTTAGAGCAGCTAATGATTAGTTCATATAAAAAAAAAAAATGAATGAGGAGCAAATCAGGAATGACTTAATAATCGATGAATCGTTAATGTGTACTTCTCTAATAATTCCTAGTATGGACTAATAGTAGATATTGATTGAGTTACTACAGCACAGACTGCCTAATCCTGCCTAAAACAGCCGCCATGTTGCTACAGTGGCCCAGAACGGACAAACCTAACTTTTCCTGCTTTGGCCAAAGTCAGTATTACTCACTCCGAGTTAACATGCGCCGTCACTCCACTCCGAGTTAACATGCGCCGTCACTCCACTCCGAGTTAACATGCGCCGTCACTCCACTCCGAGTTAACATGCACCGTCACTCCACTCCGAGTTAACATGCAACGTCACTCCACTCCGAGTTAACATGCAACGTCACTCCACTCGGCTGGGAAACAAGACACAGGAAACCTCTGCTGGTCTTGACGACCTGCAGCACTTATTGCATCTTCCACTGTACATTTACTTGATATTCAGAGCTAAGCTAACTCTGTCTTCTACTCCACTGCTCGCTTGTTTGCTCACACACATTTCCCGCCACTCTCTCTCTTGCTTCACTACTCACTTCCCATGTGCACAACAAGTGGCAACCTCTAGTGCTGAGTCATGAAGCCAAGGCCAAAGTGCCAAAACCTGCAGTTCATTGATCAGCCACTTGAGGCGCTGACTCCAAAAGGGAGTCAAAACTCAAGACCCCTATGTTAAAATCTTTACAGCACAAATAAAGATGTTTACAGCCTGGCCCAAAAAACAGTTTTGGTCTCTATAGCTAACTTCCCCTTTCATGATAACCGTACAGGGGGGAATTTTTATATAACTGACCCATTTAAATTATGGTAAGGCTTATGTGTCTATGTATCAGATGAATTTGAAGTTGATTGCTTTGCAAAGTACATGCCAGTCACAAGTTTGGACCAGTGGATTGATTCCCTTCACTGTTAAATACTGGCCCTGCTTTACACCTGGGTCAGCTTATGTCCAGATCAGAGGGCTACAGTTAGGGTTTGAGAATCAGTTTATTCAGTCCTTACAAGTGTAGTAATACAAGTACTAGTGTGTGTGTAGCTAGACATGCTAGACTAATGGTTCTGCCTGTGGAAAGACAAACACTCCCCACTCCAGTTCTCATCTGCTTACAACAACCTCACGCATATTCCTGTCAGTTTTGGTACAAAAAACAATAAAAATAAAGTCAAAAATAAATATTTCATCCTCTGTCAGGCTTTGCAATGTGTCGATTCAATCCACGCCTCTTGAACCTTTGATTTTACGGCATTCCCTTAGTGATTAATAGCTCAATCTCAGGCTGGCTAATGAGTTTTATCAGGAGCCGCTGGTGATTAATTAGCGACAGCAAAGAGCATGTCACTGCTTTATTCTGGCTAAGCCATTTCTTCCATGCTCTAAATCTTCTCGCTATAAAGAGATAGTTCAGCCCCAGGTGACATTTTTAAACAGCTCTGAGGTTTGTAAGAGTTCCAGCTTTACAGGCTATGGAAATGGCTATGGCAAATCAGCACAAATACACGGTCCTTTAACAGTGAAACTGTGACAGAAAGTGTGGTTATTCAGCATGATGATGATTCATTCATCTCAGAGGAGCCCACATCACACCCGGCGCAAAGTCGCACAACGTGGCACGAGGCGGCGCCGCCACTGTGGTTTCAGACTGAACCAGTTGTCATTTTCATGCCCGTCGCCCACGTTGTATACGGCACAAATGTACTTGTGCCCATCTGTGCGCAGTACATGTGTTATTACAATTATACTTTTAATTTTGTGCTTAAAGTATATTTAATTAGTACTGCAAATTATTAAGTTAAACTTCAACATACTAAAATACATAGACTAATTCTGTAATACTTAAAGTGGTATTCCAGTGTACTTAAAAAGTGTACTTGCTTGTTAGTGTATTGTAAATTGTACTTAAGTGTACTTTGAAAAGTATACTACTTGTAAATTTAGTGTACTTATAAAAAAGATAATTATTTTCAAGTCCCTTATAATACTTATAATATTATATATTAGAATAATAGTATACTTTTTCAAAGAGCATTTCACTTAATTAGAAGTGTATTTAAGTTTACTTACAAAAAGTACTTTAATATAAGTTTATTTTAAGCTGTACTTCAGTCTGCTATTTAAAAGTATATTTAATTGCAAATACTTATAGTGTACTTACATAAAGAGTTAGTCATACATGTATCTAAATCTCAAATTAATATATAATAGTGTTTTAATTGTGTTAAATACAATAATTGTATTTGCATGCTTGGATATCATATTATTGGTACACTTGTTTACTTTAATCATTTCAAACTTGAACTACAAAGTATTTCTCAAGATTAAACTAGATTACAATGTTGCTGCTGTTTAATATGCATATATAAAAATGTACTGTACACATTTCCACTGCTTCCACACACGCGCACACACACACACACACACACACACACACACACACACACACACACACACACACGGCTAAAACACTAAAACAGCTGAATGTGATTGGACGTGGAGGCGGAGAAGGCGGTGCTGGTGAGAAATAACGGACAAGACCCACAGAGACACGTTGACCTGGGTAAGTAATAGTACTGTAAGTAGAATTTATTTGAAATGTAGTCAAGCTGATCAGCTGCAAGGTAAGCCGAGGAAGCTAGGTTTCTGCTAGCAGCTGATGCTAACACCAGTGTTAGCACGTTGTAACGTACACTAACTATATACCATATACTAACGGTGTGCTGTACAGATGATCATCATCAGTTTGTCCTCTTTCATTCCCGACCAAGCCGGAGACCTGCTGTGATTTTCATCTATGCTTCTCACAGTACTGCCGTCTGTATGAACGGATTCTGATGCTTCACAAGTTGTTAAATGTATCAGCCATCGTTGAATAAAAGCTTTGAAATGAGCATTTTTAACATCAGTGCTGCACTCCGACTGCTTGGCGCTGCAGCAGAAAGTCCGTCAACACAGACGCTGTTTGCACGTAATCCTGCGCCCAGTATTGATGTTACAGCAGTTTTATTTAATGCAAGGTCAACAAAGTTTATATCAATCAACTATTTTGCTCGTAGGCGGAGGAGATGGACTCGGAACAAAAACAACCCCGGGATAAAAAAAACACACCCCTTTTTCTTATAAAAAAAAGGGGCCGGAAAAAAAAAAAAAAAAACCAAAAAAAAAAAAAACAAAAACAAAAAGAAAGAGGAAAAAAAAAAAAGAGGATAATGTCCCGAAAAAAAAATATTAAAAAGGAGGGCGGGGGGGGGTGTATTTTTTTAGGGGAGAAAAAAATAATGGGGGGAGGAAATATCTTTTAATGGGGAGATGTTTTTAGGGGGGGGGGGGCGAAAACACAAAGGAGTTGGTTGGGGAAATTTATCTGGGGAGGGGGTGCTCACAAGAAGGGGGGGGGAAAATAGGGCGGGGGGGGAGGAGAGGAACTCCAAGAGAGGGGAGGGTAAAAATTTCAAAATAAAACAATATTTTCACCAAAATAAAAACATTCAAAACATAACAAAAAGACTAAATCCTTCGGGGCGTTTAATTTTACTTTTAAATTGTCATTAATTGTCAATTAATTGCTCATTAATTGCCGCCGTAATCATCGAACACCGCTGGTCATCTGTAGGGAACACCGCTAAGCTTACACACATTTCACATCTTTTCTCATAAATTATTTGTCTAAAAGACGTCAGTCAAAGTGAGGACTATCTGATGGACATTCCTCCAGTGAATGAGCACACAAACATGCTTGTCTGGCATTTATTAGGAGGAATGCTCCCTGGCGTGGCGCTGAAGGGCGAAAAGTGTACAGCACACTGTTAGTCTACGTTACTCCGTCAGCTGAGGTAAAACTGGATTTCTGAGGCTCCAGCTTGTAGTGTGAGGCTGGCCTGTTTGAATGGAGGGCAGGCAGGTAGTGTGTCGCCCTGTTTTTAAAAAGCACCGTCCGACACGGTCTGTTTACCGGCTCATGAAGGTCAGTGGTGGTTGCTTTGGCGCCGCCTATGTAGGTGAGCATTCATGTCAATACGGCAAGTGTAACACTGTGGGCCTGATGGTAATGTGTTTTCTCTATAATGGTAAAGTTTAACAACCAAATTAATGTTAATAAACTTGCTAATTAGCCACCATGCTACGTGGACTTTGGTAAGAAATGTATAATGTTAGCAGTTGGAGGAGGGAACTGTCCCGGACATGGATTAGTGGTCCAGACAAGAGAAGGAGCTGATGAATAGGATCTCAAGAGGCGTTTCTTGTTTTTGCTAATCTTTTCTCCTCTTCCATTGTAGATCCATGTACACAACTTCCATAATCTACTGGCTGCTGCATAAAGGTGAAATGATCCAGACCCAGCAGATGGACCTGGACCTCGAAGAGACAGCTGGTGACCATGATACAGCTCATCTGATGAAGACAGTACAGCCACAGCAGCAACACTATATACAGACATCCTGCTTTTCTCCACCTCATTTCCACAGACAATGAACTTGTTTGCAGCTACCTTGATGGTCTTATTTCTTATTTTTTTCCTGTTTTTTTTTTTGTTTGCAGAAGCAGCTCTCTGCCGTTGAGCAGCTATTTGAACAGAGGAATTGTTCAGGAAGAGATGTAGCTCTGCAGAGGTCAATCATCTACCCCAACCTCAGGGACACTGTGCCAATGCTTTCAGACTTCTATCTCTCGCTCCATCCATCGTTCAAACACCATCCACGCCCTCAAGATGTCCATCTTCCACTGCTGAGGACACCATCGGCCAGGAGCAGGCCTGACAAAGACATGTTGATTTGTAAAGAAATGTAAATGTCTTAGTACACAGCAGTGAGCATAAAACACTGATTTGCAACTGTCCAACTATTTGCACTGATTCATTGTATCCTTGGTATTTCATTTCCTTTGTACTGTAATATATATATATATACACTGTATATATATATATATATATATATATATATATATATATATATATATATATATATATATATATATACATATATATACCCAACAAATAAAATCATTACAAATGGAAATTTTGTAAGTATATTTGTAACATATTTCAAATAACATATTATTTAAGTATATTTCATATTTCAATAATAATTTATGATATATAGTATATTTCAAAGTATTGACGAGGTATGTGATTAATGTAATATAAATATATTAGTTGTCTACTAGTACATTTCAAATATGCTCAAAGTGCATTTGAAATGCTATTGTACTCATAAAATGTATTTTACCATAACTGCAAGTACAGTAGTACATGTATGAATGCACAGGTAGTAGTATGTTTGCAGGCTATTTAACTATACTTAACATAGTCCCATTTTAGTACAGTGAAGTACACTAAACCAATTAAGTTGAGCTTTTGTACTACATTTGTACAACTTCAGTATAATAAACATTTAGTATAATTTAGGCTACTTTTCTTAAACTAGCAGGTGCTTTGTTGGCACATTGCTATCTTGAGGCAGCAGAAAGCGAGTGCTCCATTGACCAACAAAACCTGGTTTAAAGTGTGGTGCAGTATTTTCCTCATATTTAAAGGGTGCATTATTTGGATAGTAAAATGTGTCTACACAGGCAGCTTCACAGCATGCATGCACTCTTCTTGTTAAACACAGTGATGTACAGCAGCTCTCCTCCTCCTAGAACAGAATTTTATTTATGTCAAGGAAAATATAAAATCCTGCGCACCTCTCCACATAAACAGCAGCATTTTGAGGCTGATGGATCAACACCGTCTCTCCGGCAGTGCCCAACTGCAAGTCCGTGCATAAAGCATCTCACATTTTCACACATCAACAAAGTTATTTGTAGGGTAGTAATCAGCCTGTGAAAATAGTTAAAACAACCAAAATGAAAAGCTGCTAGCAGTGATGAACAGGCCCCTGCCCCTTGTGTCTGTATGCATGAGTGCTGCGTGTAGTATGAGGTTGCATGTGTGGAAACAAAATCAGCAATTCAGGGGTGAGATGGGAAGCTTGTAACCAGAAAGGGGGAGCTTTATCATCGGAGAACACCATGTCCAGGTGCCTCCAACTAGGGCTAGCAACACCTCCAGATACTATAGGTGTGCTGCATTAAAGACAAAGAGGGTCCTGAAGGGAATCCAGACAAAATATACGGATAAAAGCCTGTCTGAGGCTCCACGAGTTTCCATTGTTGTAAGCTCTCACCTTGTCGACAGTCACATTATTATCCTGACAATGGTTTCCTCCAGAGCAAGGAAATGCAAACTTCGCTGCCCTTTGTGAATGATGTAACAGTCTGCCTCTGTAATCAGCAACCTTGGTTTGACCTGGAGTTGTCCTGGAGTTGTCCTTTGTGCAATTACCCTGTCATTTTTAAAATGCAAGAACACATTGTGAGGTGTACCATTAACATTACGTTCTGTCAGACATCTCTCATAGGCAAAAGAGGTAAGTATGTGTAGGCTGTGTACAAAGGTGTTCAACCTGAAGGTTGTGAACACGCCTTTCACTACAAAAGAGTTTAAAGGCGAGGCCAGAGAGAGCATGTGAAGTGTGTTTATATCTATGTGCATATAAATCCTAAAAGAAAAAAAACAACAACTAAATATCACCAAAATGGGTCTAAAGCTGGTTGAGGTGGACACTAGATACAGATTTGACTATGTGTGTGCTTCCTGTTTCAGGTTGAACATTGGGAAGAATGACCTGTTGACCTTTTACGATGGAGATGACCTAACAGCTAAAGCACTGGGTCAGTATGGAGGATCAAAGTCCCGATTTAAGCTCTACACCTCCACCGCAGACCTCACCATCCAGTTCCAGTCTGACCCTGCCACCAACGTCTACGGCTATGGCAACGGCTTCATAGTCCACTTCTTTGGTAAGCCATAGAGCCACTGCTAACAGATAACTCAAACTCTTAGAGATTTAAACCTCAACACCCATTCATCAGAGAGCGCTGCTATCTCACATTTTGCCAAACTGTGCTGAAAATCAGTATTTCCATTTGTCTATTTTCATGTCAAGTATTCAGTATTAAGGCAATGACCTGTAAGGTCAGGTTTAATAGTACAAGCACAACAAGTGCAAAGTGATATTCAGCACACAGACTGTGGGCTTCTCCAAGCACACCTGCTATTTTAGAACATGAATATACCAACGCAAATGCAAAAGGGCTGAATGAAGTTGAGTAAGATAAGATAAGATAAGATAAGAAAAGATAAGATGAACCTTTATTAATCCCCGGAGGGAAATTCAGGTGTCATAGCAGCAGCAACAACAGTACAGACGAATTACAGTATAAGTAAAAGAGAAGGTGCAATGAAGGAAATGGCAATAAAATAAATAAGATAAGTAAAATAGTAATAAGTAAAGTGCAGTAGGTGGGTGGGTATTGTATATGCATAGCATATATATGTAATTATATAATTATATGTAATTATATAGTGGTGATTAATACATCTCTGGTCTCATGGCCATGAAACAGCTGAGCCAATGACAGTGAAAGAAAGGAAAGTTGAAAAGAAATTTCATTTTTTTTTTCAAAATTGGTAGTTAATATATGCATTGCCATATTAGTCATTATTCTACTGAATTTCACATCATAAACGGTCACATTGTTTAATAATTGACATGACAGCAACATTTGGACTGTAATGTATTTTAACAATAAAACACAAAACATCACTTTTACTAAAAATTAAGGAGGCAACGAGGCAACAGGATTAAGGAGCCCACAGCAATCTGACACCGAAATAAACGTCTGAGCTTAATGCAGACGACACCACAGATTTTGTGAGATTTCTATTTTTTGTCAGGACTCCTGTTCTTCATGAATGAGCCTGTTAGTGTGTGGTGGCTGTTTTGGCCAAATGGTTGCTCACCACACACTACAGGAACAAAACTGTTAATTTTAAAATAACATGTCATTGTGTGAGGGCTGTCTCATCTGTTAGTGTGGGCCAGCTTTAAGCTAGGCTACACACATCCTGACTCCAGCTTGTACTTTACTGTCCATCTTCTCATCTCGTTTGATGAAGCATGTTTCTCATAACTATTATTTGATGTCTAGTATAACTTCAGTGTAATATTGCTCTGATGTATCAGTGGATTCTACCCAGCTAAAGAGACGATGGAGGAAAACGTAGATGGATGGATGAATCGATGGAAAGAGAAAAGGTGGCAAAGCAGCCAATCTCCTAAGATTGGAGGGAAAGGCCGTTAAAAGGGAAGTTAGGCAAAATGAAAGAGAGGAGGAGGGAATTTGTTTTGCAGGTATGGGACTTAAAAACGGAAGCAATAAGAAGCTGTCCGTTGTGTTGGCAGAGCCTTTCCATCAGCACCGCAACCATCGCCAGCACACTATATCTGATAAGAGTTAATGAATTCAGAGGAAAGGAAAGGCTACAGAATACAGATGATCGACAAAGAGGGATAAAGGGAGGGAAAGCTTTTATTACAGATTCTCCACGAATCTCGTGGGTGGAATGTAAACACAAGACAGCAGCATGGGCAGGTGTCAGAGGATGCTGCTTTTCTAGCATCCAAGTGCAATTATTTTGCTGTGTTTGTCCAATTACACTCGGAGGACTCTGGGCCTGAACCTGCTGCAGTGTGCCTGCGAATGAGCAAAGCAAAGCCAACAGGCCTGGCAGGTTACACTCACCCCACAGGAGAGCTCATCTGAATAGCTGGAAAAATAACGCCCCATGAAGGCATCCCTTAGTTTCAAGCTCTAATCTAAAACATGTCTTCACAGGACATTTATGTGCTCTATCCAGGCAGATGGCCAACTGGAAAAGTGACCAATAGAACATTAGTGTCTTATTATCATTATAGCATTTGACAATTTTACACACTGTCTCCGTAAACTGTGTGATTTTGGCCTGACTCCGACAAAAGTTAATTACAGTGAGAGAAAAATCATAAAATCTCTGGTTGTTAATCCATAACGGTGATCCTGAGAGACATCTACTGGCAGCTGAGACAGTGTCAGAAGTTGTGTCCAGATTCTTGTAGTAAATAAAGCCATGTCTGCAAACCGCCATTAAATCTTGATATGAAATTACATTGTTAGTGCACAATAAAAAGGTCAACATATCGAGCACATTCTCAGTCCCAACTCGTCAAATACCACCACTTGGTCAGCGGACATATGCTTCAAACTATGGCGCTCTAGGTACCCTTCTTGCCACCGTTTGGGATGTGTTTGGGACAGCGAGTCACTTTCGTTACATGCGTGGCTTTTCAAAATAAACTTCCATGTTCACAGGAAACATACAGTTTATGCTCGCTACACACATACAGCCTCTCTTCAAAATAAACGCTCAATGTACTGTAGGTTTACTTTGTTTTTGAGTTTCCTTGTGCAACAAAATTCTCTCTATCTAGCTAGTTAGGTAGCTAGCTATCTTTTTACAGTGTGGAGGGGACTTTAAGACATTTACTTAAAACAAAGTTTACACACAAAATAAAAAGTTGTATGAAAAATGAAAAAAGAAAAGTTGAGAGAGAAGCCACAAGCCCACCGATTCTGACATTAAGCAGATGGAGGCCAGTTTAAATGGGCTCTGATCCTTATGTTTGTTTGCTGATATGTGAGGTAAAAATGGGGCTTTTATTGACAATCAACTGTCAATTAATTCTTTCCAGGTTTTTTACATTACCCAATTTTTCCAATATGAAAACTAAAAATTGAATAGATAAGATGTGTTTTCAAAGATTTTCAAGATATTTTAAGATTTAACATCAACTTAAAGCAGCTTCAGTCTAACAGGATTTAATAACTAAAATCCAATTATTAAAACCTCAAACTTCTTGTTTGACCCACTGGTGGTGCTGAAGGCGAGACCATCGGATCATCAAGATCACAAAGGTTCATCCTCTAAAGACCACGAGTGGGCAGATTCACATGGCAGTCTGTCTGTGACACAAGCTGTCTGTGTTTAAAATTGATATTTTGGTGTGCGGGTGGCTTCTTCAGGAAAGCTCATGGACGATTCAAAATGGAAAGGATTGATCCTCTGATTAGCATGAATGAGCCAAATTCATGCAATGTGACTCTTACATTTAGCTATTTATTTATAGTAGAGGAAAGTCTGGTCAGTAATATCAAGAATCATCCTCAGGGGACGATGACTACCCAGAAACTCCCTGACGATTTATCCAGCAGTTAACGTTTCTTGTTATGAACCAAATCATTGGGCAGACAGAGACTGATTGACTTACATTAGTAGTGTTATGTCCACAGCCTTTAATCACTCAAAGCTTACATTCATTTCCTATTTTCCTGTCTCCTCACTTCCTTGCTGTCTCTTTCTAACCCTCCTCCCCTCACACACACCTGCAGAGGTAGCTCGTAATGACACCTGTCCTGAGCTTCCAGAGATCTCTAATGGCTGGAAGAGCACATCTCACCCTGAGCTGGTTCAGGGCACCGTGGTGACCTACCAGTGTTACCCGGGTTACCAGGTGGTGGGCGCCGAGCTGCTCATGTGCCAATGGGACCTCACCTGGAGCGGCGACCTGCCAAGCTGTGAGAGAGGTTAGTAGAGAAACACTGCCACGACTACTGAGTGATCTGTTTGAGATGATATAAGCTAAGTACCAGAGACTGTCCTTGACTTTTGGAAACAAGGACCCACATGCAGGAGGTAAAACTGGTCAATCATTTCAGTTAAATCTAACAAAATTACATTCTTTTATTTAAATTTTAATTTTATTCAAGCTTCTAGCTTTGAGTATAATCAATTTACTCGTTTTTGTCAAAACAGCATCATCAGGCAGAACTAAAAGAAATGGTTGATGAATAAACTAGGTGTGTAATATAGCCTATGCTTGCATTACTCTAATTTCATGTGTTTTTATGTACCATCTTAAATCCCTAATGTTAATGTAACCTAATGTTTCTGTCTCATTTAATATGCCACGCTGAACGTGTGTCGTTTACTTTCTTTTTTCCTCTCAAAACTATGAATTGTAGATAAATCCCTCAGGAAAAGTCTGCAGATTACAGAGAGTGTTCATAAAGGGCTCAAAATGTCTGCCAGGTAGCCCTCAAGGACTTGACAATGCAGTAGGACACTGTAAACTCTCACAGACTTTGCAGGAACCCTCCTCCAAGTCTGTGAATCCGTGAGAGTGGACATCGGGATTGGGCCTAAGTTTCGCAGAGAAACGCTTTTGTGTAGTCGTCACTAGGGGTGTGACGATGTATCGTGCGGCAATATTTCACAATATAAAAAAGTGATGATGTCAAGATGAAAAACTTGATGGTGATATTTTGGGGATGTGATAAATGAATTTAAAGATGTGCTACTTTGGCTCTGATAAGCCTCCTCGCTCTGTCCACTCAGTCTCCACTGTGTAGTCTGGCTCAATGTCACAACCACAGCACTATCTGATTGGTTTACACATCACCAGTAATAGCCAATCAACACTGAGGATTACTGTGCTTCAGACAGGCGGTGTAGAGCACAGACAGATCTCTGGTGAGCAGAGCTGTGTTCTCTCCTCTCAGAAACAATATGCTGACAAGCATGTCCAGTTTCCCAGTTACACCACTAAAAATGTCTGAATAATGTACGTCGCTGCAGCAAGATTTAGTTCACTACAACAGCTTTATTTATGTAGCCGATAGGCAGACGTAACATCACTTGCCCATATGAGATGGTGTTTTACATGAGTTGGTGTATGTTACATGTACAACATCACAGAGCTAACCTGAATACCATAACGAACGCCGTTTCATTTGTTGATCCATAATTTAGCAGCAAAACAATCGATCGGCTCGAATGTTATTTCTTACACTTCAATCACCAGACTGGTCCTCTCAGTCTGAACCAGGACTAACTAATGTTACTGAGTCTGTCCTCTCAGTCTGAACCAGGACTAACTAACATTACTGAGTCTGTCCTCTCAGTCTGAACCAGGACTAACTAACATTACTGAGTCTGTCCTCTCAGTCTGAACCAGGTCTAACTAACATTACTGAGTCTGTCCTCTCAGTCTGAACCAGGACTAACTAACATTACTGAGTCTGTCCTCTCAGTCTGAACCAGGACTGGCTAACATTACTGAGTCTGTCCTCTCAATCTGAACCAGGACTAACTAACATTACTGAGTCTGTCCTCTCAGTCTGAACCAGGACTAACTAACATTACTGAGTCTGTCCTCTCAGTCTGAACCAGGACTACTAACTAACATTACTGAGTCTGTCCTCTCAGTCTGAACCAGGACTAACTAACATTACTGAGTCTGTCCTCTCAATCTGAACCAGGACTAACTAACATTACTGAGTCTGTCCTCTCAGTCTGAACCAGGACTAACTAACATTACTGAGTCTGTCCTCTCAGTCTGAACCAGGACTAACTAACATTACTGAGTCTGTCCTCTCAATCTGAACCAGGACTAACTAACATTACTGAGTCTGTCCTCTCAGTCTGAACCAGGACTAACTAACATTACTGAGTCTGTCCTCTCAGTCTGAACCAGGACTAACTAACATTACTGAGTCTGTCCTCTCAGTCTGAACCAGGACTAACTAACATTACTGAGTCTGTCCTCTCAGTCTGAACCATGACTACTAACTAACACTACTGAGTCTGTCCTCTCAGTCTGAACCAGGACTACTAACACTACTGAGTCTGTCCTCTCAGTCTGAACCAGGACTACTAACTAATGTTACTGAGTCTGTCCTCTCAGTCTGAACCAGGACTAACTAACATTACTGAGTCTGTCCTCTCAGTCTGAACCAGGACTAACTAACTAACATTACTGAGTCTGTCCTCTCGGTCTGAACCAGGACTACTAACTAACATTACTGAGTCTGTCCTCTCAGTCTGAACCAGGACTACTAACTAACATTACTGAGTCTGTCCTCTCAGTCTGAACCAGGACTACTGACTAACACTACTGAGTCTGTCCTCTCAGTCTGAACCAGGACTGGCTAACGTTACTGAGTCTGTCCTCTCGGTCTGAACCAGGACTACTAACTAACACTACTGAGTCTGTCCTCTCAGTCTGAACCAGGACTACTAACTAACATTACTGAGTCTGTCCTCTCGGTCTGAACCGGGACTACTAACTAACATTACTGAGTCTGTCCTCTCAGTCTGAACCAGGTCTACTAACTAACATTACTGAGTCTGTCCTCTCAGTCTGAATCAGGACTACTAACTAACATTACTGAGTCTGTCCTCTCGGTCTGAACCAGGTCTACTAACTAACATTACTGAGTCTGTCCTCTCAGTCTGAACCAGGACTACTAACTAGCATTACTGAGTCTGTCCTCTCAGTCTGAACCAGGTCTACTAACTAACATTACTGAGTCTGTCCTCTCAGTCTGAATCAGGACTACTAACTAACATTACTGAGTATGTCCTCTCGGTCTGAACCAGGTCTACTAACTAACATTACTGAGTCTGTCCTCTCAGTCTGAACCAGGACTACTAACTAACACTACTGAGTCTGTCCTCTTAGTCTGAACCAGGACTACTAACTAATGTTACTGAGTCTGTCCTCTCAGTCTGAACCAGGACTACTAACTAACACTACTGAGTCTGTCCTCTTAGTCTGAACCAGGACTGGCTAACGTTACTGAGTCTGTCCTCTCGGTCTGAACCAGGACTACTAACTAACGTTACTGAGTCTGTCCTCTCAGTCTGAACCAGGACTAACTAACATTACTGAGTCTGTCCTCTCAGTCTGAACCAGGACTAACTAACTAACATTACTGAGTCTGTCCTCTCGGTCTGAACCAGGTCTACTAACTAACATTACTGAGTCTGTCCTCTCGGTCTGAACCAGGTCTACTAACTAACATTACTGAGTCTGTCCTCTCGGTCTGGACCAGGTCTACGAACTAATGTTACTGAGTCTATCCTCTCAGTCTGAACCAGGACTAACTTACTAACATTACTGAGTCTGTCCTCTCGGTCTGAACCAGGACTACTAACTAATGTTACTGAGTCTGTCCTCTCAGTCTGAACCAGGACTAACTTACTAACATTACTGAGTCTGTCCTCTCGGTCTGAACCAGGACTACTAACTAACTAACATTACTGAGTCTGTCCTCTCAGTCTGAACCAGGACTAACTAACTAACATTACTGAGTCTGTCCTCTCAGTCTGAACCAGGACTACTAACTAATGTTAGTCTATCCTCTCAGTCTGAACCAGGACTAACTTACTAACATTACTGAGTCTGTCCTCTCAGTCTGAACCAGGACTAACTTACTAATATTACTGAGTCTGTCCTCTCGGTCTGAACCAGGTCTACTAACTAACATTACTGAGTCTGTCCTCTCGGTCTGAACCAGGACTAACTTACTAACATTACTGAGTCTGTCCTCTCAGTCTGAACCAGGACTACTAACTAACATTACTGAGTCTGTCCTCTCAGTCTGAACCAGGACTTCTAACTAACACTACTGAGTCTGTCCTCTCAGTCTGAACCAGGACTGGCTAACGTTACTGAGTCTGTCCTCTCGGTCTGAACCAGGACTACTAACTAACACTACTGAGTCTGTCCTCTCAGTCTGAACCAGGACTACTAACTAACGTTACTGAGTCTGTCCTCTCGGTCTGAACCAGGACTACTAACTAATGTTACTGAGTCTGTCCTCTCAGTCTGAACCAGGACTAACTAACATTACTGAGTCTGTCCTCTCAGTCTGAACCAGGACTAACTAACTAACATTACTGAGTCTGTCCTCTCGGTCTGAACCAGGTCTACTAACTAACATTACTGAGTCTGTCCTCTCGGTCTGAACCAGGTCTACTAACTAACATTACTGAGTCTGTCCTCTCGGTCTGAACCAGGTCTACGAACTAATGTTACTGAGTCTGTCCTCTCAGTCTGAACCAGGACTAACTTACTAACATTACTGAGTCTGTCCTCTCGGTCTGAACCAGGACTACTAACTAACTAACATTACTGAGTCTGTCCTCTCAGTCTGAACCAGGACTAACTTACTAACATTACTGAGTCTGTCCTCTCAGTCTGAACCAGGACTAACTAACTAACATTACTGAGTCTGTCCTCTCAGTCTGAACCAGGACTAACTTACTAATATTACTGAGTCTGTCCTCTCAGTCTGAACCAGGACTAACTAACATTACTGAGTCTGTCCTCTCGGTCTGAACCAGGACTAACTTACTAACATTACTGAGTCTGTCCTCTCAGTCTGAACCAGGACTACTAACTAACATTACTGAGTCTGTCCTCTCAGTCTGAACCAGGACTTCTAACTAACACTACTGAGTCTGTCCTCTCAGTCTGAACCAGGACTGGCTAACGTTACTGAGTCTGTCCTCTCGGTCTGAACCAGGACTACTAACTAACATTACTGAGTCTGTCCTCTCAGTCTGAACCAGGACTACTAACTAACGTTACTGAGTCTGTCCTCTCGGTCTGAACCAGGACTACTAACTAATGTTACTGAGTCTGTCCTCTCAGTCTGAACCAGGACTAACTAACATTACTGAGTCTGTCCTCTCAGTCTGAACCAGGACTAACTAACTAACATTACTGAGTCTGTCCTCTCAGTCTGAACCAGGACTACTAACTAACACTACTGAGTCTGTCCTCTCAGTCTGAACCAGGACTACTAACTAACGTTACTGAGTCTGTCCTCTCGGTCTGAACCAGGACTACTAACTAATGTTACTGAGTCTGTCCTCTCGGTCTGAACCAGGACTACTAACTAATGTTACTGAGTCTGTCCTCTCAGTCTGAACCAGGACTAACTAACATTACTGAGTCTGTCCTCTCGGTCTGAACCAGGTCTACTAACTAACATTACTGAGTCTGTCCTCTCGGTCTGAACCAGGTCTACTAACTAACATTACTGAGTCTGTCCTCTCGGTCTGAACCAGGTCTACGAACTAATGTTACTGAGTCTGTCCTCTCAGTCTGAACCAGGACTAACTTACTAACATTACTGAGTCTGTCCTCTCAGTCTGAACCAGGACTACTAACTAACTAACATTACTGAGTCTGTCCTCTCAGTCTGAACCAGGACTAACTTACTAACATTACTGAGTCTGTCCTCTCAGTCTGAACCAGGACTACTAACTAACATTACTGAGTCTGTCCTCTCAGTCTGAACCAGGACTAACTAACATTACTGAGTCTGTCCTCTCAGTCTGAACCAGGACTACTAACTAACTAACATTACTGAGTCTGTCCTCTCAGTCTGAACCAGGACTACTAACTAATGTTAGTCTGTCCTCTCAGTCTGAACCAGGACTACTAACTAACATTACTGAGTCTGTCCTCTCAGTCTGAACCAGGACTACTAACTAACTAACATTACTGAGTCTGTCCTCTCAGTCTGAACCAGGACTACTAACTAACTAACATTACTGAGTCTGTCCTCTCAGTCTGAACCAGGACTACTAACTAACATTACTGAGTCTGTCCTCTCAGTCTGAACCAGGACTACTAACTAACTAACATTACTGAGTCTGTCCTCTCAGTCTGAACCAGGACTAACTAACATTACTGAGTCTGTCCTCTCGGTCTGAACCAGGACTAACTTACTAACATTACTGAGTCTGTCCTCTCAGTCTGAACCAGGTCTAACTAACATTACTGAGTCTGTCCTCTCAGTCTGAACCAGGTCTAACTAACATTACTGAGTCTGTCCTCTCAGTCTGAACCAGGTCTAACTAACATTACTGAGTCTGTCCTCTCAGTCTGAACCAGGACTAACTAACATTACTGAGTCTGTCCTCCCGGTCTGAACCAGGACTAACTAACATTACTGAGTCTGTCCTCTCAGTCTGAACCAGGACTAACTAACATTACAGAGTCTGTCCTCTCAGTCTGAACCAGGACTAACTAACTAACACTACTGAGTCTGTCC
The DNA here is from genome assembly GCA_947000775.1 of Pterois miles. Lineage (NCBI taxonomy): Eukaryota > Metazoa > Chordata > Actinopteri > Perciformes > Scorpaenidae > Pterois > Pterois miles. The sequence continues at coordinate 318,454 of CAMQGK010000416.1, read as the reverse complement.
TCTCAGTCTGAACCAGGACTACTAACTAACATTACAGAGTCTGTCCTCTCAGTCTGAACCAGGACTAACTAACTAACATTACTGAGTCTGTCCTCTCAGTCTGAACCAGGACTAACTAACATTACTGAGTCTGTCCTCTCAGTCTGAACCAGGACTACTAACTAACTAACATTACTGAGTCTGTCCTCTCAGTCTGAACCAGGACTAACTAACATTACTGAGTCTGTCCTCTCGGTCTGAACCAGGACTAACTTACTAACATTACTGAGTCTGTCCTCTCAGTCTGAACCAGGTCTAACTAACATTACTGAGTCTGTCCTCTCAGTCTGAACCAGGTCTAACTAACATTACTGAGTCTGTCCTCTCAGTCTGAACCAGGTCTAACTAACATTACTGAGTCTGTCCTCTCAGTCTGAACCAGGACTAACTAACATTACTGAGTCTGTCCTCCCGGTCTGAACCAGGACTAACTAACATTACTGAGTCTGTCCTCTCAGTCTGAACCAGGACTAACTAACATTACAGAGTCTGTCCTCTCAGTCTGAACCAGGACTAACTAACTAACACTACTGAGTCTGTCCTCTCAGTCTGAACCAGGACTACTAACTAACATTACAGAGTCTGTCCTCTCAGTCTGAACCAGGACTAACTAACTAACACTACTGAGTCTGTCCTCTCAGTCTGAACCAGGTCTAACTAACATTACTGAGTCTGTCCTCTCAGTCTGAACCAGGACTACTAACTAACATTACTGAGTCTGTCCTCCCGGTCTGAACCAGGACTAACTAATGTTACTGAGTCTGTCCTCTCGGTCTGAACCAGGACTAACTAATGTTACTGAGTCTGTCCTCTCGGTCTGAACCAGGACTAACTAACATTACTGAGTCTGTCCTCTCGGTCTGAACCAGGACTAACTAATGTTACTGAGTCTGTCCTCTCGGTCTGAACCAGGACTAACTAACATTACTGAGTCTGTCCTCTCGGTCTGAACCAGGACTAACTAACATTACTGAGTCTGTCCTCTGAGTCTGAACCAGGACTAACTAACATTACTGAGTCTGTCCTGAAGCAGCTCTGACTCTGATTCTGTGATTCTCTTAAATACATTAAAGAGCAGAATAGTGACACATTACAATTTCCTAAATAATTGAACTACGGGGCAAACAACAGCATTGTTGTGCATTTTGTGTCTTTTGAATAAAAGTTGACTTTTTCAGTCATATTTTCATCATTCAAGTTTTGTTAAAATTACCATGATAATATTGTATTGCATTGAGATCGTGAACCCAGTATTGTGCATCGTATCACACTGTGAGCATGAGTGTGAGTGTGTCGTCACACCCTTTATAGTCACATCTGATCTGCACCTAAACCCTGAAACCAGTTTTTAATTGTACTGCAGCCCTCTCAGGAAGTGAGTGAAAGCAGAATGAAGTGACATGACTCACCAAATCGATAAGTGTGGTTTTCATTAGGTTATTACAGACACACACAAACACACACCTCAGCCCCACTGGCAGCAGAAGGGGACCTCAGATCCAGCATGGCCGACTTCCACCCTGTTTCTGGCCTAGCTGGCCCCTCTCCTGCTGGAACCAGAACAGGCCTGACTGGATGCCGGGACAGACACAACTCATTTCTTAATCCCACCTCTGTGGGCTCATGTAACCTGGCTCAGACAAAGAGAGCTGGACTGTCTGATATTTTCTTGACAAACAGAGGCCCCTAATGATGAGGCTTTTAATGCTCTGTACTGACCTCCAATGCAAACAAAGTAGGCAAAGCGTTTGCTATAAGATCCACTTTATCTACCATTTATTTGACAGTGTAAATTGTATTTTTACAGCCTGAAAAATCCTGGAAAACTAATGTCATGCTGATCCAACCCAAGCTTTATACTTAGCGGGTACTTGTCCATGGCTTTCAGCCAGCCATTCAACTCAGTGCAAGTTGACTGGATGGATGCTGTGTCCCTCAGATTGATGTCAAAATATTTCCTCAAACTCTTGACTTGCTTCCCTGTGATGGTTGGGATGGTCGTGCCTGCAATATTAAACCAGATCTCGTCCTCTGCCTTACCTTTTCTCAGCACCATTGATCTTGATTTGGCTGGTTTGAAGCACATCCTGGCCCCTTCCACCAGCTCTTCGAGCCCCTGCAGAATCCACCGGCAGCCTGGGACTGATTTTGTGGTGACTATGAGGTCATCCATGAAAGCCCTGATGGGTGGTTACTGTTGAGCAGATTTAGTGAGCATCTTCATGGCTAGGGGGAACAGTGTCACAAAGATGGTACATCCTGTGATGATGCCGATCTCTACCTCGTGCCAGCTTGATGTTATTGCTCCAGAAGTGACTCTCATCCTGAAGTTGTTGTAGTAATCAGCAATGAGGTCTGTTGTCCTGCTGGGGACATGATGTTTGGTTAATGTGAGCTGCAGCACCTTGTGTGGAATGGAGCCATATGCGTTCGCCAGGTTGAACCACAACACAGACAGGTTGCCCTTGTTCTCGCTGGCCTCCCTGATGAGCTGTGTCACCACATCTGTGTGGTCAGACAGTCTGGCATCCCGGAAACGCCACCCCTCTGGACTGATGTGTTGATGTAGGTGTTCTTTGACAAGGAGGCGCACAGTCAATTGGAAACAGCACCTTTGCCTCAACATACAGCAGGGAGATGATGTGAAACTGGTCTATTTGGGTGGAGTTTTCCTCCTTCGGGATCCACACCCCTTCAGACCCTCTCCACTGTTCTGGGATATTCCCTCATCTGCAGAAGACTCGCAAGCTTTTACACAGAAGCAAGATGAGTTTCGGACAGTTCTTGTACACTTTGTATGACGTGCCACTTGGTACCGGAGCAGAACTAGCCCTTGCTTTGCAGATGACGTCTCTGACTTCCTTCAGCTGCAGTTCCAGCAGATCAAACTGCACTTCTGGTTCAGGGGGTCTATTAGTTTGTTGCACTCTCCCAACTCTCGCTCTCTTTCCGGGTCATTGTATTTCTGCATTAGATGTTGATGTATTTCTTCCTGCGAGCAGGCCAGTTTCACTTCACTTCGCTTCTGCCCCAGCAACTGAACATAAAGGGATTGGTGATAAAAGCTATCCATTTCCGGGCCATTTTCAATGTTCTGACAGAGGACCCTGATCTTCTTTTGTAGGATTCACATCAGCTGGCCCTAGTCAGAGTGTTCCTCTTGCACTGCCTCCTTGTACTGGGACTTCAGTGCTTTCATCTTCATTCAGTGGCAATGCTGACAGTGATGGTTGTCATGGATTGTAGCTCCTCTCCCTTCAATAAACAGAAAGGTTATTTGTTTTAAAAACGGTCACTATATCCTATGTTATGAACCGGCAGCTATGTTGAAATCATTGGGGAAATAACACGCACCGCCCACCGGCCAGAGCATAGCCAATAGGAATGTGCAATAGGACCGCTCTCTCTAAATGACCTGTGATCGGCCAAAGTCTTTTTGCAAATATTTACAAATTAGGAGCTGCATAAAGAGTTCGGGGTTGTTTTAAGTGAAAAAGAAAACTGTTCTAATTTTAACAACCAGCCTCAGTTTTTATAAAACGCTGGAAAACACTGTGTGTGGTAACTGTTTGGAAAGTGAAAAAACATCATGGCCGACGCCAGGTGGTCAGATTGAGATGCAGGGGAATTTACTCACTACGAAATTATACACCGGTTAGACTTGAGGTGAACTTAAAAATGACTTATGGATGAAATTAGCTGTAGGAGGTATTGAAAAGAAGCAGGTACATTTCTACGAATAGTCAGAAGTATTGGGGATGGGTTTCATATAGCATTGCCAGTAGATATTTTTGCCTCTCTTTTTGTCTGCTACTCCCCAGTGCTGAATGTTATATAAATATACTACTGTGGTTATGGTTTTAATGTCTTTACTTACTGCAAATGTTTATCTTTATAATGTCATTGCTGTTAATTCTGTCTTACACCTACAACTTCATAAAGCTGAAATGGTTTACTCATTCATTGGTACATCTTTACCTCTCACATCAGTCAAAAAATGTTGGTTGTCAATAACCAACCCTCTTTCTTTGTCTCTCTATCCAGTGGTGTCTTGCACTGATCCTGGAAAGGTGGAGCACAGCAGGCGGGTGCTGTCAGGTCCTCATTTCACCGTGGCTTCAACCATCCAGTACATCTGCAACAAGGGCTTTACCCTGTCTGGAAACAGCCTGCTCACCTGCTACAACCGAGGCTCCTCCGGCCCGAAGTGGAGCCAGAAGCTGCCGAGATGCCTGCGTACGTACGAGTTTATCTCAAGGCCTACATAGTTAAACCAGAAACTGAGTTTTTGGGAGAAACCAGGGAGAAACTGGGAAACTAGTATTTCATTTTGCCGGCCAGGAAGTGCTTGTCTGATCAATCTCACCCACTTAATGCAGTGATTGGCCAGGTGTGTGGAGGTGTGACAGTAGTAGGCAGGATTGGACCTTCTCTCTCAAACTATAATTACTCCTGTGACTTATATGGCTTTGAGGAGTGACTGATTCCTGTTACACCCAAAACACATCTATGATTGATTAAGAGACTAAATACAACCCCTTTGCCTCTCGAGCCTTACTTTGCACCCAGATTATGCGCCGCATAACTGGCAAGTGGAGTGGGACACGCCCTAAATTCACTTGCGCCATGCACTTTAGACCATGTACTGTACGGTAGATCCTTTAAATAGGGCCCTTATTATTTGGTGGCACTGAGTAATACTTAATTTAACTTGACAATAGAAATTACTTTGGAGAAGACAAGCCAGGTCATTGTTATGCATGAGATGGAGATCATGAGCAAAAAGCAATTGTATCAAGAAAAAGAAAGCTAAATTGTTCTTCAAAAAAGTATTGAACACCTGTAGAGACCGATGCACCATGATGTGAAAGGGGAACTGTTTCTCAGATATTATTATTACATATTACATATTTCCTTCAGCCTACCTTTACCTCTAGTAAACCTCAAGTACATATGACAGTATTTCATTTTCTTCCATGCTGATCACTGTTGCAGTTGGGGGCCCAATCCTGACTGGAACAATTAAATTTAATGACGCAGCTTCATAAACTTTTTGTTTTGGTGGTTTTGCAGGTCCAGTATCTTGGTTACAACCGACATCTACGTCACATAATGCAGTTGTTTCAACATCATGTCAATGACTATAGTTCAGCGTATAGTTAGGATCAGCGACAGACAAAAGCTAATTTTCAGTACACCATCTTTGTCAGTTTCAGCCTGGATGTATAGAAGTGTTTTGACCTGTGGATCAACAAAGATGTTTTAGGTTCAAGACCAGAGGTCTTAAAGGAACAATTCAGCCTTTAGGGGGATGTCTTAGCTGAAAAAGAGTATAATATAAATAAGTATGTTGTCTTTAGTATCACCTGAAAATAAGAAGTGTGATCTTCATCTCAGAATGAGCTGTTTATATCTACATACAGAGTGGGTCTTATTCAGGGAGCCGGCCGCCATGTTTCTACAGTAGACCAGAACGGACAAAACAAAGACTTCCTCTAGACCGAGCATTCACATGCTCACATCTTCACATCTTCACAGTGGCCACCGTCGTTCTCCTACACACTTGGCACACAGGAGAGATTTCAATGGGTTTGCATTATGCACTCTCACTGCAAGATGCCGCCGAATCACACACACTGTACCTTAAAAGGCCTCGGTGGGCTCCACAGTACTTAGCAGATTGTCTAACAGCATCTGAACCCCCCTTTCAGGTGGCCGATGCTATGACTGACATTTTGTGTGAACAATCACAGCCACTGTATGCAGGGATGAAAGAAAGAAAAAGAAAGAAAGATATTCCTTTATTAGTCCCACAGTGGGGAAATTCAGTTTTACACTCTGTTGTTCACACAGTACATATACATGTCAATGGAGAGATGTCAGAGTGATGGGGCTGCTCCTGACAAGCGCCCAGAGCAGTTGGGGGTTTGGTGCCTTGCTCAGGGGCACCTCGGCAGTGCCCAGGAGGTAAACTGGCACCTCTCCAGCAACCAGTTGGTCTTGGTCCATGGGGGACTTGAACCAGTGACCTCCACGTCCTAACCCAAGTCCTTACGGACTGAGCTACAGCCGCCCCCAAGGGTGGGAAGGTGTTAAAGGGAGCACACAGACAGTTGAGTAGTACAATGTCTGATCCTGATTTCAAAATCACTGCTTAACTATGTAACGTGTGTGTATTTATACCACACTGTGTGGCACTGACGCTACCTTGAGCAGAGTTTTTCTGACTTCAATCAGTAGACAGGTGTTTGCAGAAGCAGTTCTTCTTTGTGTGTAATGTATTAATATATTCAGATTTTTCCTCCAATCACATCTTTTCTGCTCTGAATTTTTCAGGTGTTTTTCTCATCTGTGTACAGTGGCTGATATGCTGCACAACCTGTGAAATTATTCCTGAATAGCATTTCAGTTCAACATCATACTGACTCTTATAGCCACAGTCGTCCTTTTAGCTTGACAAGGATTAGAAAAATGGAAAGATGGAGTCAGTCACTGTGAATGTCCATACCTAATTTGACAGTCTGGACAGTCGTACCGTCCTCCACTGATAGAAAATAGAATATTGCAAAAAATCTATACGATAATAAAACATTACCATATCAATGTATGTTTCCTACACAGTTTTGTCCGTCTAAGCTGTTTCTCCCTTTTAACTCCAGCTGAGATTTTCGAGCCTTGCGGTCACCCAGGAACACCTACCTATGGGATCCCCAGCTCCAATAAGATCCATTTCCAGGCTGGAGAGACCCTCCACTACTCCTGCCTGACCGGCCACCAGCTGCTGGGTGAGCCTGTTCTCCATTGTGTCCCTGGACACCCATCCCAGTGGAGTGGGCTGCCACCTGTCTGCAAAGGTTAGGAACTGCAGCTTGATGTCTTTTCTGCATTAAGGTCAACTTCAGTCATGTCCACGGGTCCTTACAAAGCTTCTTAAAATACATGATCTAATTTCAGACCATAGGAAACATGGAAATCTATGAAATCCTTGAAAAACAGTATTAAATACAAATACACAAATAAGCCTGTAAATTAAATTGCCAATTAGTTGAATAATTCACTATATTTATAGCTGAACTCAGCTGGTTCAATACAGGCCATTTAGTTTGAGACTTTTTTTTGTGCAGCACTTTGTCTCAAAAAATCCATCAATCACATCATTGACTTTACATTCTGGTTTGGGCATTTGGACAGTCACATGATCCCTTCAATCCTCTCTATTATTTAGTGACTATATCAGAAGACAGTTTGAAAGACAATTTAACAAAACAAGAAACAAGGTAAACAAAAAGACTGAGCATGTTTCAAAAAAAACGAGAAAAACACATCAGTCACTGTGAAAGGCTGGAGAGGAAAAGTATTTCTTTATTTCTTTTTAAATGACTCTTGTTTTGTTGTCTTGACTCTTTGCAGAAGGTTGTTCCAGTCTAGAGGCTGAAATAACTAAAGAGTGGCCTTTTGTTTGAGCGTAGCAGCAGACTGGAGGAGATAGCTGTCAGGGTGCTGCTGAAGATGTGCTTTATGTAGAGCTTTCTGACACATACTGGCTGTTATATTCAGGCCTCATTCCTGAGCGTGTGATTGGACAAAAACGCACAAAAAGATATTTTTTTCAAGCATATAAATTATACTTTGCAGTCGGGGATAGAACGATTTTATTTGAGTAAATTAAAATTGGTTTTGTTCTCATGTGTTTGCTAATATCTGCAGAAGCACACGATGATAATCGCTTTCTCAGTTTACTAATTTTCCCTCTTCTCAGTGTCCCTGCTGTAACTAGTGAATCCTTTAGTCCACAGTGTCTGTCTGCTCTGTCAACATCTCAGCTCTGTGCACTCTCAGGTTTCCCTGCACATCTACTCAGTTTAACAGTGTACCAAAATGTAAATGTAATGTAACTGTACATGTTGGTGTAGATCATGTCATTGGCTGTTTTGCCTCCAATGCATTTAAGATTACTACTAATACTACTGTTGGTTACTAGGACAGTAGAGAAGCACTGGAAGATGTAAGGCACACCGCCCACATGTCATTAGTTTCTACTGTTTTGGTAACCCTGCATCGCCCTGAAGGGGGTTACTTCACAACAATAACATTATCAAACATTTGTTGAATATTCATCTGTGGATAAAAAGGTGGGACAGAATGAGTTGAAACAAACTGAGTTTATAGCTTTTTGTAATTCATTAAGCCATTTTCCCCGGTGATTAACATTTCTGTATCCTCCTCAGCCCACCCGGAGTATGATGAGCACAGATTAGACGGTAAGTTATACCAAGAAGTTATTTTACCTGCACACCTGGAGGCTCAATGAGCAGAGAAGACTCTAACTTTTCAGCAATTACCAATAACAACCTTAAAGGTACAATTGATAACATTCAGCCACCAGATATTGCATTCTCCCCTCCCTGCTCTCCTGCATCCACTTCAGAACAAGTGGTTGCCAGTTCATTGCACAGCCTGCGTGGTCATGGTCATAGTTTCAGCTGTTTTAGCAGCAGGGGAGCATCGAAAACACAGTTCAGTCAAACTCAGCGGAAAAAATCAAACTCACCAAAACCATCTAGCGTAGTCTTTCCAACGATCACCAACTCTGGTTTGGTCCGTCACCCTCTTCACATCGTCACACCGGTGGAAACCGCCCGGGCTCGTCTGTAGCAGCATGGTGGAAAAGTTTCCCTTTGGGGGCATTATGTGGCCAGATATTATCGATCCACTTGACAAGGGAAACTTCACCCACAGATGCTTTCCCTATGCACATTCATGACTTTCCTTTTCTCATCATAATGGCCTCAATGTGCACACGGCGCAGGTATCCCCCATAAAGCAGACATACTGTATGTAAGCCAACTCGTTGATCACTAGGGGTTGCTGTTTAACATCAGTTACCTGGATGCAGCGTCGCTAATGCTACGATACTACCGTAGCTCCTGAGGGATCGAAGCTGTTTTTTCTCATTTTGGCAGTCTAAATTGTACTTTTATAGGTTATTGTTGTTCAATATGTGCTAACATCAGTTGTCACTTGTTGCCACAGTAAATATTCACTCATCCTGCAGCCTAATGGAGACATCAGTGTCAAACTCAGTCATTTATCGGTTTTCTTTTCCCACACTGACTGATCACTGATGACACAGAGAAACCACATAATACCAACCTGGTTTCTATTGGCTTGTTAGAAATGGGAACCAAAAGTCAGATATCTCCCACAATGATAAACAAAGCATTAATTTTGGACCCATCACATTTTTTAAATTGAAATTTAATTCCCAGTGATAGTTTTTGTGGAAAAGCCATACTGACCACCTATTTGCCACCTTTCTAAAAGCTCTGTGGATTTATTTGATTTTAATGATTTGTCTACATGAAAATAGTTATGACTATAACCTTTAATTTACGTGGCTCCTAAAGTTAGCTGATTAGAGTTAAGAGACCCAACATGCAGTAGAGTAGTTTGTTCTAAACAAAAGGAATGATAACATTTTACCAAACAGTAGATGATATATTTAAATGTCCCCTTCCTCCTCCTGTAGTGTCTACTGCAGACCTAAGAATGGAGGGGGCCCAAGTAGCATTCGCTGTCTTCATCCCCACCATCCTCCTCCTCACCCTCATCATCGGGATCTACCTCTACTTCTCAAAGTAAGTTCAAATGATCAGTGAGGAAGAGAAAATGGTTGTCATGTTTCTAGATAGATAAATGTGACCTCAGTTACACTTTATCAGTGATATAACTCAACCAATCCTGATTATAGATTGTCAGTTGTATAGTTCCCTTTGTAGTACAGTTAAGTGGTGTAGAAGAGAGTATAGGAACACTTGAAAAGCCCTGATTTAAATCATTATGTCCTAACAGTTGTAAAATGAACTAGGTGAAATAGCTGAATCCAGAGTTATTTTCCTCGGTATAACGAACATGCAACAGACCAACAGGACTCCGCCCTGCATGCTCATATGACATATCCGGTTCTGCCAGCTTCCTGCTAGCTGTATGCAGCTGCTATAATGATATTTTGGCTGTAATTCATCATTTTTATGGTCTTATAATACAGCCATGGGCTGTGTGCTGTCAGCCTGTACTGTGGTGGATTTTAATGTCTCTGTTCCCAAACAACCGGCTATCGGCCAGTAGCTAGTAGTGCTAGTAGCATGACAGGATTTAATGTAGTTGTACCTATTTACTAACATGTAGGACACATGGACAGGACACAACCTCTTATACATCCATGGTCTGTGGTCTACTTTACATTGATTTTGGATCTTTGATATGACAAAGTTTGCGATTAATCTCAATCTGTGTGCTGGATTTTTCCAAGTTTCATTTATGTCCATCGCTCACTTTATGCTCCTCTGGGAAAAGTAAATAATATGTATAATAAATATATAATTAAATAATTAAATAGTTATGTATGCATATTTAAACTATTTTCATTGTTCAACACAGGCCATTTAGTTTGAGACTTTAAATATAAGACAATAAAATAGAAATAATTTAGTTTTATTTTTGTACAGCTGTAATGAGAAATTCAACTAATATAACAGAAATGGTTCTGAAGCCGTTACCAACCTATGAGCAGTTTAACACTACAGCCCCTCCAGAGAAAAAGGGATTCAATAAATAGACACCATGACTAAGACTAAGGTCTCTGCATGGTGCATGTGATCTATTAGTAACATTATTTTCTGATCTCTTGGACTGAAGGGGGAGTTTGATCAGCTTACATGTGAGCGTAATAGACTATATTTAGTCAACTGAATTTTAAAAATAGGTCACAGGATTAGGATCAAGGATTTCAGCACACAATGACAAAACACAGAAAAACCAAAGCGTGACCCAACCAGAACATACTGTATGATGCACTGACAGCAAAACAAGTTTAAAAATGATAGTGTATAAAAATGATCTGTCCTGCTGTATTGAAGAGGATAGTACTTCCTGCATAGTACTGTAAAACGTATGTCTTACCGTCTTGGTCATGAATGATTCCCTGTGTGTGCTCAGGGTTCAGAGGAAGCCACTACAGCTCTCCCTGTCCTCCAGCTCACCATATGAAAACATCACTGGGGAATCTACGTTTGACAGCTCAGTTTATGAGACAACGGTGAGTCAACAGAGGTCAGACTGAAATAGCTGGCATGTGTGTTTGTGTGATGGGAATGTTGGACCGGGCCTGATACCGGCTGGTTCTGTCTACTGCATGATTCTGAAGCACCGGGCTCTTGGTCCATCTCCTGTGTTCCCGGTCCCTCCTTGCCTCTCTCCCTCAGTGCTAAACATCACTGGACTCTTGGTTTGAGACCATAGAAAGTCGAACCTGCCGAGGGGGCCTGGGGCTAAAACTGAGCTGCTAGCCCTCCATCCCTCTGGCTGTCTACATCATGTGGACAGTGTTTCTAGACTACCTCATGATCCCAGACTTTCTGTGGTAATCTGAACAAATCAGTCGGGGAATATGTTACACATAAGCACCAACTTGAAGTAGTATATACATCTTAAAACTACATTTTTACACAGAAAACCTGTTGAGGACAGGACCTCAGGATCAGTTAACAGCAGAACCAGGCGGTAAACTGTGAAGGCAATGCTGAAGAGCCTTAAACCTGCATTCTTTCTAGCAGCCAGCAGGGGGCGACTCCTCTGGCTGCAGAAATAAGTCTGATTGTATAGAAGTCTATGAGGAAATGAGCCAACTCCTCACTTGATTTATTACGTCAGTAAACATTGTAAACATGAGTTTATGGTCTCAATCTCTAGTTTCAAGTCTTCTTCAATACAACATGATGTGCATTGAGTAAATTATGATTCACACACTCTGGATTTGTGGATCGGGCAACATCAGGGAAGTCTCAGAAAAACCACACACAAATGCAGTGAAGTTCATAAATGACAAGCAGCTTGTAAATGCAGGGTCAACAGTTGTAACATCATCCAAATAAGTTCTGGATGAAAACTGTAAATATTCTACCAATATATATATTAGTAATCCCCTTGGTCAATATGCATCATATATAATTATTAATAACCACTGGTGATATTCTTGACTTTCTTGTTGTCGAGTTACTCTTTGTTTCCTGTTTCTTCCATGCTGGCCATCCCAAAGAACAATGAGGTGAGTTCGACCTGAATCCTGAATGCTGAGACATGAGAAAAAGTTCACTTAATTGCATTAAATATGGTGTCAAGTGTTGTGGATGTAAAGGATAAGTTGGGGATATTCTTATCTTCTCATATGGTCTATAAATGTGACCTGCAGTCCCAAAGCAACAGTGAATGTGTCCACTAACAAGTACTGTGTGTCTGAGAGCCTGATATCTCTTCTTCCTCTGTGCAATAGAGCTCCAATGTTGTCCAGCAACTATTAAACTATTAAAACTATTAAATGTTTGACAGCCCAGCTGGATAAGCAGCTCTCTCTGACCACATGTGCTCACTGTCTTCACAGGAAACAAGAGAATACGAGGTTTCCATCTGAAGACGCCAGTGTTTGCGTTTCACTGTGGACAGATAAGAAGCCTGCTGTCAGACTCTCACCTCTGGTGACTCCCTTGACGCCTCCCTGTTCTCTGTACACTAAATATGAGCCTCCCTTTATTTACCCCACAGAGGACCCTCACTACCCTGGAAAGGCTGGGCCACCGGATTATTTTTCTAGCTCTTCAACAGTAACAGTCCAGCAGCAGCAGCAGTTTGTACAGTTTTTAATCCTGAGGACTTTGAGTGCAAAGCAGCGTCTCAGAAGGCAGAGGGAATCAATGCGACGCTTGTTCCATTAAGTGCATATAACCACATATGTTACCTTGTGTTATGTATACACTCTATGTCTCCTGCCACCATTTTGCTTGGATTCGTGGGATGTCTATTAAGAGTAATATCTTACAGTTAAACATCAGAAAAACAGCACCATGCTTTTATCAGAGTTTGCCCAAACAGGCTGCCTATTGAACTGATGCTACCTTCTAAGATAAGAAATCAGAGCGTGCCTTAGAGAAAAGGCCCTTGAAGGAATATCTCTCTCTTCCTGAGAGTGAGATGAGATTATCATCCTCATCTGTGTCAAGTACAGAGCTGGATGTGGTTAGCCTAGCTTAGCACAAAGACTGGAAGTAGAGGAAACAGCTAGCCAGGCTTCAGAAATCTACTGACCATCAGCTGTAAAGCTCACTAAGAGCAACATGCCATCTCATTCCTGCTTGTCGTGTTTCGCTGCTCGGGCAGAGGCCTCTGGCGTCACGGCAGCCTGTTACGTACTGTCTTAACGCAGGTTCACATGTGGTTAACGTTGTGAAACAGTCAGTGATTTTCTTCATTTGCTGTCAAGATTATAGATAGAAACAGAAATGAGGCAAAGCTTGGAGCAAAGTCACAGGAACTGTTGGAGAAAGTCAGAGGTCGTTTATTATACAAAATGTGTCCATAAATGAAGAAGCCTCACTCATTAGCTTGCTGACACTGACAGGCTCACAGCAACCAAAGAGGCAAAATGTTAAACAATGAGTTTGCTTCCAGTGGGTCTTCACCGCTGAAGAGATCAAGTCTGTAGACACTGTTGTTCACTCTGAACAAAGTGTCCATGCTATGCTCGGCTAACCACATACTGACTCCAGATCTGGACTTAAGACGCTGGCTTGAAACTGGCATCAGTTTTCCCATCTCACTCTCAGAAAGAAAGCAAACAGACATATTTCCCAAATATTGAACCATAAACAACATCCTGTTCCCACTGGGTTCATTCAAGTTTTTAATTTATATTTAGATTGACAATCCTGATTTCATACATATTCATATGTAACATGCCAAATTACAAACAGAGACATTTTGATTTCTACTGGGTTTACCAGCATCAGTTTAGCATAACAAATTAACCCTGTTAGTGACATCCCATGTGTTAAACTCTCTATGAAGCAAAAGGAAAATGCACCAAGGTCAGCTGTTGTTCATACTGCCATCATCTGATTGAGACTGCAGCTAAATTCAGACCATCACTGTTGTTCAAACATGCAGTATATATTGTCCGATGATAATATGTATCCAGGCTGGTGTGATGACTGATAATAATTAACCTATTTTTTATTCATATGCATAAAGTACTGATTGAGCTCCTTCACAATCATCTTCAATAAAAATTGTTGTTCAGAAAAAAACACTGGATACTTTAACTTTGTCTTATTTGCTTGACATTGAATGTGACTGCAACTGAATTAAGTTTTTAACTACAATGTCAAATTAAGTGTTATTTGAAAATGTTTTCTGAATTCCTGATACATACCTTCATAATAAGAACAATAACGATGTAGAAATTCATATTTCTGTAATACTTTAAGACACTTTACTTGGCAAATTTGGGAAGCAAAACTGAATCAGAGACTAGAGCAGGACCTGAATCAGTCAAAGCAGATCTGAGAGGAAACAGAGACTGATTTGTAGGTACCGACCAAGTTTTAGGAGTAAAACCCTGATTTGGTTCATGCTCAGTTTGAAATCTACGAAGACTGATTCTGAGCACCTTAGCAAACGTAAATGTTTACAGGTAAGGCTTTAGATTACAGCTACAACCTTCATATTTAAACCACCTCCGTATAAACAGTGTCACACTTGCTCAGGTGCACTACTTGTTTGTGTGAGTCAGTGTTATAATAGTGAGGTTTTAGCTAAGATGCATGTGTTTGGGAAGTTTGAGCATGTCTGGAGCAAAGTAACTTGGATTATACAGCAGCAGCTCTGTGAAAGTTGACAGACACGTGTTGTAATATAGTGCTGCTCTTGTTAAACACCCGGCTCCCATTAACACAGAGTGAGTGATTGATATACAAATGATCATTTTGTGGTTAAAGTACTTCTTGAAGTAGTTATTGGATTGTGTACTGTGGGTCCACAGAGATGTAGGTTGTTGTTGAAGCTTTAACAGTAGGGTTATAAAGGAATAACATGAGATGGTTATGTTTTTTATGCTTTCCCACTCGGATGGTCACACAGACCTGAGCTGATGCACAACTGTGCCGATGAAACATTTATATCTGTTATACTCAAACCGATATCCTCCTGTAGGCGGCAGTGACCGGATTGAAAACAGTGTGGGTTCAGCTTGGTTTCCACCCATCGGCGTCCACGTAGTTAGAAAATGCCAGATGTACATGGACAGGTGAGACCTGCCTCCCAGAACCAGCTTTGATGGCTGGAGCTCTCTCACAGGACCGGTCTCATGGACGTCCCTGTGGGGACGTTGGCTAGGGACCGTCTCAAGGGACAATCTCCTCACTTTTGTTTCTCTGTTGACAGTTTTATATTAATATTAATAATAATAAACGGTGTCATTTCTCTTATCAAGACCGTTAGCCTCTATATGAAAAATAAAAAAAATATGGGAATATATGTGTAAAATATAGCACCAAATGAAAAATGAACGACGCAGCCATAGTATGTTTAGTGAGTCAATTCAAGTGTCAAAGGCAGTATATTTCTGGTATCTCTGAGGAAAAAAATCCACAATAACTGTTCACTGTTTTATAAAAATAAATCATATTTGCTCCTGCAGCTTAATGGAGGCACTGAGATGGAGGAAATATTGGTCCAGATGACCTGCACCTGTGTTTTAGTATGCTTTACGCAGAGCTCTGGAAACATCTTCACTGTTTACCAAACTAAAAGACAATTTGCAGGCAGAAGACGCTGAGACATGGGGAGCTCCCTCTGCTGGACACATGTGGGAACTACAGTTGGATCTGCAGCCACTTCACTGGTTTTCTCAACACTTACACTGGTACTGTAGATACTGCTTCTGTCTTACACTTTCATTATATAATTTCACCATATGTGAAGGCCTGTGATGAAGGAAGTCAGATCATTTACTTACAGTAATAGTACAAATTCATTAATTAGTTATTATTAGTAATGAACTAATGGCATGTTCTACAATTTCCTGTTTGAACTTCTGTGTTCAATAAAGTGAGAAAAAAAGCCTTCAAACGTGGAAAAAAAATTATAAGTCATACAATGAATCAACTGTTCACATCACTGTGTTTTTTGTGGTGTCACACATGGACAGCTTTGTTCATGACAGTGGTCCTTAATGGAGAAGACAAACCCTGATCGTCACAACTGTGTTTTCTATGTTTTGAGGATGCAGTGCATTAAAGCTGGACAACATTATCATATGAAATATTTTTTCCATATGCCAATGTGCTCATGCATTTGACATTGCGGGACTCAGTTCCTGCTCTGAACCAAGACAGCTTGATTCTCCATCAGACATGTTGGCAGCAGCAGGCTGAGAAAGGTTATCTGTGCCAGCAACTAATGTTCTGCATTACTCAACAGGAAACTGAAATCACTACCTGGGAGGCTCTGTGGTCAGTGTTGCCCTTTCTATAGTGATAACAAGATTAAACTGACATCAGTGTTCACATTCACAAAGCTTCCTTAAATTAAATGAGAAAAAATCATCACATAAAACTGTAACCGTCATCTCACTGAAGTTGGCCTGCTGTGTGGCTCAGCTGGACGAAGGTTTATGAAGGCAATAACACCGACAAGTTCAAATCTGTTAAAGCTTTAAACAAGAACATCTGATGCGTGCACACAGATATTTCTGTTTTCCTGAAGTGATCATATTCTAACAGTAAATGTCAATGGTGAGAATGCTTTTGGCCGACCAGTCAAAGACTACAGATCACTGCTTCCCTCTGCTGGTAAACACTACGATGTACCATCAACCACGGGGATGTGCTTCATCCCACTGTGAACAACCTGCCATCACATTTAGACTCTGACCTTCGTCTCCACAGTCATCTACAACAGTTTGGCTGTCACCGTGATGCACACCACCACCAACTGGATCTTTGTATTCGGATTAGTAGAAAGACTCCAAATAATGAACATTGTTATTGTTTATCATCTATTCATAGGGTCTTTATGTTGTGATGGTTTATGTCACAGTTATATATCTTCGATATACAGAGCTGAGCTCCTGTGATGACTCCCGCTGCTGTTGGTTCAGAGACTCTCGAGGCCAAAGCATCGTTTTCATGCACTGGTCAATTTTGAGATTTTGGGCTATTTTGCTTCCATAACTTCCATAACACGTCTTCTGTTATTTTACTCCTCTTTGTCTATTTGCATCTGTAGATTTTGTCTAAATTCACCAAAAGTTAGTATAGTAATAAAGTGTCATGGTGATATCTTTTAGTTAAACATTTTCACTGGTTCACAGGTATTATCTTGCAAAACGTATGGGATTTTACAATACATATCTTTAAAGGCTGTTTTCTCAAAATCAAGGTTTTCTCATGTGCTGAATGTGTAATCGTTGAAAAGGGCCTGAGACTGTGACCCTGAAATCTCCATTTCAACAGAACTTATATCCACAAAACTTTCCAGTTTCATTCCGATCTACAGTATATTCAAAGGTTTTTTACAGAGGGGTTTGCTCAAATATATAATTCATCGCCTGATCTATATAATATTTTATCCCTAAAACATAACAAAAATAGATTTTAATGGTTGTTGACAGTATTTTCTGATTTATGGTGTGATAAAAACAAATATCCAAAATGGACTCTGTAAAAACATGACAATATGTAAAAATAACAATAATAATGCATGCAAATTAGCACAAATTTGATAGTAATGCATTTGCATATTTAAACACATCTTTAGAAAACTATAAAATCCTGGAAATGTCAGCCACTTTTATAGTTATGGTTATGGTTATGTTGTGGTGTTAGCCCTCTTTGTTTTCCTTTCTTTTATTCAAAAGAATGGCAAATCTTACATTCGCTCACCGTTCACCAATTTAAGTACATTTACTCAGGTGCTGTGCAAATCTGAGGAACGCGTACTTTACCTGAGTATTTGCTTTTGCCACGTTATACTTAAGATGGAGGTCAGTTGGAAATACTGTACTTTTTACTCCAGTTATTGGACAGCTTTAGTTGGTAGTTACTTAACAAATTGAGATTTTTGCATGAAAAACATATGAAGGTGTACAGCCCGCCGGGCATTTTCCCAGTACTAGTATTAGTAATGGTATTAGTCATGATACCTATTAGTACACAAAACTGGTAGATCGGTCCATTAGTCATGATTGAAGCTGGTCCAAGTTTTTGGATCAGAGCAAAAGTTAGCAGATTTTGAAACTACTCCCGTGGACACATTTTTGACACTACATGCACAAATTTTGCAACAGATCTTCATCAGAGAGTCCTTCCTGATCTCCTCAAAAATCACTCGGCACTGTCCCCGACTTCCACGCAGTGTTGAAGAGACGTGTCACGGCTCTCCACACCCAGAGCCTTCAGCATTCCTGGGCATTCCCGCTTGGGTTTACCAGGTCTGTCCAGAGTCTTCCCCATCCTCTGATCCAACTCACCACCAGATGGTGATCAGTTGACAGCTCTGCCCCTCTCTTCACCGGAGTGTCAAAAACAGGTGGCCTCAGATCAGATGATACGATCACAAAATCAATCATCGACCTTCGGTCTAGGGGGCTCTGGTACCAAGTGCACTTATGAGCATCCTTATGTTCGAACATGGTATTTGTTATGGACAGCCCACGACTAGCACAGAAGTCCAAGAACAAACGACCGCTCAGGTTCAGATCAGGGAGGCCATTCCTCCCAATCACGTCTCTCCAGGTGTTTCCATAGTTGCCCATGTGCAACGAAGTCCCCCAGCAGAACAATGGAGTCCCCTACTGGAGCCCCATACAGGACTCCATTCAGGGTCTCCAAGAAGGCCGAATACTTGAAGCTGTTGTTCGGTGCATATGCGGGCACAGGGAGGTGACCTTCTCGTCCACCGGGGTAAACCCCAACGTAGCAGCACTCAACCAGGGATTTGTGAGTATCCCCCACCCGGCCTGGCGCATCACACCTTGGGCAACTCCAGAGAAGAATAGAGCCCCACCCCTATCCAAGAGAGCGGTTCCAGAACCGAGGCTGTGCGTAGAGGTAAGCCCCACCAGATCTAACTGATAGCACAAGCTCCTTCCCCCACAGAAAGGTGACGTCTCACGTCCCCAGAGCCAGGCTTTGCCGCCCAGGTCTGGTCCGTCGAGGTCCCCGGCCTTCACTGCCACCCATATGGCAGCGCATCCAACCCCCGCATTTAGAAATTACCTCTCTACAGAGTTAAAGTAACACTGATGTGATGAACTCTCTAGAATAAGTCCAACACTGAGCACCATTTAACTCAGAATGTGCTAAAATCACTCTCCCAGAGCTGAGTTCAACTCTGAAATGTTTCACTCTGAAATTTCCACAGTGTGGTATCAAGCCTCTCCTGAACCAGACACCAGGTCAGAAGCCTCATACCTGGACTAAGGAGGAGAAGAACTGGACCACTGCTCAGTCCTCTTTTCAGATGAAAGTCAATGTTGCATTTCATTTGTAAATCCAGGTCCCAGAGTCTGGAGGGAGAGTGGGGAGGCTCAGAATCCAAGTAGCTTGAGGTCCAGTGTGAAGTTTCCACAGTGGGTGATGATTTGGGGGGGGGGGGGCATGTCATCTGCTGATGTTGGTCCACTGTGTTTCATCAAGTCCAAAGTCAACGCAGCCGTCTACCAGGAAACTTTAGAGCTCTTCGTGCTTCCATCTGCTGACCAGCTTTATGGAGATGCTGGTTTCCGGTTCCAGCAGGACTCAGCATCTGCCCACAGTGCCAACGCTACGACTAACTGCTCTGCTGACTATTGTCTGTGGCAAGAGGAAGATGAGAAACACCCAACCCACAATCCAGATGAGCTGAAGGCCGCTATCAGAGCGACCTGGGCTTTAATAAGGCCTCAGCAGAGCCACAGGCTGATCGCCTCCATGCCGCCTCACTGATGCAGTAATTCATGCTAAATGAACCCTGACCAAGTACTGCATGAAGAAATCCACAAAGTTTTTAAAAGGTGGACATTTCTGTTTTGTAAATCCTTTTTTTTGATTGATCTTATGAAATATTGTAATATTTTGAGATACCATTTTCTTTCTTTTTGAGCTGTAGGCTGCAATTATCAAAATTAAAATGAAAAAAAATGCTTGAAACATTTTAGTTTATATTTTATAATATATTCAGTTTTCACTTTCTAAAATAACTGACAAACGATATTGAACGCTTTCACGATATTGCAGGTTTTTGCAGCTGTAAACTTTGACACACTTTGGAGGTGAGCGTGAACGCATCATATCGCAGTAGCACCTTGACTCTTAGAGAAGTTATTTCTGGAAAAGCAGTTTTACTGTATAATCTGCAATATTAATATTGTAGTTTGGGTTTATTTATTTATTATTGATTTATCAAGCTAAATTTAAATGTTAAATCTAACTGTTGAATCTAAATCTATGTGTTAAATAAAGAAAATGTTGATTCTCAGTTACATTTTATAATAGTATTCAGACAGCTTTCCTAGTGTCCATAAATATGTCCTATATGTCCTTAAAATGGGGGGGGGGCCGGGTCAGCACTGTCGCCTCACCACAAGGTGGAATCGTCTCGGGGCCCTTCGGTGTGGAGTCTCCCTGTGTCAGCGTGGGTTTTCCACGGCCTCCTCCCACTATCCGAAGACATGGATGGATGTCCTTAATATTGCTGGGTGTTCAAAAAAAAAAAAAAAAAAAAAAGCAGCTGGATTCAGTGTCTCTCCTTGAGGAGTGTTAGCTGAGCTGCACTCAGTGAGGACTGACAGTGAGGAAATGCTCTCACTTTGGGTTTACTTACTACATTAAAACTGTGTTCCTGGCTGTTAAAACAAAAGATCCTAGCAGATGTACACTGTCACTGATTTTTATGCTCTTTATGAAATGTGTTTTCCATACAGATAATGAGGAGGTGGACTCGGACCTGGCCGATGCCTACCTGGTGTTATTCCCTCTTCTACCAGCACTGCTTCCACTAGTCAGTGACCTCTACTGGCTTGGCCCTCTCATTGTTGGGAAATACACATCCATAATCACTTTGACCTTTTAAAATTACAGCCCAGTGTTGAATAAACATGTTAAGAGAGTCATCATCATCATCACCATCATCATCAGAGTCATCATTGTTGTTGGAGTTGCTTCAGTCTTTTGTTTAAAAATGTTATGAGAAATATTACTATTACTAGAGGTGAGTTCAAAAACAAAACATGATCCCTTTAATAACTTATAATAATGTATTGACCATATCAATACATTATCAGACATTAGACTTTATCAGTGATTTCTCTGGTTGTTGTTTTTCCAAATTAGAGTGGTGAACAAACCAAAGCTGTGAGTTTTTAGGGCTCAATAAAAATCATTTGGACTGTGGTGTCATTAATGTGTAGGGAAGTTAAACCAAATACAATCAACTATCATGGTAGCTGCAAATGATTGACTACTTAATATTATGGTAACATCACTGAAAGTCAAGGAAGTCACATAACACAATTATTTTAGATGTCTGTTGTCTTTTATTGAATTCAACACTGAAACAGGCAAGTGGTACAAATTAGTGATGAGGTAAAAACTCCCAAAAACCCTTTTAACGGGGAGAAAATGGGAGAAACCTCATGAAGAGCAACAGAGGAGGGCTCCCTCTTCTTGGATGGGCATCCAGGAGGATGTCAAGCAGCTTCCAGCTGTCACCAAACAGATGGAGCCTGATGGAGCCTGATGGAGCCTCCTCTCCTTCATGGAACCTTGGAGAGGACAAGATTTCTGTTTTTAGTTCACAGCTGCTTTGGACAGACAGACAGGCAGACAGACAGACAGGCAGACAGACAGGCAGACACACAGACTCACTAGCTCTTCAGATAATGTTCGGGGTCTTGAACCTAGCAGGCTGCTGGCAGTGGTTTGGTGCATTCAGGGGACTGCTGTGGCGTTCGGGTGTCCTGGGATGATCGGCTGGTCCACGTCCACTCTCAGATGCTCCACAAATGCCAAAGCCACAGGAAGAGTCCTGCCCTATGATATCAAAAACAAGTTGTGATTTTTTTCATAACTACTTCCTCCTTTGGGTTGACAGACATCACGATGTTCTTCCACGTTTCTCCTGCAGACTCAGTAATCTCTAAATAAATCAACTTTGATTTGTACTGGCACATTTCAGCTCTACTAACTAGCTTATAACCACTTTATGTCACCTTTGCTAGTCTTGTGGTCTTAGTAAGGACTTACTGAATCTGTTGACTAAATCACAGGAGACCATCGCTCTCCGGCTCGTCTTGTGGTCGGCCATCCTTCTCATCTGGTCGGGAGGACAAACTTGTTCACCGAATGTTCACCAACGGCGTCTGAACTCTGAGAGGAGCTACCTGAGGGGACGAGGAGCTACATGCATATTAATATTCATACACAAGAACATTGTTTTGTTATCACTCAACAAAGAGAGATGAGGTTCCTTATCAGACGTGTATTTTTATGCACAAATGCAGATTCTAGCACTCAGATCCACTTTTAGAAGGAAATGCAACTACATGGAAAAAGATAGAAGTAAAATCACATTGGCTGGATTGGTGTAGACCCGGACATCCAACTAGTTAATAATAATAACTAGAATAATAACAGCAGCTCAGGTAGGTAAGATATAAAAAATGGTTAGTAAACACTGTTTGAATTATTGAATTAGTGTGGAGAAAGATTTACAATAACACACATTTCTTACATTGCCTTTAAATTTTAGACTATTGCAAACCTCTTTCTCAACAAAACAGAAGCTCATACTTACTTTTGTCGTCCACGGTGAATAATAACAGCAGCTCAGGTGGTGGAGTAAGATTAAAGTAAGTTAGTTAGTTAGTAAGTCAAATAATCTCTGAATTACTGAATATTCTGAATATAACGTGTATATTATATAATTATATAGATACCTGTTGGAGGGATAGTTTGGGTTTTAAAGTGTGGTTGTTTGGCCCTATTATCCATAGTCAGTGTATAACCTACAGTAGACGATGGTCGGCGTGCCCCAGTCTGCAGAACCAGACAGGAGTACCAACACTGGAGCAAAGCCATGAACTGCTGTGGATGGAATAATAAAAAAATACTGTATATTCATTTGTGTCCCTTGTTCATAATGGCAAGCCACCTCTTCACTGCACAAACGTAGTAATTTTCAATATCAGTGAAGATGCTTTTTCCTCAACCTAAGCAATGTTTTGCTAATTCACAGCATAACACGTGTTTACTATGACTGAAAATTGAGGCAGAGGGGTCTGACAAAGTGTCAGTATGTGACGATCTTTAAAGATACTAGACTCTGTTTAAAAACGCACCATAGATAAGTTTCACTTTAAGTTCCCCCTTGGAAAATTTCCAATGTGTAATACTAAATATAAAAATACAAAATGAAAAAAAAAAGTACCGGCCAAAATATGTTCTGCTGACGGCCCGGACCACAGCGGTGCACTGCTTTGCTCCAGGGCTGGTACTGCTGTCTAGTTCTCCAAACTGGGGGTGCACCGACCATCATCTTCTGTAGGTAGTACACTGACTATGGATGGCAGTAAGTCATACAACCCCTAAAAACCACCCAAACTATCCCTAATGTTGTAAAAAAACAAAATAAAGAACTATCCCCATCCACCACAATCCCCATGCAGGACAGGGTGTGGGCAGCCCACAGACGGAAAGGCCAACCCTCAATCCAACGGTCCCGGTGCAAGATGCTACCGGGGGGTGTCACCAGACCACCACCTCCACATGGAGGTGGCGGGGCAGATTGGCCCAATGTCCTCAACCTTGAGGACAGGGATCTCAATCACATTCTCGTCATCCATGTCCTCAAGAAGCCGTACCTGTCAACAACATACTCAACAGAATTGAAACTTTATCAGGGTAAGCTTCAAGGCAACCATGATGGTCAGCATGAGGAAGACCATAAGGGTCAGCAAGAGTGTCAGCAAAAGGGTCAGCAGGAAAACCATAATAGTCAGCAGGAGGATCAGCAGAAGGGAAAGCAGGGTGACGACCATAAGGGTCAGCAGGAGGGAAAGGGAGAAGAAGACCATAAGGGAAAGTGGGAGGAAGCACGAGGAAAAATGTAAGGGTCAACAAAAGGGAAAGCGGGAGGAAGACCATCAGTGTCAAAAGTAAGGTCAACAGAAGGGTCAGAAGGAAAACCAAAAAAGTCAGCAGGAGGATCAGCAGGAGGGTCAGAAGGAGGGACAGCAGGAGGATCAGCAGGAGGATCAGAAGGAGGGAAAGTGGGAGGATGACCACAAGGGTCAGCAGCAGGGAAAGCAGGAGGAAGACCAGAAGGGTCAGCAGAAGGGACAGCTGGAGGAAGCCTATTAGGGTCAGCAGAAGGGACAGCTGGAGGAAGACCATCAGGGTCAGTTGCAGGGACAGCGGGGGGAAGACCATGAGGGTCAGCAGGAGGAAAAGCGGGAGGATGACCATAAGTGTCAAAAAGAGGGAAAGCAGGAGGATGACCATAAGGGTCAGCAGCAGGGAAAACGGGAGGAACACCATAAGGGTCAGGTGCAGGGACAATGGGAAGAAGACCACAAGGGTCAGCAGGAGGGACAGAGGGAGGAAGACCATAAGGGTCAGGTGCAGGGACAACGGGAGGAAGACCGTAAGAGTCAGCAAGAGTGTCAGCAAAAGGGTCAGCAGGAAAACCATAATAGTCAGCAGGATGATCTGCAGAAGGGAAAGCAGGAGGAAGACCAAAGGGGTCAGACAGGAGGATCAGCAGAAGGGAAAGCAGGGTGACGACCATAAGGATCAGCAAGAGGGAAAGCGTAAGGAAGACCATAAGGGAAAGCAGGAGGAAGCACGAGGAAAAATGTAAGGGTCAACAAAAGGGAAAGCGGGAGGAAGACCATCAGTGTCAACAGTAAGGTCAACAAAAGGGTCAGAAGGAAAGCCAAAAAGGTCATCAGGAGGATCAGCAGGACGGTCAGAAGTAGGTGGGAAAGTGGGAGGATGACCATAAGGGTCAGGTGCAGGGACAACGGGAGGAAGACCATAAGAGATAAGAGTCAGCATCAGGGACAGCAGGAGGATGACCATAAGGGTCAGCAGCAGGGACAACGGGATGAAGACCATAAG
The DNA here is from genome assembly GCA_947000775.1 of Pterois miles. Taxonomy (NCBI): domain Eukaryota; kingdom Metazoa; phylum Chordata; class Actinopteri; order Perciformes; family Scorpaenidae; genus Pterois; species Pterois miles. The sequence goes on along the minus strand of CAMQGK010000416.1, from coordinate 293,426 downwards.
GGTCAGCATCAGGGACAGCGGGAGGATAACCATAAGGGTCAGCAGCAGGGACAGCGGGAGGATAACCATAAGGGTCAGCAGGAGGGAAAACAGGATGAAGACCATAAGAGTCAGCATCAGGGACAGTGGGAGGAAAACCATAAGGGTCAGCATCAGGGACAGCGGGAGGATAACCATAAGAGTCAGCAGGAGGATAACCATACAGGTCAGCAGCAGGGAAAACGGGAGGAAGACCATAAGGGTCAGCATCAGGGACAGCGGGAGGATAACCATAAGGGTCAGCCTCAGGGACAGCGGGATGAGGACAATAAGGGTCAGCATCAGGGACAGAGGGAGGATAACCATAAGGGACAGCAGGAGGGTAAGCGGGATGAAGACCATAAGGGTCAGCATCAGGGACAGTGGGAGGATACCCATAAGGGTCAGCTGCAGGGAAAACGGGAGGATAGACCATAAGAGTCAGCATCAGGGACAGCGGGAGGATGACCATAAGGATCAGCAGCAGGGAAAACGGGAGGAGGACCATAAGGGTCAGCATCAGGGACAGCGGGAGGATAACCATAAGGGTCAGCCTCAGGGACAGCGGGAGGATAACCATAAGGGTCAGCCTCAGGGACAGCGGGAGGATAACCATAAGGGTCAGCCTCAGGGACAGCGGGAGGATAACCATAAGGGTCAGCAGCAGGGACAGAGGGAGGATAACCATAAGGGTCAGCCTCAGGGACAGCGGGATGAGGACCATAAGGGTCAGCATCAGGGACAGCGGGAGGATAACCATAAGGGTCAGCCTCAGGGACAGCGGGAGGATAACCATAAGGGTCAGCATCAGGGACAGCGGGAGGATAACCATAAGGGTCAGCCTCAGGGACAGCGGGAGGATAACCATAAGGGTCAGCAGGAGGGAAAACGGGATGAAGACCATAAGGGTCAGCCTCAGGGACAGCGGGAGGATAACCATAAGGGTCAGCAGGAGGGAAAACGGGATGAAGACCATAAGGGCCAGCATCAGGGACAGCGGGAGGATAACCATAAGAGTCAGCGGGAGGATAACCATACAGGTCAGTAGCAGGGAAAACGGGATGAAGACCATAAGGGTCAGCATCAGGGACAGCGGGAGGATAACCATAAGGGTCAGCAGCAGGGACAGCGGGAGGATAACCATAAGCCGGGGGGGAGGGGCCTAAGGGGGGGGGGGGGGAAACCATAAGGCCCAAGGAAGGGGAGGGAAACATAAGGGTAGCATCAGGGAAGGGGAGGATAACCATAAGGGTCACCTCAGGGACAGCGGGAGGATAACCATAAGGGTCAGCAGGACAGGGGAAAACGGGATGAAGACCATAAGAGTCAGCATCAGGGACAGTGGGAGGATAACCATAAGGGTCAGCAGAGGGAAAACGGGATGAAGACCATAAGGGCCAGCATCAGGGACAGCGGGAGGATAACCATAAGAGTCAGCAGGAGGATAACCATACAGGTCAGCAGCAGGGAAAACGGGATGAAGACCATAAGGGTCAGCATCAGGGACAGCGGGAGGATAACCATAAGGGTCAGCCTCAGGGACAGCGGGATGAGGACCATAAATCACATCAGGGAAGGAGGATAACCATACGGTCAGCATCAGGGACAGCGGGAGGATAACCATAAGGGTCAGCATCAGGGACAGCGGGAGGATAACCATAAGGGTCAGCAGCAGGGACAGCGGGAGGATAACCATAAGGGTCAGCATCAGGGACAGCGGGAGGATAACCATAAGGGTCAGCATCAGGGACAGCGGGAGGATAACCATAAGGGTCACCTTCACCGGTACCTCCATGAGCCTCAGCCTCAACCTCCTGAAAAACAGCATGGCCAACCTCCTCTTCCAGGTCCTCGAAAGCAGGCAGGAAGGGATCATCGGTGGGCAGAGGCCAAATGGAGCCACCTGAGGAGGAAAAAAAGCATTAAAAAGTCACACTCTCCACTTTCATAAAACACACTAAAACAGGAAAATGATTTTTGACCAGTTACCTCACACTCTGTAGAAAAGCCCCCAACAAACAGAGTGCTACTGTCACCTCTAAAAGTGACGTCCAATGTAGTGCAGTACTGTTATTTGAGACATTATGACAGGATGAGAGTGATCTGATGATGTATGCATGTTGGCTATACCTCAGCTGGACTCAAGTGATAGTTTTGATTTTCAAGTTGTTCTTTCAAACCTGGCATATTTGACTGCCAAATGCTGACAGATGGTTTCCACCATTCTGACCAGTGGAAACAGTAATGAGGGACTGTTGGTGCAGAGCTCAGGAGAAAACTGCTTGTTTTAGTCTGGTTCAAAGAGTATTTCCTGGGCTATTTAAAGACAAGGTGGTGATCTTGAGAAACTAGCAAGAGGACACTGGATTTTTAAAATGATCCAGCAGATAAAAAGCAGCCCAGTGTTTCCAACTCTTTTCCAAAGAAAGCAGCTAGCAGCATTAGCTAGTAACTAGCTCCAGAAGTCACTAAATCTAACAAAAACTTTGCCAAGTCTGCAACACAGGTCAGTCCGTCCCCTCCGACCTCCCTCCTAAAGCCACACCCCCTCTGCTATCATTATGAACATAAACATATCAGTGAACATGAACAACAAAATGACTATCATTAACACTCACATCTTTTAATTTTCATCTTGTGGGAGTTTTGGGAGGAGACCACAAAATATTTTTAAAATAAAGTTTTAGGGTAGACAGGTAGCCCGATCAATCATTACATTCAGGCTGAATGAACATAATTGGACACATTGATTACAGTGAACCTGCAACAACCACAGATGCTGGATTTCATGTCACTATTGGAAAAGAGATTTTAATCTCAATGAGTTTCTCACCTGGTTAAATAAAGGATATAATAACAATAATAATAAAATACAACAAAACATGTCTCTAAAATCTTAACCTTGCCTTTGAAATAAGAGCAGGTGATTAAAATGCTATTTCGATGATTTAATAGGAAAAGAGCAGTGACCTGGATCCAGAAGATGTATTCACAGGCACTGGAACATAATCAGTACAAACACAACTTCATAGTCCTTCAAAGTTTACATACAACCTTGTACTTGTACCACTCCTGTGCCGTACACACTGCACAATATGACAGAAAACCCCCATCATGATCTTCTACCATCATTAAAGAACATGTTGACTGGGCTGCTGTTCTATCAGACAATAACTGCCTGCAGCAGCACATGTTCAGTTGTGATCAATTGATCCAAATCATGATGTAGGTTGAGTTGGCTTCAGTCAGATTTAGTTCTGTGACACTCAGTACTTCTGTCTCTGCTCAGTGAGGAAACTATATGGAGTCAGATCAATCTCAGTATTGATGAATGCTCACAGAAGGATTCAGATATGGATTTTATGATTTACAGAAATGACTCCACAGCAAATATTTTTCAATACACACAGAAATAGTTAAAATATAAATTTAAAAACGATAATTGAAATTATTATATAATAAAAAATATATAAGAAATGAAATTTAATTGCTAATATGGAAATATTAGTGTTATTATTAGTTAATAAAATAGTGTAAAAAAAAGTGTAAAAAAATCCACATAAAATGCCCTAAAGTTCACACATGAAAAGCAGTCGAGGTTCAATGTAACAACATCCTAATATGTACTATGTACTTTTAAATACGTGTATTATTGTTATTTTGTATTCTATTGCTATTCATTTGTGATATATATACATACATATATATACTATACAAATATGAATTATAATAGTTATATATAAATAAAAACAATTTTCTAATATATTATAAATAAGACTATAATAGAAAACTATTTTTGTGGACAGAGTCATTCATATATAAATCACAAACACATGTGTGGATCCTTCTGTGTGCATTCATTAACACTGAGACTGATCTGACTCCACAGAAGAAGATGTCCAGTTAATCCTCGTTTACATAATTCAAGTTCACATAACAACCCTGTTCACAATCCTGGTTCTGCTTCTGAATACATATCTTGTTTACATTATTCAACACAACCAAAGTCCGACGAGAATAACGGTATTCAGAACAATTCATGACATTTCAGTCAGATGTGGAGGAACCAGCTGGTTCTGACCCGGTTCAGTGATGTGATGAGAAGAGACGGTTCTCCCCCCCCCTTTGGTTTTTTTAAAGGACGCTGCTGCCTCCGAGATTCTCAATATGCTGTGAAAAATACTGAGACAGCCAAACAAGTTTGATGCGCAAAGACCCCCGTGCGTATTTTCGCGCGCTTAAACGCGCACTTAACGACAGGGCTTCTCCAGAAATAACCACACCAATATATTCATTCATTCATTCATCGTCAACCGCTTATCCCATTAGGGTTCCCGGGGGGTTGGAGCCATTCCCACTTGGCTTTGGGCGAAGGGGGTTTCCCCCTGGACAGGTCCCCATTCCATCGCAGGGCACATAGAGACAGACAACCATTCACGCTCACATCCACACCTACGGGACATTTAGAGTCATCAACTCCAAACTCCACACAGAAGAGTCCCAAGCCGGAATCGAACCTGCGACCCTCTTGCTGTGAGGCTGTGAGGCGACAGCGCTACACCGTGCAGCCCACACCAATATATATATGTGCAAAATAATCGATCATATTTAGTTACTGTCCTAAGTTGTGAATCACGCTGCGTGAGGGGGGGGGGCGTCTGTGGGGGCGGGGCGCCCCCACTCCCCGCATGACAACCCGCTCTCACCGTTTCCCTTCATAAGAAAACAGCACATGAACCAGCGAAGCTTATTACAATGTGACGACAGTAGCAGCATGTCAATAGGAGCTCTGAGTGACGACCGAGCACCAATAACTGAGGTCCAATAACTGTCCGACACTTTAGTTCACTTCATTCAGGCTCATAACAATATCGATCTGTTGCTGCGCTCGAGCAAAATCTAAAAATGGTTCATAAATGTGATAAATGTGAACTTAAAAAGGACCCGACATGTCCAGATACATTTTAAGACGCATCTCAACTGTCCACGCAAGGAACGTGCCTTGTTTAGACGTCCACACGTTTCTCCGAGACGTTACGTCGTCTCCATGACGCACAAATCAAATTATTGTTTGGGCATTATTCAAAAAATGATGCAGTCGCCATTTTGTTTCCTAAATGACTCAACGGAAAATTTGGAAATGTGTCGCCCTCAAACAAAAATAAGTTAAATAAGTTTTCAAATCACAACAAATCATAACATACTGCGCAGTTCTCCCACCACACTTCACATCACACCCGTTACCAGATAATTATTATTTAGCGCCCAGAAAACATCAAGTTTCACCACAATCAGTGTTTTCCTAACAGGCCAACTAACAGTCCACTAACCACTTAACTGGAAATTCAACTATTTAACATAATTAAAGACACATTTTGTGTCGAAATCCCCGTTTATGTGATTTAAGGAACATGATTAAATACATTTATCGTGATATTAAAAGATGTCTTACCTGCAAAAGAAGCGGTCCAGGGTGTGGCCGGCAGGCCGTACTCCGGGGGTCCAAAAAACGCCATCTCTTCCAGGGGGGTGGATTTCAGCTGCAGGTGTTTCTTCAGCTAAATAATCCAACGGTTTTTATCCAACAGGTGTTTTCCAAGCGATCCGGTATCAAAGATAACCAGTCTCAGAGTTCTCACAACAGGTCAGCTCGTGTCCGAGTCCAAGTGTGAAAGGGGCTCCTGGAAAGATCCGCAGCCCTTATATCACCTCTGAACGTCAACATTCCGTTTCCATGACTTCGACGCACGTGCGTGAGCGAGTCCGATACAGTAGCAGATAATATAATGTTGATGATTTGGCCTCTTTACTCTGTTACAGCAGCTGTTTCCATCAATAATTATTATGTATGATGATCGATGGTCATTACACTTCACACCATGTGGACCCAGAGCTCACTGAACCAGAACAGCTCAGCTTCATTCTCTCCCGTAACTGTCACTATTTCTGTCAAATCACAGGAAAACAGCCAAAACGGAAAGAAAACAGAGATGAACAAAAATGTATGTGAATAAAGTAAATGAATGAGTAAATGAATAATAATCTAATTTTACATGTCCTGTTTAATTATGAGCTCTTATTTATTTCAGTATTTATTCATTTATTTCCATATATATTTCAGCACTTATTTATTTTTTATTATGTATTTATTTCTGTTTTCATTAATTTATTCTTGTATTTATACATTTATTTATGCATTTTTTTCTGCAGAAAATGTAGTTGAACAGTAACAACTAAAAACAAATAAAATAACATTACATTTTGTATGACCTGTCAGTTTTTATTTAATTATTTCAATATATATTAATTCATTTATATGTATGTGTTTCTGTCTATTTATTTATTCTTATATTTATAAACTTATTTATGCAATTTTCTACTTTTATTTATTTAATTATTCATTCAATTGTTTAATTATATATTACATCAAGCCCCCCTCAACTCCTAATGGGATAATCGGTTGAGGATGGATTGACGGATGGATTTATTTATGTAGCATCAACATAACCATAAAAAAAACAACAACAACAACAACAACAAATGTGTAGAGAGCTCAGTGAGCTCACCTGGTGGAGCAGGTACCCCGAGCATCAAGGATTGGCTCAGCAGTTGGAGGTTCAAATCCAACCTGATGACCTTTTTTATCAGAAATACGAGACAATGATTAATGAAGACAAATTGAAATAAAAAATTTTATTTTATATATCCAGTTGAATTATCAATTTTTATTTATTTATTTCAAGATTTATTCAATTATTTCCATTTTCCATGTTCACTTATTCTTGTATTTATTTATACATTTATTTATGCAATTTTCTGTTTCCTTTATTTATTCATTTATTTACTTTTTTATGCAGCACCAACATCAGCAACAAAACCAGCATGACACCAGGACGCTCAGTTGTACATGTATTTTTAAAATTATTTTAGTCTTGTAGTTATTTATACGTTTAATAATGCAGTTTTCTTCTTTCTGTATCTGTTTATTTATTCAGTCATTTCAGCAGCATCATCAGCCTCAACACCAACAAACAGGACTCTCTCTCTCTCCACCGTCACTGCCTCTGACAAACCAACATCAGCTCTGGATGTATTTCCTCTATTCCACCATCGTCCTCTGACAACACGTCACCTCCAGATTTCACAGTGACACTTGTCCTTGAGAAACACTCTCTCCATCAGGATGTGAGGTTGGAGGTAAAGATCAGTGAATCATCATTGGGGGGAAACAGGAACGGAGCCTGATTTAAAATCTGTTGCTTTAAGTTATATAATTCTCATTATGTTTATCAGGAGAAAGGCTAGTTGAGTCTGTCACATCTCTTTTTAAGTGCCACCTGGCCTCCACATGTTCAGTCATATGTTTTATGTATCTACAGTATATAACTCCTGAAGATGAAGCATTAAACTGTGATTGTATTATCAGAGTTTTATTACTGCAGCTCTCTTTGTGCTGAATCACTAGCTTACAGTAGTCTAAACTGTATATTTCCACACAACTGAAGAGGCTTCTTCTGTCCTCCTTTAAATGCAGTGAAACATCACTCTGATACAGTAAAGTGCTCAGACTTCACTACATGTGATGACTTGATAGAAGGAACATTTTACTTCTATGTGATGCAGTAAGAGTTAAGATTATAGTCTGTGTGGACATTAACAGGAATGTGTATCTTACATGCTAAGACACAGATATCACAGCCTGGCTGTGCAGAAATCACAAAGCAAAAACTGACTTTGACTTTGTTTCAACATTTCCTGATTCATTGCTTCTTTCACAGAAGAGAACAAGCATCTGACAATGAGCTTATTTACTGATATATAACATTTAAACCCTCTGTGATCAGGAACATCAGACGGAGATGATCAACTCTGTTGGTAAATCCAACCAAATACGCAGCCTGTCCCAATTTGTACCGGCTGGACAGTCGGTGCAGAAGTGTCCGGCAGAACGTCATGAGGGTCGTGGCTGGTCTGGTGGATGGCTCAGGGTTGTGGCAGCCAGCAGCTGAGGCAGCAGACATGCAGGGACACGACCTGGAGACAAGGAAACCGGCTAAGTTCAGCTGAAGAAACAGCACAAAGAAATAACTCTGAGGACGCACATTTTTAGGCAAGTCATTTCACAGGTCTGCATTTTCAGCGATGCTTTGCAGTCAGTTTCAGCTATCAACATTCACACATTTTCAGCAGGAAATGCATTTTCTAGTTAATTTTCATTGTGCTTGCTAACTCTTAACACAGTCAGTAGTTACAAAGAAAAAGTTTTGTCTAACTTGAGTGCAAAAACGTAAAGTGCTCAGAAAATGCTTATATTAGAATTAAGTTTAGTTTAAGTTTAGTTTATTTAAAAGGGGACAGTGCAATTTCAGAAAACACATGATTACATGATTTAAAAAAGCCAGAGTTAGCAGAAGGCTAGTTTTCATCTGTAGTCCGCTGGCCATGATGTAAAAAGGCAATAAAATAGTAATTAATTATAATTAGTGCATCTTAATAGGTCTTAAGGCATAAGACACTAGGTGGAATAAATATAACAATGATGTACTGTATACACAAACAACTGCTTTCTTCCAGCCTTAACCTCTCATTGTCTCTTACAGGATGCTGTCACTCATTTTTGCCGTGGTTTCCTCTAAGTTTCGATTCAACTATTTTCTAGAGTAAAGATACTGTGATCATCTGAGCAAGTCCATCAAGTGTCATTCTTTCTCACCTTTCTCTGTCTGTCTCCTTTCACTTTTTAAAGGTTGTCATGTTTGAGGAAATATTCTGTGTTGCTGCGCTGTTTATTGATGTGGTGAATAGTCTATGAAAATATCACTAAATCTGTTATTTATTCATTTTAAAATTCGTCTTTGATCACGTCTCACCTCTATTCCTCTCTGTCCCGGTGCTAATAACCCCAGGGGCCATTTGTAGACTTAGGACTGCTTCATTTCCACATATGCAAGGAGACTTAGAGCCAAGGTACCAAAATTATATTTCACAGGGGCCACAGTGCCACATAAACAATAAGGAAAAAAAGAATAGTAAATAACACAGTATTTAGGACATCACACAGACATTGAAGATGCTGACAATTACTGAATAAGTACGAAAAATATATATGCAACTCTTCACATTAAACATTATATGCACAAACATTAAATACACAATTACACACTATATATTGTACACTGAACACATTCAATATTAAATACAGACTGCACACATTGAACATTTTGTACACTTATTAGATGAAAATTCACAGGCACACCTGACACTGGCAGAGTCATTCAGTAGAAAACAGCTATTAACCACAAAATAGTTATTAGCAGAAACAAAGTTATTGACAACAATAGACTTATAACTAGCAACGTGGTTATTGACAGTAAGATGGTTATTAACAGTAATATACTTATAACCAGCAACAGGGTTATTAGCAGCAACAGATTTATGAGCAGCAACAGGGTTACTTAGGTATTTAGGTTATTTGGGTTTATTTAGTTTGGTTACAGGTTGCTTCAGGTGCACCTGACACTGGTGAGTAGAAAGTTAGTGGAGAACAGAAAGTCATTATGTGGAAATGTTGAGTGATTCCAGGAAGTGAGTCAGACAGACGTTGTTCGGGAGGTTAAGTGTTCAGGCTGCTGAGGAGTCTAACAGCCTGGGGGATGAAGCTGCTACATAGCCTGGTGGTGGCAGCACAGATGCTCTGCTATCCTCTGCCAGAGGATAGAAGGGTGAATTAGATGTGGAAAGGGAAAGGGTGTGTGGGGTCTTTCACGATGCTGGTGGCCCTTCCCAGCTGTCATTGCTATCCACTGCAGGGTCTTGTGGTCTGAAATCTTGCAGTTCCCGTACCAGACAGTGATACAGCTGGTCAGAACGCCCTCTTTGGTGCCTCTGTATTTGTGGTGAGGATGGGTGGCGGGAGGCGCTGTAGGAAATGGAGGCGTTGCAGGTCTTCCTGCAGAGCGCAGTGACATGTGAGGACCAGGGGAGGTCGTCAGTGATGTGCACTCCCAAGAACATCACAGAACATACTTTTACTTTTAATACTTTACATACACATACATAATTTACTGTGCTTACTTTCTAAGTTGTATTTTTAATACTTTCACTTGTGGTTTTAGTGTGGTATTAACTTTTACTTACAGTTCTCAATATTTATAGACATTTACAGACATTTTCTCTGAACTCTACACACACGCAAAAGGCAAAACTGATGTGACATATAGATAGACAGACAAACAGACAGACAAACAGACAGACAGACAGACAGATAGATAGATTTGTCATTGTGCTTAGAACAATGAAAATACTGTATGTTTAGCAGCCCTCCAGCAATGTCCACAATAAACGTCTGTTGTAAAATACCTCTGTATTATGTTGTCATACTTTTTTCATACTGATTTTTTCCCCAAAATACTGTATTCATCATTCAAACACAAACACAGAGTCAGATATGAGTATTCTACATACAGTACACATGTAGAAAAATATATACAGTAAAAAAAAGCACCAACAAGGAGGAGAGGCTGCATCCTTTCAGCCTGGCCACAGCACCTCATCATCATTGGGGGGTAGGTTAGAGTGCGCGGTAGTTTCTTTTTTGGGGGGTTGGCTTGGGACCCGGGGGGTCACCGTTCAAATCCCCAAAATGAACAAAAAATAAATGTGAACTGGTAGCTGGAGAGGTGCCATCATCATCACAGGCAATGCTCCCTGACCAAGGCACTATATTGGCTAATAAAGGTAATCTTCTTCTTCATCATCATCACATAAATCCTGACCAACACAAGGAATATAATCGTATCCATCAGCAGCACAGATGTGAAACATACTTTCTGTCTACATTACTGCTGTCCCCTTGCAATACTGTACCACAGTAATCATTATCAGTCATTGAGTACTGATATGCGTAGTACTACAACTCTGTAATGAGAGTGGATTTCTAACCTTACCTGCTGTGAGTTTGATTGTACATCCTCACCTGTGGCCCTTTTATTGCTTGTTCCATGTGAACTCAACATATTTTATTTTTGAATATTGTGCCAGATGTAGAGGAGTGTGTGTAAAGTGTGGTGTGTGTATAGCAGTAGCCTAAATGTGCTTGTATTTTAGCAGATTTAGTTCACAGGATGGATCGGTACATGAGTTACAGGTTGTGGTCATTGTATCTCAAGTACCAGTGTACTTTACGACCTGTACAGTAGTGTGTTAACGTTACTGATGTACTGATGTAGTAACAGCCATTAGCGGGAAGGGGGGGTAGCCTGACAGTGACGTGGGTTAGCAATAGGGCTATAAACGAGTCCACGTTTCCCCGGTAGCAGCAGCAGTATGGAGACGGTATTAAAGGCTAGTAGCGACCGTCGGCTGAGACGGGATGGTGGTAGTTTAGTAGCCGAGCCGTGGAGCCCGACACCATGTTGTTAACACTATCGGGTCGCTGCTCGTTACTGTGTAGCCTTGCAGTTAGCTATATCCGTTCCAATGCGCATGCGCGTCCGGCGGTTCGCGGTTGCGCCAACTGGTAGAGGATGTTGCTAGCAGCCAGGGTAGATGCACAGCCGTTTTCACAACAATAACATCAACCAAATTTGCATCTGCAGATTCCCGATTTGAGGATTAAACCTTCCGAACGCTATCGGAAACCGTGCATTGGACCGCGCCACGCCGACTTCCCTTCTGTATTTTTTGTCTACATCTTCTGTTGACAATGGGAGCGGAGGGGTTTGCAGATTTACAAGGCTCCTTTTTGCAGGAGCAGAAACAAGAATCATGGCTGGCCAGCTAGGCCGCGGGTGGATTTTGTAGCTAACGGCGACAATCTATTGATATCAGATACTGTATGTGGGCTCGGCGCAGGTATTTTAAAAGTGGTACTAAGAAGTCAGTGTTTCAATTACACGATTATCGTTGATTTCTGTTGTCTTTCGTGGGCCCACAACACAAGCTAGTGAGACCGTTAGCTTCACAACCTTGACTGGTTAACGTCTCGCCTTCGTAGTTAGCTTCTTTAGCCAGCTAACGATAGTTAGCATCGACTAGCTAACCATCCGCTGGTCAAAACATTTGCAAAAGCAATTTACTGCGGGATTTACGCTCATCGCTGTGTGCTCGGTGGGCTTTTGTATCGAGAATTCCTCTTGCAACGTCTGCACCTGGATGAATGTGGGACAAAATGGAGACCCCGACGATTGTGTACGATTTGGATACCTCTGGGGGCTTAATGGAGGTGAGGTTGCTCTGCCCGAAGGCCTTGATGAAGTGAAATGTCCCCTTATTACTATTGTGTTAATGTCTTTTCCATCATATTAATTGTTGTTATCGTCAGATACCATAGCCTGCTGTCGTGCATTTCTCGGTTAGCTAACTTAGCTAACAGTTTGGATGGATAATGGAGGCCACAAGTAAACGTCAACGTTAGAGCTCGCCCACCAAGCTTAGCATGGGATGGCACAGCGGGCACAGAGCTGCATATTTTCCAACAGTTTAGACAAACAGTCTGCCGGGGATCCGGGGTCTTATACTAAAAAGCTGAACAACTTTTACAGCAAATCCAAACACTGCTGGCGCCCCCGAAGTCCGAGGAGGTAGAGAAGAGGAGTCGGAAGCTAGTGAGAGACGTCCGGAGGAGCGGCAGGGCCACCAACCACGACACCTGCGATAGCTGCCGGGAGGGGGGAGACTTACTGTGCTGTGACCACTGTCCCGCAGCCTTCCACCTCCAGTGCTGGTAAGTTATACTTATTTGAACAAAAGCTGTAGACCGCAAATGAACACATTATAGGCGTGGAGCAGCCTAGGGACTGCAACTGGGTCTGAGTTAGCTGCATGCTCAAGTTAGGCTGAATGCTAACTTCACTGTTGGTGTTCTCCTGATCAAGTTACGCTTTGCTGTTCGTGTTGCTGTATGGTCATAACCATGTGGTCCTTCATTGGAAATATGTGAATTAAATTCTGCCCATGGATAAATTTAACCAGTCGGCCCTGAACACATCTGCTGTTTTTTCACTAACATTGTAACTGCACCCGTCGGTGTCCTCCGAGGAGGGCGGCAGCGAGCCCTGTGTAGCTCTTTGTAAAGTTTGATTTTAATATCCCGTGTTGCCTGCGGGATTATATACATGCCGAATTCATCGTTTCATACAGATGCAATAAAGCATATCATGCGGTTGTATATCAGGTAAACTTAAAGGCGAGTGAACGTTTAATGGGAGGTTTATTGAATGGGGTTTGGCGCTATCCATGTCGGTGTCGAGTGACTTAAAGTTGCCAACTGTTCTATTTCCTCACACAACGTGTGCGGTTAGTATGTGGTGTTTGATACGGTTGGTCGTATAGTGGCTGAATTTATTGTTAGTTGAAAGGCCCGTTAATGAGGCGTTCAGGGGCTGAAAGAAAGAGGTGTAGCCGTGTGTGTGGAAGTGGCTACGGTTAGCTTGCAGTCGGTCCTCCCCTCCTGTCGCGGCTGCAGCCAGCGGAGCCGCTGCTACTAAAAATGGAGTCGAGGCTGCCTCTGTTTACAATATGGCGACCTCCCTGCTCTTTTTTCCTTATTCCACCGCCATCTTACCAACCTTTACAATTCAGCTTTAAAACGGCCTTATAAATACCACGGACAAAAGGTTGGTCTTTATCTGGGATGCTGTAGCGCCATGACAGCGTTTCTTGCGGACATGTTACGAAGGTCGTCCCGTTGAAGCGTTTCGCCGGTGCGGCTTTGCTCGAGTACCCGTTAAACGTCTGCTCGCATGATAATTTTACCTTTGACATTTGGAAGAGTCACCGGGAAACGACCAAACAAGAGTTTTACCCACATATGGTCAGCCACGTGAATGCCCTCATCTTCACTATTTGCAGTTACAATCTCTTATATTACTGCATATTGGGAAGAAACATGCTTTTATGTATATTGTCTCAAAGGTAGTATCACACAGTGTAACTATGAATTTTGCTTCTGATTGGGAGGTTTTAGGCTGTAGATATAGACTTGATACCGGTTATATATCAGTCGTGATATTCATATAAATTGACTCATAGTTGTTCTGTCAACCACTGGGCACACAGATCCTGAGCTTTTTTTTTCTTCATTTTATAATCGTGATGAATTTTGCAGTTATATTTAACTGGTAGTGTATAATTATTGTTGTTATTTATGGTTAATTAAACAATGTAGAATCTTATATATTAATACACCTTCCAGCTGTTCTAATACAAATGTACACAAGTTGGAAATTGAGATAACTTTGCACATTGTCCTCAACATAAAATTGACAACATAATTGTGAAGCATAATGTACATAGATAATACATAATATACTATATTTACTATATACTGGAATTAACAATTAAACAATGAAATTATATCTATGTATTTATTTGTTACATATTGTTTTACAAAGTTAGGAAAGCAATGTTTAAGTTGAGCTTGATGCTGCCTTACATTACAGATTATTCACTAAATACTAGTATCGGATCCGTATTCGCTAGCGGGACTGACAACAACAATGTAATAGAATACAAATAATAATATTATGTCTGTATACATGGATGGTAAATGATAATGTTCATTAATTTGCTTGCATTGATTATGAATCTCGTCACTGATTATGATGTTTTATCTTGTTATAACAGCAACCCACCTCTAAGTGAAGAAATGCTTCCCCCAGGGGAGTGGATGTGTCACCGCTGTAATGTTCGCAAAAAGGTGAGTGGCAGGTTTTCTCTATTACACACCCAATCCTCCAACAGTGTTAGTGTCATGCTGCTGTCAAAATGAATAGAAAAGTATGCTTGTATGCTATGTGGACTGATGAATCTGTCCTTTTGGTATTTTGTTTGCTGCCATCAGAAGCGAGAGCAGAAGTCAGAGCAGACCAACGGTCTGCCGGAGAAGTCCTCGTCTAAGCGCTCGGTGTCCCCGGCCGTGGAGCTGGAGCTCAATGCCGGTCCGCTGCGGCTTGACGGCCTGCCTCCGGGGGCCGGAGCTGCAGGTCCCGGCCTGCGAGTGGCTCAGGTACGCCTCTTGGACCGCAGGACCAGCAGCAGGCCGAGCAGCCGACCCGGAACGCCCACCTCCAACACTTCGTCCACGCCAACCCCCTCAGAGGAGCAGAATGACGGGGAGGAAGAGGCAGCGGAGCCTGAGGATGAAGTTCAGGGCTCAGAGCTTGAGGGTGCTACACTATCTGCTCCGACTCCACGCCTCCTCAAGAGGCCCTTTCAGCTGCTAATAGCAGCCGCTATGGAGAGAAACCCTACGCAGTTCCAGCTGCCTAGTGAGCTCACCTGCACCACTGCACTACCAGGTCAGTCATGATGATTTCCTGACCTTTCACTGTGAAATTACACTGCATTTATTTCAATGAGTGGAGAAAAAATATTTCAGGGTATAGGGAAATGTGGTTCTTTACATTGTAGGCTTGTCATGATTTACAGTTTTTTGGTGTATTTCTATATATGCCTATCGATTACAATTAGAAACCAAAGATAGTTGACTTCAGGGGAATTAATAAGCCCAGATACTCATCTGTGACAGAGTTTTATCCAGTTTTGTTGATGGCCAGGTGAGTCTTGGTTTCTCAGCTTCTCTGGTGCAGTAACCTATTTTAGGTCTCAAATTACTAATCACTCCAACAGTAAGGGATCTGTCAAGTTGTCATATTAATCTGGGTGTGACATATTTTTGTATGTTATTCCCATTGTATTGGATTCTAAGCCCAAGGTTGAGAAACTCTTTAAACACCTTTTCTTGGTGACAGTTTGAGTACTGCACCTTTGTTACAAAATGTGTCCTGAAATGTATTGAACACTTCAGATTTCTGATACATGACAGCATAAAGATATCTGGGTTGGATGATTTGGATTTCTAGGCAGCAGTAAAAGGAGGAGAAAAGAGGAACTACTAGGGAAGCCATTCAGGAGGCCTCAGCATGAACTGGATCCCAATGGTCTGGTCCCTCTACCCGTCAAAGTCTGCTTTTCATGCAGCAGGTATGTACCAGATTACTGTAAGAGCAAAGATGTACTCACAGATCTAAAACGGTTCATATCTTATACTGATTTCCTGGTATTTCCCCTCACAGGAGTTGCAGGTTGGCTCCCCTGATCCAGTGTGACTATTGTCCCCTTCTGTTCCACATGGACTGTCTGGACCCTCCACTCACAGCTTTACCTGCTGGCAAATGGATGTGTCCAAACCATGTTGAGCACTTAGTGGTAAGAGGCAACGTTCTTGGCTCAGAGCTTAACCAGCTTTCTTTTTCTTGCCAACAGAATGATGTGTTTTCCATTTCAAATGTTTGTCTGATGTCCAGCTGAATCAGAGGAGCCTGAGCCTGTCCAGTCGCTGCCAGCTCTTTGACCATTTCCAGGACAGGATGTCCCAGCACGCCGTCAAGTTGGACTTCCTGCGTAGAGTCCATCGGCAGAGCGCACCCAACCGGCGCACAACCCACCAGCACAATAAGAAGACCATGAAGGTAGACTGGCTGCCTCAGTGTGAGGGTGTAAAGAGCCTAATGGTAGCAGATTAGAGCTATTCCTGAAATCGATAGAAATTAACTTCAGATTTCAACCATCGAAGTCAAAAGTAGGAGAGATGATTATCACTCCAGACTGGGAAATGTGGTCCGTCCCTGTTGCTAACATGGTCGCTATGATACTCACCGGACTTTAGTTAGTTAGTTATTTTTCCTTACTCACCACAGCTCTTCTACTCTTACTCGGTTTAACATTAATCACTGCATCTCCCGATAAAACACCACCATGATTGAATTTCAGCCAGGATGCACATTTTTTTCAACTCAGCATTGTTGAACTGTTGGACTGCTGAATGCCGTCTCCCAGCTCGGCTCACAGACGGTCCAAAGCTCAACCTCCTCGTCCTCAATGACTAACGGCAATCAGACAAGAGCGAGACGAGACAACGCAGCACAACTAAACCATATTTTTATAGATTACAGCACTGTACGATGATTTCTGATTTGTTTTTGTAATTCTGTACTGAAGTGGGTTTTAAACACTTTCTAAATATAAGGGAGTTCAGATCTCTGTAAAGTTGAAAGTGTAAATGACCGCTGTCAGGGCATTAAACCCATAATCTGTTGATCTTTATGAATCAAGACCCCATAGTCTAACAACACAGCGATCGCTCTCTATCGTCTCTACAACGTTAAGTGCCGTAATCCTCAGTTCAGACATCTGAAATGATTGAAAAACAATTAAATCACCTTCGAAGTCCACAATATGTTTTTTATCTAACAAAATATTCTGCATCAATCCATATTTGTTGGCATTTAGCCTTAAAAAAATAACATCCTCATTGCGGACAAAGAACTGTTTGCTCTCCCACATTAACCTGTATTATAAGATAAGATAAGATAAGATATTCCTTTATTAGTCCCACAGTGGGGAAATTTACATCTTACATTTATCCAGCTCAATAGCACCATGAATTACATGTATATAACTGCAATAACACAATCATATTTCCCCCACTTTTTTAGGATAACATCATAAGATATGACGACAAATCTCAATCAAATTTTTTAATGTAAAAAAAAAAAAAAAAAAGCTGATCAGGAGATAACCAGACTGCTGAAACTAGCTGCTATTTTGGAAAGAGGAGGTGGAGGCAGGTGGGCCAACGTGATGGGGTGGAAGTGTGTCAGGAGCAGCAGATGAGTTCGGATCAGAGCTGGGAGCTGCTGCTGCTGCTGCAGGAGGAACAGCAGCAACAGCCGAGACAGCATTTGTCACTATGTGTACGTTAATAAAAAAATATGTTTACCTGACTAGTATTTCTGGTGCAGACTACCAAGGCCAGCCACTTTTAATTGATTAGTTGACTAATTGTGCACACCCCTATAGCAGATTGTGTCTGTCGTCTGTGCTTCTCCAGGGCTGGGGGTTCAGTTGTCAGGCTTATCCCAGATAGTTTTTGGGTGGTCAGCTCTGAATTGCTTAGACAAGCCAGTGGAGCACAGACAGTGATGTGGAAGTCGATTTGTCGAAACCAATAATTTGTGTCTTTTACAGTAGATTTGTGTTTTTGGTTTAAATGCGAGGGGTCGGAAAAAAACGATTCTCTTATATATCACAATTTTTTGATATATAAAAGAATATATATATATTTGCTTCATTTGAATCTATGCAGAGGTAAACGGAAGTTCCCGCTTTAAACACTACTCATCCAGTAAAGGATGGAAACACTTTGGGTTTCACAGATCGCAGGACAAGCAGAACTACACATCACGGCTAAAGCTGCATGACTCTGTCTCGGACAGGAAACATTATTGTATGGCGGTAACGTGCCTGCCTATGCTGACTGAACAGAAAAGATGGAGTAGCAGGCAGTTCTCAACACAACACTGCATTAATGAATTCAATCACTGTATCTAAATTGAAATTTGAGCAAGAATTTACTCAGCTCTTAATCTACCTTGGCAATGTCCCCATACCCAGTCAGTACGTGAGTTCCCCTGTTCACTCAGACCTTACAACATGTTAGGAAAATGTAAGCAGCAGAAATAACAGTCACCGTTTGGATTCAGGTGCCAGATGCCATCAAGTCCCAGTACCAGAATCCTCCCCACATGCTGCTTCCTGCAGGGGTGCGCCAGTTGGAGCTGGTATGTAGCGGCGTGCCTGACCACCAGCCCTCAAAGCACCTCACCTCAGAGGCTGAGCAGGAGGAGGTAAGCATACACCAACATGACACAGTTTGTCCAATATATCATCTTGTAATAAGAGTCACCTGCAGCCATGGCTTGTATCTTGTATGCTCTGTATAACAAAATGTGTTAATGATTTTGGCGAGTGTGTTATAGAATCTGATGGTATGTGGAATGATGTCCATGCAGGCAGAGGCGTTCAAGAACAGCCAGTTAATCAAAGTGTTATATGTTCGATGTCTGTGGATTCAGGTAGCAGCGCTTCTCCAAGCAGGGAAATACTGAGTTACACTGTGTTTATCAGAAAAACTGTTTTAGAGGGTCTGGAAGCCAAATTAACTTCAACATACAAGGCCTTCAAACAGCAAACAGATATATAAAAAGACCCAGGGTCAATGAAACACCATATTTGCTTCAGTTATTTAAAAAAAAAATATTTCCAACAAAATGAAGCTCATAATATTGTTTTTTTTTCCTGTTACAAAGTACGGCATTAGATATGACAGTGTCCTGAAAAGAGTTGATGGTTGCTTATTATGTTGTAAAACATGGCTCTGCTGTGTTTAACAGTGGCTTCAGGACGTCATCGCCCTCCAGTGCAGCATCATGCGACACCTATCCATCAAGCAGAAGGCTTCATCCACAGCACCCACCCTGTCACCAGTAACATCGTCAACAGAATGGGTTTCTGAGCAGAAAGCCAGTACTAAATCATGTGTAACATCAGAGGACATGAAAACTCAGTCTTCTTTAGGAAGGACTTCTGCCCATGACCCCTGCTCTAAACCCTGCAGTACGCCTAATGACCCCCAGGGGGCCTCTCTCTTAAGGGACACCCTGGCAGAGACGGGCGTTTGTAAATGCAGCATGACGCCATGTCAGAACTGTAGGAAACCCAACGGACCTCTAGCAGCGGAGTGTCAGCCTCCCAAAGCCAACGGACCTATAGACTGTAACAGTTCCTCAGACTCCTGCAGGCAGGCGGAGCTGCAGCACAGACTGATGACCAGTACAACAGCCCCAGACTCAGCTCCTGCCTCTGGGCTGCTGAACCACATAGGAGCAGAAACAGTTAAAAAGGAGCCTGAGAGCACTACCGAGGCCTGTGCTCAGAATAAATGCCCCACTGCCCTGACGATATGGCCCCATGGTGGCCAGCAGAACCACAGGAGCCAGACAGATCTCCAGGAGGAGTGTATGAGGAGCGATGAAAAACCAACCTACTCCATCACCAGCAGCGTCCGCTCGTACACACCACCTAAAGGCGCCCAGGAGCACGACTCAGCCAAGCTGGGGTCGTCGTCGCCCTCTCCAGGTACACGCTCCTTAACCAATGAGCTGCTCACTGCTGATTGGCTTCCCAGGTTCATTTGAGGTTCTGTAGGGATCATTGCAAAAATAACCGTCTTTTAGGGATGTGACGCTGAGGAAGTTTTCTCACCAGTTAATAAAATTGTGACAACACCGGTGTTACCGATTTACACTGGACATTTTACAAGAACAGATAACGGTCAGTGTGTATACGGGCTGCAGATGTGCGTCTGGCCTCTCGGGTCCAGCTTTTTCTGGGGGGCCACAGGGCTCTAACATTACCTGGCACGTACCAGCTGTGACCACTTCACCCTCCTCCTGGCTAGTGCCTCATTAACGTTATGGTTTACTTATAGCGTTAGGTTAAATCTGAAATATTGGCACGTTTGCTTTTCGCTTCGACACCAAATCCTCCACCATCTCTGTCTTGTCCTGTGTGTATGAAATATGACTCCTGATACTGAGCTGAGACTCTGTGTAGAGTACTACTACTCTACTCTACCATCTATTGATAACATGCTGCTGATATGCCAAAATGAACTAAATGGTTTTACTTCTGTAAAAAAAAAGTAAAACGACAGTGGGGCAGTAGGTACGTCATGTAACTGGTGCCCGACCACCGTGTAACACCGACTGCCACGACAAGCCTACTGTCTTTAGTGTTTGCCAGTAGCTAAAGCTACATAACATAAAGTGTGCAGGTCCCTTCTGTAAGACGTATTGACCCTGACGGCCTACAGTGGCTGCTCCACGTGTCTCCCAAACCCATGAAGATGAAGATGTAAAGTCAGATGATGTCCGGGGAAACCAGAGGGAAACAACTATGCTTCTTTTGTTGAATATCACCAACAGATTTGCCTTTGACAGTCTTCACCCTTTTCCTGCTTCATTCTTGCTTTGATTATGTAGCTTATTTGTTTGGTATTTGAGATATGTAAATTATCTTTTGTCTGGAAGCAGTCATTTTCTTTGATGCAAGTTTCAACACTTCCAAGTAACAGCAGTGTAAGAAGTTAGTCTGGTGATACGCTTCATCTGCCTGGTTATAGTATAGAAGGGAAATATATGTTGATAGATATAGCAAAATAAAATGCCTCAAGCTACATTCATTATTAATGTTAACATCTTCTCAGGATGTTGTCACTGTAGCAGTACTTTG
The DNA here is from genome assembly GCA_947000775.1 of Pterois miles. NCBI lineage: Eukaryota > Metazoa > Chordata > Actinopteri > Perciformes > Scorpaenidae > Pterois > Pterois miles. The sequence continues at coordinate 272,273 of CAMQGK010000416.1, read as the reverse complement.
GATATTGTTCATGATGCTGTATCTTGAATTTACTATTCTTCCGTTCTGTCAGTAGTTAATGTGCTTGAGGTTATTTTTGTGTGTTGTAAAATTAAAGTCTACAGGCCAGGCTTTATGTATTTTTGTAGCTTGTAAGTGTTCAGACATTTACACTGTACACTGCTGCCACTTTTACTGAGGTACTGTGCAACACTTTGTAACAGCTCCCTCTTCTGGTCACGGGCAACAGTTTCCCAGTGTTTCAAGTATCAGACTGACTGGTGAAGCAGAGAAAACAAATGGAGATGAATGAGCTGCAGCTGAAATAATAGCTGTACACAAAAACACATTTAAATAATATGTAGTTTGAAATAGTTTAATAATTCTACATAAATGAATGCAGTTCCCACCCAGTCAAATGTCGGTGAGCAATCCTCCCGATCAGACTGCTCTTTCACCACATGCTGCTCGGTATGTTTCTCCTCTACAGACGTAAAGGCTGGTCCTGGACTGGTGGGATCACTGCTGCCCAGCACTCTGTCCTCCATCGCCAACCTGTCCAGCTGCATGAAAGATGGGAAGGATGAGGAAAGAGGTGGGTGTGCTGATCTGACAGTCCTGAGCCATTGTGGTGTTGTATGATGTCATGTGTGTGATAAGCAAAGTAGGAGTGTAATTACCCTCTAATGTGTGTTTGTGTGTGTGAGTAGGGATTGAGTTGGACAAACTGGATGCAGAGATGATTAAGCTCCTGGCCTGGCAGAGGATCCAGCAGCTCTTCCCCCCCAAAGCGCCCAGCACTCCACCTCCCCCAGCCACCAGCGCTGCCCCCAAAACCCCATCACCATGCCCTGACAGTAAGACACTAACTTAGACACAGCTCACGCTGCTCGTTGACTAGAGGGTATGGGGTTCAGTTCATCTTAATTGGATTTTCATGTCTAGTTTAGAGACTCTTCTGAAACGATTTCAGAAATTAACCAGCTGAACCTCGTCCTACCAGGTCAGAAGAAGGTGCAGGCCCGAGCCGTCTTCTACCCCCTGACAGGAAAAGGAGGAGCTGTCAGCATGTGCTATAGGACGTTGTATATAGGATCAGGTAAGACATGCTGCGTCACAGCAGGGGTGGGCAGTATGCTGGTTTCATCACTGTCACTGGAGTCACGTTCAGCCACGACATGCATTTTCTGATTTTGTTAGAGCGGCCACACAGTTAGCACTGCTGCTGCGGTGTTGCCAGCATTCAGCAGATCGTTGCTACGGTCTATTCTGGCTGAGACTGACTGCACATCATTCTAAAAAATTAGGCAAGACATGGTGAATCTCTAGATGAGCTTCCCGCAGCCAAACCGAGCTGCTTCCCTCATGTGGGTTAAGATGTAATAGGTCATGTCACCTTTCAGTTTCTTCAGAGGTGTAAATTCCATTACATGTCATGTAATTCCCAGTTTGGCTGCAGTAAAAAGAGGTGAAAAACTTTGAAATGATAAAACAACAGTCGGCTAAATACGTGAAAAAGACACATTTTTTCCAAATATTCTTGATTGCTGAGATCCAGGTTGCTCGACAGGCGGCTACAGTTCACTCAACTGAAAACAACAGCAGGACTGTTTTTAACTCGGAATGAATCCCATTACATTTACATTATGGGGCAGGCTGCTCCTCCCAAAACACCTAAAACGCCTAAAACTTGTTTTCAGTGTGGAGCCAATAAACACATCTGTTTTTAAAAAATATCTTCTCTTTCTTAAGATATGTCCACTTGCATTCAATAGAAAGAAAAGAGGTAGAATCACGTTTTGAGTGGAATATCCCTTTTAATTTTCTAACACTGTGATATAATATTGTCACTGCAAAAACCAAAAGAAATACTGTGATATGCAGTACATTTTTGGTCACATCTCCCTCCACTACAGCACAGTGACTTTGAAAACATTCACCCAACTGCATTTTGAGCACAACTGCCGGTTGTATGTGCTCCTTCAGAGAGCTGCTGTTGACCGTTTCAGTGATTTTTTTTTTTTTTTTTTTTTATTCATTTATCATACCTTCAGATACCAACTGAAATCTGTAGCTCCAAATATAGAAAACTGTCCAATAACTGAAAACTGGCTTCTTTTTCTGCTGCTTGTATTTGGATCAACCTTGCGACCCGTTTTAAGGGGAGGACTGTTGCACATTTTGTGTCTATGAATTGGCAGCAGTTCAACGTGAGAGTGACTAAAATTATTCATTATTTCGTAATTTAAAAAAAAAAAGAAGACTACAGAAAAAGTAATAAAAAGGTGTGGCAGAGCAGAGGTGTGTGTTTCCTGTCATGGAGATGACTAACATCCTTTTGTTGAATTAAAGAAAAGAGTGTTGTAGAAAAATGTGTTTTGTATTTCTCAAAGTAAGGTTTCAAAAATGTATTGTTTTGATATGTGTACCAAAACTTGGTAGTGTATTGGCAATAATATCAGTATAACAATACCCCCCACCCCTGGTGTTGAACTTGGACTGTGGTGACCATTGATACCATGAACTTCGTTTTTAAGTCATGCTAATATGACAGTAGAGATGTTATGGATCTCTTTTCCTCAATGCAACATTTTTAGAAATGACATTGACATGATTTACCTTTGATATCTGTGGAGGTGTCTTCAATGACCATTATTAAGCATTATTGATTTTTTTTTTCCCCCATAAAAGTGAAACTCACTACCTATCTAATGTTTTGTAAAGGTGCTGACATGGACGTGTGCCTTACAAACTATGGCCATTGCAACTACATATCGGGGAAGCACGCCTGCATTTTCTATGATGAGGTATGTGCTTTGTAACTGCTGAAATGTATAAGACTGTTATTGCACTGCACCACCATTCTCCAGCTCCGCCTGGTAAACACATGAAGGTATGTTGTTGTGGGACATGGTGTAAATGGTTTGTGTCTGTGTCCTTATTAGAATACCAAGCATTATGAGCTGCTCAACTACAGCGAGCACGGCACCACAGTCGACAACGTCCTCTACTCGTGTGACTTCTCTGAGAAGGCCTCTCCATCTCCACCAAGCGGGCTGGTGGCCAAAGTCCAAGGCATCATACGTCAGTATATCTCATTCTCACACATTTAGGTTGTTAGAGCTCTCTTAAGTGGTAGTATGTGCCGTTTGGAGGGTCATCAGTTGGGCTGGGAATCATTTGAGAAATTACAGACATCGTACGGTGTATCAGTACTAGAAAGATATCGCATTACCCTGCCATTAAAAATGGTACGATGCCCCGTTTTATTAGTACTGATACTGAGCTGTGAGCAGCGGGGCTGTGAGTGTGCAGCGCTTTGATTTGGAGGACAGCATTAGGATTGGGATCCGGCAGGAGTGGGTGGTTATAATTTTGCCGCCAGCGGTCAAAAGATAAACTGTAGTGATAAGCAGAAGGATGGAGTTAAAGCAGGTCATGAATTTCTTACTGACTGGAGTCTCTAAACATAATAACAGTGTGGCTGTAATTACCGATCAAATGTACCAATAAAATTAGATTCACCATCTTTTCTGAATCTGTCCAGGTATCTCCTGTAATCTGGTTAACACATAATCCACCAAAGAGACATGTAAAGTATTATTTACCGTGTCTCTAATGTGAAATGGACAGAGGAAAAGCAGTCAGTTACTCTTCTGTTCACACCACTTCAACACAACACAGCTCTTTCTGCAGCTAACGTGGCATCTTCCTGATGTTAGCAGCTTTTTTCTCATCAGCGTCTCACAGAACTTCATCTGAATTTATTACTTTACTTTGTGGGTTTTTGTTTTCGAGGCCTCTCACCGTCTCCCATGCTACAGTCCCACTGTTTGCCCGAACTGTCACTGATATGCCCACACGGGGCGTTGTAATAAATAAAAGTATATATAAACATAGAGGACATAAATAAGAAATAAGAATAGAGATGAAATGTAAATATGTGTGCATTGTCAAAAATAAATGAAAATATGAAATTAACTATCAAATAAATCACATAATAATAATAGTACAGTATAGAGGACTTTAGGACAATTTACAAAATGGCAGCTACAGCTATCAGCTGATAATGTAGAACAAACACACTTTCAGGCAATCGCTGAAGTTAAGCCAGGCGACAGAGTGTCGTTACACCGGGCAGACACACAGCTGACAGCATGCTAAACTAAATGATGCTCCCTCCTGACGGTGATCTGGAGACAGTGAATGCAGCACCGTGGCTGCTGCAGTAACTCTCCTGACGGTGAACTGGAGACAGTGAACGCAGCACTGTTGTGTTCATACACTGCAGCTACCACACCGCTACATGGGGTGTACTAATGTTGTCGTTTAATGGTTAATAATCGGTTAATGAACGTCGTTTAAAATTGTGGATCAAAATTAGCATCCCTTTCACACACCTTTCATGCCCTTCTTATGCATGTAATGATCTTAAACGAGGCCCCAGGTACCAAAAGCAAGTCGAGATGAACCAAGCTGAACCATGCAGTAGAAATTTGCCATCAGATTTGCTGTTGTTTTCTCCTTCCTCTAAACTGCAGTAATGGCGTTTGCGTCACAGCACATGCTGGTGCCTGTTTCCACATTTCTCACCATGTTCTCGCTGCAGGTCGCAGTAAGAAGCGTGAGGATGACGAGGGTCCCAGCTCTGTGGTGGGTTTGTTGCCGGCCGGCGGAGTGATGAGCAGCCAGCCTCAGGGCGGCTCTGAGCTGTCATGCAGCTGTAAGGCGAGCAGCTCCAGCCTGATTGGAGGCAGCGGGGCGGGTTGGGAGGGCACGGCCCTGCTCCACCATGGCAGCTACATCAAACTTGGTTGCCTCCAGTTTGTCTTCAGCATCACTGAGTTCGCCAGTAAACAGCCCAAAGAGGAGCAGACCGCCACCCCTGCAGCCAGTTGCACTAGCACCAGCAGCAGCGTGGCCAGCACCACGACCAGCACCGCCCCCACCACCACCTCCACACCTCCACCACCACCACCCAACACTGCCACAGTGAGCAGCCCCTCCAGCCAGGATGAGACCGACACTGAGACTGTCCCTCCCCACGAAGTGCCCGTACTGCGCTCCAACTCTATTCCATAACCTGCACAGGAAGTCCCTCCCTCCCCACTTTTGTTTTGCACCTTCCGAGTCACAATGAAGGGAAAGCTGCACAGCTGGTTGGTCAACAGGGAAAAGTTTATTTTTTCATTTTTAATGGTTTATATCTTTGCATGAACTTGAAGTAATTTTGACAATCTCTTGTTTTATTTGAATGACTGACCAGTAACCCTCTGTTCACTTCAGACCGTTAGGACTTTGAGCACACATTATTTACTCATGCTCAACTTTTACTTTGCCAGTATATTGTCATGTATGGTGTAACATTATTGTCAGTCGGCCCATTTAGCACAAACCTTTTGTTTTGTAGTATTGAATTCCATACATTCTAATTTCTTTTGCTGCTTTTGCACCATAGGTAGCTATATATGTATGAAAACATACATGCTTATACACTATATGTATATATAATGTAAATATATATAATTCAGTGCCTCTCAATTGGAGAAACATTGGATTTCCTGTAGATTTACCATTTTTTGGTTTTTAACTGTACAGTTCATGGACTTTGTGATACTGTGTAGAGTACCAGAAGTTTTGTGATAAAACTTGTTCTTAGTCTGTACTTTCTGCTGTAGTCCATCTGTAAATACCGTATTGTTTTAGCACTCATTTTAACATCTTGTGCTGCTCTGTATATAGCACTCTTTGTCTGTACCTGCTTGTCTGTTCAAACCTGTAAATACAGAAAGATTTTCTAAGAACAAACTCAATGGATTTGTGTCCTCTGTTCTTTTTCTGGCTGTTGTGGGTCCACTTCGGACTCTGATTTTCCACATACTGCTCTGAATCAGTGGTATATAACTGATACTGCACATCAGAGGTTATAACTGAGTACTGGAGTGCTTCGGGAAGGGCTTGTGATTGTCATGTTGCTTTTAAAGGTCCGGTAACATGGAGAACGTAAACTGCAGAAATTACAGCTGGGACTGGGAAGTGCTTTTCAACATTTGGGTCAATATATATAAAACTAGATGAAAATATGTTTATTGCATCAAAAACCTAAGAATGACTTAATTTTGCTCATTTTACAGTTAAGAAGAAGTCGGATGCGTAACTGTTTAAGGGTAACTTTTGTATTTTTCAACCTGGACACTATTTTCCCTTGTTTTAAGTGACCAATAGGGACAAGAATATTTTAATTGGTCTAGTAACGACTGAGACTGTTGCAGCCGCAAAACAGGCTGCAGTGAAATCCTCCGGGACAGTTCTTCACTGTCAATGTACGTCCGCTGAAAGTGCTTGTTTTGACCACTGACAGGCTCAGATTGTTATAAGTATCTGACAACACTGTGGAAGGGACCCTACAGAGAAATAAACTGTTCTTCTTCACCTTTCGCTTCATCCAGTGTGTTTGTTATTGTGTCTAAACAAGTCTCGTAAGGAGGAGACTCGTTCTGAAATGAAATCCTGCGAGAGCTGACTTGTTGCCAGAAGACAAGAGCGGGAACATGAGTGAGAGTTTGTTGAGCTGGAGTACAGAAAGCACTGCTCATTGTTATCTGAAAGAGTTTCAGTGTTGGAGTGCTGTTTAGCAGTTGGTCATGTGGCTGAAGGCTGAAGTTCTGCCTGCAGCGGCTGCAGGTTTGAATCCTGCCTGCAGCCCTTTGCTGCGTCTCATCCCCTCTCTAGCAATAAAAATAATCTTAAAAAAAAGATCAATGTCATGGCTGAAAATTTAGCTGATTTCGGCAACAATTTCTCTTGCCAGATGAAATGAAACCTCAAATCTTGGATATTTAGATGTTTAATCGACTGACTTTTCAAAACAAAGGTAGAATGATGCCACTTAATGCACAACTTTAGATAAGTCAGCTCAGGAAAATATATTTAGTTTTAGAGAAATGTTTTGTCATGGATGTGTATAGAAAAAAAGTCTGATTTAACTGTGGCCATTATGTCAGAATCACATCACAACCCACACTGATCAGTGAGAGTGGAGGTTTTCAAATCTTGTTCATATGTTGGCCACCTTCTGCACCACCAGAGGGCCCATAGTTATATTTTTTTTTTTTTTTTTTTGTTCTACTGCGACTGAATGGAAGTCAGGTAGCCAGTGTGTAAATGTCTGCATCAAAAATGACACTGTGACAAACAGATATTTATAGTTATAGCCTTATGCTAAAATTGTTTACATTCATTTTTCCCCTTATCAATCTACACTCAATACACCATAATGACAAAGTGGAAACAGAATTTTACAAAGTTTTTCAAATTTATTAAAAAGGGAAAACTTAAATATCACATTGACATCAGTATTCAGCCCATTGCTAGGACACTTGAAATTTCGCTCAGGTGTTCCCATTTCTCTTGATCGTCTTTGAGATGTTTCTCCACCTTGACTGGAGTCCAACTTTGGTAAATGCATTTGATTGGACATGATTTGGAGAGACCCGTCTATATAAGGCCTCACAGCTGACAATGTATATCAGAGCAAATACAACATCATGGGGTCAAAGGAATTGCCAGCAAAGCTCAGAGACAGGATTGTGTTGAGGCACAGATCTGGGGACAGCTGCAAAAAAATGATGCTGTCTTGAAGGTCCCCATGAGCAAAATGGCCTCCACAATACTTGGAAATGGAAAAAAAGGTTTGAAACAACCAAGAGTCTCCCTGGAGCTGGCCATCCAGCCAAACTGAGCAACCAGGGGAGAAAGGCCGTAGTAAGAGAGGTGACCAAGAACCTGATGGTCACTCCGGCTGAGCTCCAGAGATCCTGACTGATCTGGCTTTATGGCACCTAAAGGACACTCAGACAGTGAGAAACAAGACTCTCTGCTCTGATGAAACCGATATTGAACTGTTTGACCTCAGTTCTAAGCGTTATGTCTGGAGGAAACCAGGCACTGCTCATCATCTGCCCAACACCATCCCAACGCCATCCCAACGGTGAAGCGTGGTGGTGGCAGCATCAGGCTCTGGTGGTGTTTTTCCAGCAGCAGGGACTGGGTGACTGGTCAAGGACTGACTGACTGGAGAAAAGTACAGAGATATCCTTAATGAAAACTTGGTCCAGAGCGACAAAGACCTCCGACTGGGCTGAAGGTTCACCTTCCAACAGGACAATGACCCCAAGCACACAGCCAAGACAACACAAGAGTGGCTTCAGAGCAACTCTGTGAATGTCCTCTAGGATTTTAAGTGCACTTTATAGTCTGGAAAATATGGTAACGGTATGAGGAATCAGTACCTTGGCTTTCAATGTTGATGGTATAGTTAACTGTTTTGTCAGAGGACACTTGACCAGTCTGTATTAGTTAATATATTAGTGATGTGACAGCTGGCTAATGCTAGCTAATGTTAGCTATGTGTTTGTTTAGCTAAATCAAATTTGTCAGAATATGCACCTTTATGTTTGAAGAATGGGGGTTGAATATTTTCAGATTCACAATAAGATAAAAGCATTTTTTAAACCAAGGATAAAAGAGGGCATAAATAATTGGGTTTAATGTTGAATTGAAGTAACCCAACCAAATAAATGCATCAAAGATGACAACAGGTGTACTGAAACCAGTGTAGGCATCAATTATTGAATTCATAAAAAAAGGCATCCAGCAAAAGATGAATGCACCAAGCACAATACCCAAAGTCTTTGCAGCCTTATGCTCAGACTGCTTAATCAACCCACCTCCTACTCTGTTATTTGAGCATTTGCTCATATCTCCAATCTTTCTTACATGCTCTTTAGCCACGATAAATATTTTAGTGTACAGACAAACCATCACAGTGCAAGGCAAGAAAAAGGCAGTAATACTGTCCAGGATTCCCCACAGTGGGTCTAAGGGAAGGTTGCAACTGCCAAGGCAGTCTATCAATGTCATGTAATCCTCTAAACCTGCTACACTGCTCTTTGAGTAAAGTAGTCCATAAGAATAGACAGCAGCCAAAGCCCAGCATGCACATACCATAATCCAGGCCACCGACATTGTGATGTTCCTAGAATAATGAAGAGGATTGCATATTGCTTGTTGTCTGTCAACAGCAATGCAAATAAGGTGGAAAATAGAGAGAGTGGTGAGAAACACATCAAAACTGGAGTGCAGCTGACAGAAGTCATCACCATAGAACCAGCAACCATGAATGGTCCGAATGGTGCTGAAGGGCACCACACCGACACCCACCAGAAGGTCTGCAAGAGCAAGAGATACAATAAACACATTGGTTGGATTATGCAACTGCTTAAAATGACTTATTGAAACAATAACAACAGAGTTCCCTAAAATGGTAACCAGCATGCCTGAAAGAAAACAACAAATAGAGGGCAACTTTGGTCCCCACATTGACCTGTACTCTAACACATGAGGCATTAAGATTGGAAAACAGAGAGCCCTCACAAAGGACAAGACTCATCATCAACCCAAAGACATAAAATCTCAGAGATATCCCAACAGAACCCAAACAGAGAGAGGTCCATGGAGAAACACACTGACATCTCTGTCTTGTAGCCAAAAACAAAGTATAACAGCCACCTACAAATCACCTGATACACTGTGACGTCCAATCAAAAGTGTTCTATTAACATACATGTAACATAGTCAAAGAGACATTATTGTTATAATGTTTGCAATATGCACAACAGTTGCCTAAATAACAACACATTTACAACATAGTTTTAAGAGGGAAATGTATGTGCAACATATTTGGTTGTGTCCAACCAGATAGTGTGTGAGGAAAAAAGACTAGTTCAAGAATACCTAGCATATGGCCCTCTTTGGAGATATTAAAAGAACAAATACACACATTAAGACAGGAGGAAACAGTTGAAAACATTTTGGCAAACACCAGGAAATGAGGCGCATACAACCTAAAGTTGCCTGATACCAGCTGTTGTTGAGCTGGGCAGGACACCTTCTCATTTTCATAACATCACAGCAATTTAGGACATAGCAGTACTGTGGAGACAAAAATATAATGCAGTGGTTGACTTAGTGAGGTGAGAGATTTGACCAAAGAAATTAGCCAGTGTCTGGCCTGGAGGCAGGGCAGATGGGTGGAGCAGGACGGAATGATTACCAGATGACAGGGCCAATGGGCAGAGCAGGTCTGGAGGACAACCAGGTGGCAGGGTTGATGGACAGAGCAGGTCTGGAGAATGACCAGGTGGCAGGGTCGCTGGACAGAGTAGGTCTGGAGAATGACCAGGAGGCAGGGTCGATGGGCAGAGCAGGTCTGGAGGATGACCAGGAGACAGGGTCGATGGACAGAGCAGGTCTGGAGGACAACCAGGTGGCAGGGTTGATGGACAGAGCAGGTCTGGAGCATGACCAGGTGGCAGGGTCGCTGGACAGAGTAGGTCTGGAGAATGACCAGGAGGCAGGGTCGATGGGCAGAGCAGGTCTGGAGGATGACCAGGAGACAGGGTCGATGGACAGAGCAGGTCTGGAGGAGGGGGGGGGCGGGGTCGAGGGACAGAGCAGGTCTGGAGGCGACCAGGTGGCAGGGTCAATGGACAGAGCAAGGCTGGCGGATGACCAGGTGGCAGGGTCGTTGGACAGAGCAGGTCTGGAGTATGACGAGGAGGCAGGGTCGATGGACAGAGCAGGTCTGGAGGACGACCAGGTGGCAGGGTCAATGGACAGAGCAAGGCTGGCGGATGACCAGGTGGCAGTCGATTACCAAAAATCCGGGGGCTGGACAGCAGCAGAGAAGGAGATCTCAGGTAAATGGCCTGGGGGCAAGGCCAACGGGTGGAGCAGGTTTGGAGGATGACCAGATGATAGGGTCGATGGACCAACAAGGTCTCATCTTAACTTGTCACATAATGCCTCTTTGTTACACCTCATGACATCACTTTATTTGTGGCATACATATTTACCCCTTGGCATCACTTTGTGATTAAGCAACAAATCCACTGTAGTTAAGGTTAAGAAAGAACTTCACAGTTGGGATTAAAAGTACTATGATGTACAGTGAAAATGACACTGAGCATTGTGAGCTCAGGATATGAATGACAGCTGATTGTATCATGACAGATGGCAGATGGATGATGCCGCTTTGGAGGGGGGAGCCCTGGTCAGGAAAGGCATTTAGCAGCTGATGATTCATCTTTCAGGAGAGGCAGCATGCAGGAGAGGCGCTAAATAGCAGGAGCAGGAGGCCACCAACAGGAGAACAGAGCAGGAGGTCACCAATAGGAGAGCAGAGCAGGAGGTCACCAACAGGAGAGCAGAGCAGGAGGCCACCAACAGGAGAGCAGAGCAGGAGGCCACCAACAGGAGAACAGAGCAGGAGGCCACCAACAGCAGAGCAGAGCAGGAGGCCACCAAGAGGAGAACAGAGCAGGAGGCCACCAACAGGAGAGCAGAGCAGGAGGTCACCAACAGGAGAGCAGAGCAGGAGGCCACCAACAGGAGAGCAGAGCAGGAGGCCACCAACAGGAGAGCAGTGCAGGAGGCCACCAACAGGAGAACAGAGCAGGAGGCCACCAACAGGAGAACAGAGCAGGAGGCCACCAACAGGAGAACAGAGCAGGAGGCCACCAACAGGAGATCAGAGCAGGAGGCCACCAACAGGAGAGCAGAGCAGGAGGCCACCAACAAGAGAACAGAGCAGGAGGCCACCAACAGGAGAGCAGAGCAGGAGGCCACCAACAGGAGAACAGAGCAGGAGGCCACCAACAGGAGAGCAGAGCAGGAGGCCAGTCACAGGAGGGTAGAGCAGCAGGCTGACGACATGACATCAGAGCACTAATCACCCCTCCACAGAAGAAATCTCCTTAATTAACCATTTAGGACATTGAGGAGACTCGGGCTGCAGGATTGGTTGATCAGCTGTGGGCCTTCTGTTGTCTCATGTCAAACTACACAAGATCGCTGGACATCAAAGGGGGAAAACCAGACTGCAAAGCTGGAATGTGTATGGCAGAAAAATTGTCATGGTTTGATATTTTGAGACACCTCAAAGACCTTCACACTTGTCATGCTTTATATGAGGAGGCTCTAGGTATCTGGAGGTTAAAGCAAGATGAAGACAATGATGATGTTCCAGAGACCCATGGTAAAAAGTTGAAAAAAAAAAAAAAAAAAAAACTTCACTATGGTCAAAACTTGTTTTTTCCCTGGCATGCACCTGTATTATCGGGGCGGTCTAATAATAATCAGCACCAACAACAAGAATAGACAGAAATCAGGACACTGTGAGTCTGAGATATTTGTTATATTCTATTTTCTTGTTACAGCAATATATTTTGGTGCTTTTGAAAGTCTTTCTAACAAGGTTAGGCGGAGATGTATAGCTGATCTTGTTATACCCCCGCGATGACAAAAACTTTATAATATAGTTGTGCTTCTTGGGGGATCGAAATACAGGGTGCCCAAAATTTTTGAATGATGTTTAGATGTTTAATAGAATGGCTTTCCAAAACAGAAAGGTAAATGATGTTCATTTTTACCCGTGCCACTTAATGCACAACTTAAGATAAGTCAGCTCATTGAGGTGTATAGAAAAAAGTCTGTTTTCACTGAGGCATTATGTCAAAATCACACCACAACCCATACTGATTAGTGAGAGCAGAGGTTTTCAAATCTTGTTTATCAGGTGCGGATTGTAATGGTAGCTGGACGTTGGCTGTTGCCTTTGCAGTGTGTTTGGCTGCAACTTTTTGGCTGAGACAAAGGTGATGTGAGGCAGCTCAACAGGTGGCCCTAGCTATCGAACCCCCTCCAGCTAGGTGAACATCCCTGTCCATTGAGTATTGAATATACTGTACCTCAGTGCCTGCCATCATGGACCACAGAGATGGGAGGTTTGACTTTATTTACTGACTCAAGTTTGTGTGTCACTGACTAAAGAGAGTTAGGTCTTCAAGGCACTCGAGTCATGCAAAATCAGGTGAATCTTCCACCAGCCCCAGAGCCCATAGAGCCTCCGCATCAATGACTTCCACTGGCTGAAGTGGCTAAAATAATTTACTGGTGCAGCTCTTCTAGACTTAGCAAATGTTAAAGGACTGAATGGATCAAATTCTGACAATAAATTGAATCATTTCATGGGGGTTGTAGTGCTAAACAAACAAACAAACAAAAAAACACAGTTTTACAGCTGTTGCTTTTCCCATCATTGTATGTGTTGGAAATATGCTTTTTGGGCCTGTCAGACTGGGTTGTTGTGATTACAGGGTTTGATCAGAAGCAATCAACCTGTTTCAGAGCTCAATCAACTCGAGCTAACAGCTGATCAAGTCATCCAGTCACTCACTCGCAGCCACTGAACAGAGTTCCACCCACTCATAGTCTCCACTGATTCACATTAGGACCAAGCGTTCTCATTGGCAAAATGTTCACACACACACACACACACACACACACACACACACACACAAATAAATGCAAAATGCCTCCATAACAATGCAAAATTAAAAATAGGCCTAAAGTAATTAAGGCATGGACCATGAATACAAGTATGGCTATGTAGGCTAATAGTACAATTTTTGAAATAAAAGAATACAACAGCTACTACTAGGCTACAGCTGCACTATTGCAAAAATAAATAAAATACTTCAATAAACTATCTATGTATGTAGGCAGTGTGAAATTAAAACTAAAATTACTGCCTGGCATCTGTCTACTTCCACCAACCAGTCAAGGTGCAGTTTTCATCCATGTCTGTCCAAAATGTCATAACGTCATCATTTTATCCTGTTTCTTGAATTTCTATGAAATTGTCTTAATTCTTCAGCTATGGCCAAAAAACATGTTTTGTGAGATCACAGTGACTATTGACCACTAAATTCATCATTCATCAACTGCTTATCTGGGGTTGGGTCACTTCCCTTTCCCAGGCCACATTAACCAGCTCTGACTGGGGGATCCTGAGGTGTTCCCCGGCCAGTGTGGAGATATAATCTCTCCACCTCCATCTCTCCATCCTTAACAGATGCCTGAACGATCTCGACAGGCTCCTTTCATATATAGACTTGGACAAAGTAGACAGGGGTTCGAATCTGAGTCAGGACATCACCCTCCAGTGAGGGTCCTTAGGCAACATCCTTAATGCTAGTTGGCCTACCTCAGGACATGAGTGTACACAGGAATGACAGAGTCATACCAGCTCGGACATAGCCCAGGTCAACAAGGTCCACATCAGGTGCTAGGGAACCAGGGAAACCTGATGAGAAATGGGCTACTGGAACAAGACATACCTTGACAAGGGCAGAAAATATGGAACTGTGGGAGTGCTACTATACAAACAATCCCAGAGAGGGGATGCATGCAGCAAATGTAGGACCAATGGTTACTTTGAAACTCACAATTAAAGCTAACAAAGAAGCAGCTGTTAGCCCAGTGTTCCAACATCTGTAATCGAAAACTACTCTCACAACTGTAGATTGATGAAATACTACAACAATGCTATGGAAACGGGGAGCCAGGACAACTGGTCAGCGACAGGATGCCATCATCACCCCAAGAATCCGAAATTGGGTACCAAGTCCCAACAGACCACAACAGCCTCAATACAAGAGCTGCTAACCTTAGAAGGAAGATCGTGACCCAACTAGGAACCTGGAGAAGATTTGCTAGTGGATGTGAATGCTGCTCTAAACACAGTCCCTAAGGGAACCATCACTGACACCAATAAGCTGATACACAGTACAACAACAGTGATCCTTGAGATGCTTGGGAACAAGATGGGCACGGGACATAACAAGCAGTACCCGCCACAGAAGAGATGGTTAGAGGGTAAGGGCAACATGGAGAGAAGTTAGCCAGCTAGCAGAGCTGCAGAAAGGGAACATGGTAAATAAAGGGGCACCCGGGAAGTACAATTCTCCATACCTGAGGCACTCAAAACTGCCAAACAAAGACTAACAGCTCTGGCCACTAGTGATTGGTCGGTCGCGAACCAAACGGCTCTTAGAGTCGGCTCTTTGAAGTGAACGACGGGAGCCGGCTCCTCAGTGGGAGCCGTGTTTTTTTTATTTCTCTCTCTCTCTCTCTCACTTTTTTTCCTCCTCGCGGCGCACGTAATTGGTCAATATGTGTTTGAGCCTTGTGTTTGCGCTGAGCAGAGGGGGGAGGGGCGAGAGTTACACTAGCAGCAGCAGTAGCGCACGAACACAGAGAGAGAGAGAGAAAGAGAGAGAGAGAGAGAGAGAGGGGGACAACAAGAAGAGACAACATGGACACATTAGGAAGGTATAGTAAAGAAAATGAGTGACTCCAGGACCATTTCAATTTTATTGACAATACAAAGGCAGAGTGTAGAGTCTGCAGGAATATCATATAAAACCACAAACAACCTGCACAGGTAAACAACCTGAGAACAGTCCACCAATCAGAGCAATGGGAAGATAAAACAATCAGTTGAGTGTGATATTAATGAAGGTGCCAGTGTGTCTACTGCAACTGTTGCTGCTGCTGCTGCTGCTGCTGTAGTAGTAGTAGTAGTAGTAGTCGTAGTAGTCGTATCTACAGCATCATGCTGTTCACCACCACAACCACCTAAACCAACCCAGAGCTCTATGAGACAGTTTGTGCAGAAGTCTGTGACCCAAGCAAGACATAACTCAGTTGATGAAGAACTGGCAAAAATGATTGCACTTGATTTCCATCCATTTTTCAGTTGTGGATGATAAAGGATTCAGGAAGTTTATTCATGCACTGAATCCAATTTAAGATAAGATAAGATAAGATATTCCTTTATTAGTCCCACAGTGGGGAAATTTACAAATTATGCAATTCCAAGCAATTCCAAGCAGGAAAACAAAAATCATCCCAGGCCTACATGACAGAGAACTTACATCCACTGCAAGAGAGGGTTAAAAAATCCACAGCAGCATCCTTCTTGTCAGTTAGGTGTCACTTTATTGAAAATTATAAAATGGTGGTCTGTCTTCTGGATGGTTTTGAGTTCAGCGACAAACACACTTCTGAGAACTGAGCAGAAGAGCTGCTCAAAGTGGACAAAGAGTGGGATGCTGTATTACCGACAATGCAGCCAACATAACAATTACATTAGTAATTCATTTTGTGCAAAATTTTATATTGTTGTTGATAATAAATTAATTAAAGTAACAAAATAACCTGAAGAGCCGTTTGGGAGCCGAAAGAGCCGGCTCTTTTTAGTGAGCCGAGCCGAAAGAGCCGGTTCTCTAAAACGAGCCAGAATTCCCATCACTACTGGCCACCCGGTTGAAGAGATACACAAGGAGGTAGAAGCGAGCAGAATAAACAAGATGTTCTCCACTGAACCAGCCAAGGTGTATTCTCAGTGGCAGGCAAACAGCAACCAGCCAGACCCACCAAGAGCTGAGACAGAAAAGTACCAGAAGGACATGTGGAAAAGAGAGGCATTACACAACACTGATTCCCAATGGCCAGTAGACCTAAGAGCTGGCCACAGCAACCTTCCAGAACCAGTAACCCTCTCAATGGAAAACATCCAAGAGAGAGTGTCAAAGATAAAGAGCTGGACGGCACCGGGTCCTGATATGATCCATGCATACTGGTTGAAGAAGCTAACTGAACTCCATGAACGCCTAGCAGCACAGATGAACCCAGAATGGTTTACCCAGGGCAGGACAGTCATAATTCTGAGGGACCCTAAAAGGAACCCATCCCATCCTACTACCGACTAATACGCTGTCTCTGCACAACATGGAAGGCCCTGTCAGTAAGCATGTGGCTCAATACATGAGTGAGGCTCAGAAAGGAATTGGCGAATTGGTCAGCCACAGCCAAATAACTCTAGAGAGTAAGGCATGTCCTGAAAAGTCAGCTGAATGGTAAGAACAAGGTCCAAGCCATCAACATGTATGCATTACCAGTCAGCAGATACCCCGCTGGTGAAAAGAGGGGATAGAAGCCACAGATATCAAGACAGGAATGCTCCTCACTATACACTGAGGGTTTCATCCTAAGTCCAGCACCCTGAGACTGTACACTAAGCGGAAGGAGGGAGGCAGAGGACTAGTGAGCATCAAGGCCACAGTCCTGGATGAAACATCGAAAATCCAGGAATACATCAAGACAATGGCCCCAAAGGATGAGCTGCTAAGTGAATGTCTCAGGCAGCAGAAACCCAATGAGAGTGCAGTGGAGGCCCTTGGGTTGGCGTGTCTCTCTGTGGCCCTGGTGGCTCTTCTGGGGGGGCCTCCGGGTTCTCCCACTTTTTGGGGCGGGGGGCGCTTGGCCGTCCGGGCCTTGCTAGGCCACTTTAGCCGCTCAGGGCTTTGGTGTCCACCACACATGCATGTTTGTTCAGGGCTTACCAGCTCCTGTCGAGTCCTAATGTTGAGATCTAGCGAGACCCGCCAGAATATGCTGAATTTCTCCTCACCCTTCACACTGAACTCAGGCCCTTTACGCATTCTTCCTGCACTTGCGTCTACTGGCAGCCTTCTCTACACTATCAGAACTTTCACAATTCTGGTGTTCAATATGGTCCTTTTTACGATTCCTTGTTTTGTTTTGTGAGGTGTTGGTTGGTTGTCAGGAATAACACAGCAGCTTACACTCTTGCATTCTAATAGCACTGCCTGCCTGTCCGTACTCTCCCCAGTTCATCTAGTCTCGTCTGGTCTATCGTCTGTTTCCCCCTCAGTTCACTGCGGTGCAGCGCTGCCCTCTCTGGCACAGGTTAGGTAAATCTAATAAAGAGTGACAGCTTAGTTTCCAGAGAGGGCCGGTGATGGTCACACATGCATAAAATATTAAGATATCTTACTGCAAGACTAAAATATGCATCAATCTCATAAAAGGCTGACCCAGCCCACTGTGGTGTTAAACCATGAGAATAAATGCAGACAAAAAAAAAAGAGAGTGCAGAGGAGGAAGAGGAGCAGAGGAGGAGGAGGAGACAACCTGGAGGGACAAGCCCCTACATGGCATGTACCACTGTCAAATTGAAGAAGTGGCTGATATCAAGACTGACAGACAGCACGGAGGAACTAATCATGGCAGCATGAGAACAGGCCCTAAGTACAAGAGCCATAGAGGCCAGAATGTACCAGTCTAGATCAGACCCAAGGTGTAGATGGTGCAGAGATGCCCCTGAGACAGTCCAGCATATAGTAGCAGGTTGTAAGATGTTAGCTGGATCAGCAGACATGGAGAGGCACAACCACCTGGCTGGAATAGTACACAGGAACATCAGTAATCAGTATGGAATAGAAGTACCCAAATCCCAATGGGCCGTGCCACAGAAGGTGGCTGAGAACACCAGGGCCAAGGTTCTGTGGGACTTCAGCTTCCAGACTGACAAACAACTCCTGGCTAACCAACCAGACATAGTAGTAGTGGACAAAGAGCACAAGAGGGCGGTGGTGATGTGGCAATACCAGCAGATGCCAACATCAGGAAGAATGAGCATGAAAAAATTGAGAAGTACCAAGGGTTGAAAGAGCAGCTGGAAGTGATGCGGAAGGTTAAGGCTAGCATGGTCCCCCTGGTAGTGGGAGCGCTCTGGGAAGTAACCCCCAAACTGGGAGAGTGGGTCCAACAGATCCCAGGAACCACATTTGAAGTCTCAGCCCAGAAGAGCACAGTCCTAGGAACAGCTAAGATATTGCGCAGAACCCTCAAATGACACAGATACCACCACACGAGGGTGAGAGGGACATTTTCACAACACATCTATTATAATATAATACAATGAAATCACAAAATACATTTTAATTGTTGATTATGCCAGATTTTGAATTCATTTACACTTGCATGGACATCTCCCACTTTATTCAAACCTGCATGTTGTAACTGATGGCAAGAGCAAAACAAAGACCTTTTCCATTGCTAAAGCAAATGCATGGCCAAGAACTTGTTTCAAAAATGTCTTATTTGAAAATGTTAAATACTAAAGTTTTTGAGTGTAGCTGTTATTTAACAGAAATAATCATGGTTGAGTGGTTGTTTTTTTATTGAAATGTTTTTAGAGGGACAATATAATATAAACATTTTTTGAAGCAAGGATAAAAGTGGGTATAAGTAATTGGGTTAACGTTAACCCAACCAAAAACACAGTAGGTGTACTGAAACCAATATGGACATCAATTATAGAGTTTATTAAAAATGGCATCCAACAAAAAATGGCTTTTTAGCCAAATTACATATTAATATGGGAATGCAGTCACAATTGGGAAAGTAACTTCCACAATATATAGGAATTTTTAAACAAATTGATTAATTAAGTTAATCATGACCTACATCTTTTCTGCACACATTTATTTAGGAGGAAAACACAAAACCTATCTGTGATATCATTATTTAATTTTATTTGAATTGAATTGAATGAAGTGTTATAAAAAATGAACACTAAAATAATAGGAAAATAAAAATAATTTCCTATTATTATTATTATTAAATTATGATTGGCTTAAATTTTAATGACAAATTATTAAAATGTAAAGCATTTCTTCATAGTAACTCCACTTTGAAGTGCCTAATGCTATAAAAACAATGAAATTTCTTATGTACCTATGTTGGATGCCATAAACCATGGGTCTATAATGTAATATTTTCTTGTTTTCTTCAATATGGATCATTCTGATTAGTCAAATTAACTAAATTGTAATGATGTAAAATAATAATCACAATAACAATATAATCAAAGTTAGAAACATTTATGTGGTTAATTAATTTATTATTTAACCACATTCACTCACCAAAAGGTCCAAAAATGTCACAGGCAAATAAGACACCGAGAAAATGTAACACTTCTTTGGTTATGCTACTGCTACAGAGGTTACTATAGAGATCAGTAGCAGGGGGAAATGGATTAACATCCAAGAAATATCCATCTTCCAAGTTTAGATTAAAAAGAAAAGAAATAGCAAAAGCACTACTGAACAGCACTGTCATAAATTTGTCACAACATGCACCTTTATGTTTGAAGAATGGGGGTTGAATATTTTCAGACTGACAATGAGATAAAAGCATTTCTTAAACCAAGGATAAAAGAGGGCATAAATAATTGGGTTTAAGGCTGAATTGAAGTAACCCAACCAAACAAATGCTTCAAAGATGGCAGCAGGTGTACTGAAACCAGTGTAGGCATCAATTATTGAATTCATAAAAAAAGGCATCCAACAAAAGATGAATGCACCAAGCACAATACCCAGAGTCTTTGCAGCCTTATGCTCAGACTGCTTAATCAACCCACCTCCTACTCTGTTATTTGAACATTTGCTCATATCTCCAATCTTTCTTATATGCTCTTTAGCCACGATAAATATTTTAGTGTACAGACAAACCATCACAGTGCAGGGAAAGAAAAATGAGGCAATACTGTCCAGGATTCCCCAAAGGGAGTTAAAGAGAAGGTTACAATTGCCAAGGCAGTCTATCGATGCAATGTAATCCTCTAAACCTGCTATGTTAGCCTTTGAGTAAAGTAGTCCATAAGAATAGACAGCAGCCAAAGCCCAGCATGCACATACCATAATCCAGGCCACTGACATTGTGATGTTCCTAGAATAATGCAGAGGATTGCATATTGCTTGTTGTCTGTCAACAGCAATACAAATTAGGTGGAAAATAGAGACAGTGGTAAGAAACATATCAAAGCTGGAGTGCAGCTGACAGAAGTCATCACCATAGAACCAGCAACCATGAATGGTCCGAATGGTGCTGAAGGGCACCACACCGACACCCACCAGAAGGTCTGCAAGAGCAAGAGATAAAATAAACACATTGGTAGGATTATGCAACTGCTTAAAATGACTTATTGAAACAATAACAACAGAGTTCCCTAAAATGGTAACCAGCATGCCGAAAGAAAACAACAAATAGAGGGCAACTTTGGTCCCCACGTTGACCTGTACTCTAACACATGAGGCATTAGAGCCTGGAAAACAGTACAGCTCCTCAGAAAGGACAAGACTCATCATCAACCCAAAGACACAAAATCTAAGAGATATCCCAACAGAACCCAAACAGAGAGAGGTCCATGGAGAAACACACTGACATCTCTGTCTTGTAACCAAAAACAAAGTATAACAGCCACCTACAAATCACCTGATACACTGTGACGTCCAATCAAAAGTGTACTATTAACATACATGTAACATAGTCAAAGAGACATTATTGTTATAATGTTTGCAATATACACACCCAAATACTGCCTAAATAACAATACATAGTTTCAAGAGGGGCATAATTTGATATGTGTGCAACATACTTTATTGTGTCCAACTAGATGGTGTTTGAGGAAAAAAGACAAGTTAAGAAATACCTAATGCATACGTCCCTCTTTGGAGATGCTAAAAGAACACATACACACATTAAGACAGGAGGGAACAGTGGGAAACATTTTGGGAAACATCAGGAAATGAACAGCATACAACCTGACAGGTTGCTTGACACCATCTGAACAATCACAACACCAACTCATATTCATAGCACCACAGCAATGTTAGACATAGAAAGCAGATAAAGATGAATCAATGTGGAGACAAAAATATTATGCATTGGTTGACCTAATGAGGTCAGAAATTTGAGCACAGCCAAAGTGCCTGGGGTTGGAGAAGGAGATTTCAGGCAGGGTCGATGGACAGAGCAGGTCTGTGGGATGACCAGGAGGCAAGGTCAATTACCAAAGACCCACAGGAGATCTCAGGTAAATGGCCTGGGGGCAGGGCCAATGTGTAGAGCAGGTTTGGAAGATGCCCAGATGGTAGGGTCAATGGACCAACAAGGTCTCTTAACTTGTCACATACTGCCTCTTCGTTACTTTGAACGTTGCCGCAGAAAATACTTTTATGTTTCGTGAGCCTGTGTTACTCCTCTGCCCAGAACGGCCACAACCGCAGTTTCTGTTTTGACCTAGAGGAACATTTGGGAGGGGTGGTCCAGGAAATCGCAATGGCCCAAGATTGTGCTGGACCTGTGGGGAAATGGGACATTTTGCCAAGCAATGTCCGAGGGCACCAGGTGCAGTGGACTCTCGGCGCAGTCATGACCAATTCCAGCAGCCAAGTAAACCTGTGGGTGGGGCCCAAATTAGGCTACTAGGGCTGCCCAGAGAATCTTACAGGGGAGGGACAGTTCCCAGTCGTAATTGTGGGTGATGACCCACTGGTCGGTACTGAATTAGAGGGAAAACAGACACCAATGTTAGTAGATACTGGAGCATGCTACACTTGTGTTAATACAAGTTATGCCACTCACCTCCCCATGTCAGAAAAATTAGTTGAGACAGTAGGATTCTCAAAGACAAAGCAGCTAATCCAAATGACGGCTCCAGTACAAATCACCACAGAAAAAAAATCCAATTTTGGTATCAGATCAGACCCCAATCAATTTGCTAGGAAGGGATGCACTGTATAAACTAATTGTCAAACTTTGGTGAAGGTTTATGTTGAGTATATTGGCTGGGAGACATCTCTACACCAGTAATCGAGATGCAAGACAAGTGAGGACTGTACATACAAAACTTGTTCCAGATACAGTGTAGTCCAAGCAGGACACCAATGTGAGTTTGGTGAAACCATTGACAGGCTGTTAAAAGCTGGAGTGCTGGTGGAAAACAGAGAGAATGCAACACTCCAATATTTTCAGTAATAATAGCAGATAAATCAAAGTACAGACTTGTGTATGATTTGAGATTGATAAATGACAGTGCAAGAGCTGCCAGCAGAGCTCCCCAATATGCATATTCTGCTCACAAACGTGCCACCAGATGCTACATTTTTCACAGTGATTGATTTGTATTCAGCATTTTTCAGCATTCCCTTACATGAAGACTCAAGGGACCTGTTCACAGTCAAGTTTAGACATAAACAACTGACTTACACCCGCATCCCACAAGGTTTTTCCTGGTCACCTCATCTATTCAATCAAATGTCAAGACAAGATCTTGATAGGTTGACACTAAATTCCACATTGACACAATATGTTGATGATATTTTGAATCAGCAAGTATGCTAGAGGACTGCCACTGGGACTCTGTAAAGGTCCTTCAATGATTGGCTGAAGGAGAACATAAAATGTCCAAATCAAAACTTCAGTACTGTCAGATGCAGTTGGAATATCTACGCAGGATAGTGTCACATGGTACAGTGGTGATCTCACACTCCCAGTTGGAGGGAGTGTGTCACGCCCGTCAGCTCTTAAGCTGAAAATATGTTGTGTGTTATGTTTTGTATGTATTTCCTGTTTTATTTTGTAGTCTAACTCTCCCTCTTGTTTCAGAGCACGTCACTTCCTGCCCTCCTGTTCTTCCGTGTGTTGAATGATCGTCTCCCCGCCCTGATTGTGTTCACCTATCCATAGTTAGTCACTCCCCTCTTTAGTATTTAAGCTGTGCTTCCCCTTCCCTCTGTGCCAGTTCGTCTTTGTACTCCCGAGTGAAAGCGTCCTCGCGTCTTTTCCTGTGTAAGTCTTCTCGTATGTTTGATTAACCAGCCTGATTTTTGACTACAACTCTGCCTAGCGATTTGGATCTGTTTGCCTGTGTTTTGACTGCCTTCCTGTGTACCGAACCTTTTTGCCTAAGTAAAGACATTGTTGATTTTACCTGCCTGCTCTCCTGGTCGTGTTTTGAGTTCTCACCCTGTTTGACCCAGTGTTATCACAGAGTGAGTAAATTTTTAGGCATGACAGGGTGTAACTCAGAATGGATAGAAAACTATGCAGAGAAGGTGCCATCAGTAAGAAGGCTAATGAAACAGACCGACACAGAAGCAATGAGGACTCCATTAAAATGGACTCCTGAGGCTGTGACAGTGCTCGAGAATGTAAATCAAGACTTGCAAACAGCTCCAACATGAGCTACACCAGACTATGACAAGCTGTTCTGTTTGTATGTAGCTAATCGTTGCGACAGATATGCTTCTGCAGTATTGATGTAGGAGACGTGTAAAGGCCGTAAGAAACAGCCCCTTATGAGAAAGCATCAGTCATAACTATGGGTTATCCAGTAATTATTTTGACTCACCATAAATTAACTGAGCTGATAAGCCAGGGAAAGTTTGTTATAGCACAGGCACGATGGTTGCAGTATTCACCACTCTTGTCATATCCAAATGTGACAATCAAGAGACGCACCTCTCTAAATCCAGCCATATCAACCCTCTTCCATGGATTACAATTGCTAAAAATGAACGGTTCCTTAATTATGTTTATTTTAATCAACAAAGCTTTGTAAATGACACAAGTGAGGCATTAAGGACATTTGGTGGGCAGTTACATGCCACCAGTACAATGGCATGGTAAAACAGACAAGTATTAGTTTGGATGTTGGCAGAATCTGGTGGTGTCTGTCATGGATTCAGGAAATTGTGGTGTACATATATTCCAAATAATACATCACCAGAAGGAGACTTCAACAGAGCTATGAGACGTTTGGAGAAGCTAAGGGTGGAAATGAGGGTGAATGCTTTTAATGGGGGGAAACCTGTCTATGGACCCGATAGACCACATTTTAGGAATATTGGGAGCCCTTTGGCTAAGAAAAAGAAAAAAGATCCTTTTTTTTTTTTCCCCCAGGGAAAATAAATTTTTTCTTCTTTTTTTTTATTTATTTTTTATTAAAACAAAAAAAAAAAAAAATTTTTTTATTTATAAGTTTTATTAGGGGGGGGGGGCCCCCTCCAACCCCCCCCCGCTTTTGGGGGTTTGTTCCCTTCCTCAGGGGCCCCCCCCCAGTCCCCAAGAGGTAAATAGCCCCCCCCCCCCCCCCCTTTTTCTCCCTCTTTTTTTTCCATTTCGGGATTTGAACCGGTGACCCCCCGGTTCCCAACCCAACCCCCTACAGACTGAGCTACTGCCGCCCCCTAAGGCAGCAATAGGTGCTGTCATCTAATTCTGGTATTTCTTTTGATATGTTGCATCTTACGCATGCTGAGGACTTGCATAAAGAGTGCTTTATTTGAAATTTGTTTTAAAATGCCTCTCCGGGAACCATCAGCTTAATGTGGTGGAGAGGTTTGTGTGTCCCTATAACCCTGAGGGCTGCGGGATGGCAGTAGCTCAGTCAGTAGGGAGTTGGCTTGGGAACCGGAGGGTCACCGGTTCAAGTCCCGACATGGAACTCAAGAACTGAGTGTGAACTGGTAGCTGGAGAGGTGCCAGTTTACCTCTTGGGCATTTTTGAGGTGCCCCTGAGCAAGGCACCAAACCCCCAACTGCTCGGGGCGCTTGTCAGGAGCAGTCCCCTCACTCTGACATCTCTCCATTGATGCATGGATATGGGTCCTGTATGTGCATGTACTGTGTATAGCAACAGAGTGTAAACCGTTCGGCACCTCAGGGAAAATGGGGAACCACCCAAGCTGTGTACAGTAAGGATGGGACACTGTTGACCTCAACTGAGGAGGTAATCGTGCGGTGGAAGTAGCACTTGGAGGAACCCCTGAACTCGAGTAATACGCCCTTTATATTTATTTTTAGCAGAGCTGGAAGCTGATGGGGGATCATTTTCAATTTCCCAATATATACTGTGTATATATATATATATATATATATATATATATATATATATATATATATATATACAAGAAAGAGAGATACACATCTATTATAATATAATATAACCACAAAATACAATTTTAATTGTTGATTATATCAGATTTAGAATTTTGATTTGCACTTGCACAGACATCTCACACTTATGCAAAACCTGCATGTTATAATTATTGATGACAAGAGCAAAACAAAGACCGTTCATTGTTAATGCAAATGCAGGCCCAAGAAGTTGTTTCAAAAATGTCTTATTTAAAAATGTTTTTGAGTGCAGCTGTTATTTAACAGAAATAATCATGGTTAAGTGGTTGTATTTGATGGAAATGTTTTTAGAGTGACAATAAAATATTTTTTTTGAAACAGAGATAAAAAATGATTTAAAATCATGAAAATGATTGTGTTTAACATTGAATTGAAGTAAACCAACCAAAAAAAAGTCTAAATTACATATTGATATGGAAATACAGTTTAAATAATCTGGCACAAATGGGCAACTAACTTCCAAAATATATAGGACTTTTTCAAACAAACTGATTAACTAATAATGACCGACCACTCTCATTTAACAAAAATAATCATGAGTGAGTGGTTGCATTTGCTGGAAATGTTGAGTGACAATACGATATAAACATTTTTTGAAGCTGGGATAACAAAAGCCATAAATAATTGGGTTTAATGTTGAATTAAAGTAACCCAACCAAACAAATGCTTCAAAGATGATAATAGCTGTGCTAAAACCAATGTAGGCATCAATTATACAGTTTATAAAAAAGGGCGTCTAACAAAAAAAATGGCTTGCTATCTAAATTACATATTGATAAGGAAATACAGTTTAAATAATCTGGCACAGTTGGGCAATTAACTTCTACAAAATATAGGAGTTTTTAAACAAACTAATTAATAATGACCTACATTTTTTTGAGATCTGCACACATTTACATTATTTTCAACCACTTATTGGACCTTTTCTCTTTTTTATTCCATTTCATGTGATTAACTGCATGTGATACAAACTGTGTGCAAACCTTATGTAGGATAAATGTGGAGAAACACACAAAACCTCTCTGTGATATCATTGTTTCATTTTATTAGCACGGCAAATCATGATTGGCTTCAGTTTCAATGACAAATTATAACATTTTAAATCAATTATTCATAGTAACTCCACTTTGAAATGCATAATGCTATATAAACAATGACATTTTTTATGTGTCTACGTTAGACACCATAAACCTTGGGCCTATAATGTAACATTGTCTTTATCTCTTCAATGTGGTTCATTTTGATTAGTCAAATTAACTAAATTGTAATGACGTTAACTGTAAAATAATAATCACAATCACAATAAAATCAAAGTCATTAAATGTTTATGTGGTTAATTCATTTATTGTTTAAACATATTCACTCACCAAAAGGTCCAAAAATCGGTCACAGGCAAATAAGACACTGCAACTGGAGAACGTTACACTGACTTTGACTGTGCTACTGCTATAGAGGTTACTAAAGAGATCAATGGCTGATGTAGCGTGCGACAGTTTAGATTTTATCAATTAATTAACTTATCAATTAATTTGTCTGCACTCATAAGGCACCACCTCATTTTATAGAAAAATAGAGGAAACTATAACTCAATAATCAATCAAATTACTCTATAAGTCTCACAACTGTAATAAGTTCTAAACAATGGATTGCTAGTCCTCTGCTGAAACACACACAGACCACGACGTAATGATTACGGGAATATTTATTTCCACAAATCATGACAAGTCAATAAATGATATAATGAAAAAGTAGGACACATAACATGAATGATGACTGAATGCAGTGGATTCTGTGAATAAGGATAATGAAGTGAGTTAGTGATCCAGGCACCTACAGATTCACGTCTCAGAGTGATCAATACCAAAAGTTCAAATGCCTGACCAAGGCATGCTAGTTCTGTCTGAAATCACCCTATTTTCCTGACATGAGGAATGTTGTGTTCCTGTCCTGACAAGGAACACAAGAAAAACTGAAGAGAATGAATGGATATCTATGAAATATCCATCTTCCAAGATTGTATTAAAAAGACAAGAAATAACAAAAGCATTTAAACCAAATACAAATATATCTATAAAACACACAACATAATTGTCATAAATTTGTCACAACATGCACCTTTATGTTTGAAGAATGGGGGTTGAATATTTTCAGACTGACAATGAGATAAAAGCATTTCTTAAACCAAGGATAAAAGAGGGCATAAATAATTGGGTTTAGTGCTGAATTGAAGTAACCCAACCAAATAAATGCTTCAAAGATGACAACAGGTGTACTGAAACCAGTGTAGGCATCAACTATCGAATTCAGAAAAAAAGGCATCCAGCAAAAGACGAATGCACCGAGCACAATACCCAGAGTCTTTGCAGCCTTATGCTCAGACTGCTTAATCAACCCACCTCCTACTCTATTATTTGAACATTTGCTCATATCTCCAATCTTTCTCACATGCTCTTTAGCCACAATAAATATTTTAGTGTACAGACAAACCATCACAGTACAGGGAAAGAAAAACAAGGCAATACTGTCCAGGATTCCCCACAGTGGATTTAAGAAAAGGTTACAACTGCCAAGGCAGTCCGTCGATGCCATGTAATCCTCTAAACCTGCTACACTGCTCTTTGAGTAAAGTAGTCCATAAGAGTTGGCAGCAGCCAAAGCCCAGCATGCACATACCATAATCCAGGCCACTGACATTGTGATTTTCCTAGAATAATGCAGAGGATTGCATATTGCTTGATGTCTGTCAACAGCAATGCAAATAAGGTGGAAAATAGAGACAGTGGTAAGAAACATATCAAAAGTAGAGTGCAGCAGACAGAAGTCATCACCATAGAACCAGCAACCATGAATGGTCCGAATGGTGCTGAAGGGCACCACACCGACACCCACCAGAAGGTCTGCAAGAGCAAGAGATAAAATAAACACATTGGTTGGATTATGCAACTGCTTGAAATGACCTACTGAAACAATAACAACAGAGTTCCCTAAAATGGTAACCAGCATGCCTGAAGAAAACAACAAATAGAGGGCAACTTTGGTCCCCACATTGACCTGTACTCTAACACATGAGGCATTAGAGCCTGGAAAACAGTACAGCTCCTCAGAAAGATCAAACAACATCATAAACCCAAAGACATACGCCAAACCCTTAGAGATAACCCAACAGAACCCAAACAGAGAGAGGTCCATGGGAGAAACACACTGACATCTCTGTCTTGTAGCCAAAGACACAGTTTAAGGCCACCTACAAATCACCTGATACACTGTGACGTCCAATCAAAAGCCTGCTATTAACATACATGTAACACAGTTAAAGAGACATTATTGTTATAATGTTTGCAATTTGCACAGCAGTTGCCTAAATAACAACATAGGTAACAATACACAATAACAAAGTAACAACAGTTTCAAGAGGGAAATCATTTTATTTTGGAAATACAAAATAAAAAAAACAAACATACTTGGTTGTGTCCAACCAGATGGTGTGTGAGGAAAAAGACAAGTTCAAGAATACCAAATGCATATGTCCCTCTTTGGAGATGCTAAAAGAACACATACCCACATTAAGACAGGAGGAAATGGTGAAAACACTTTGGCAATCACCAGGAAATGAGAAGCATACAACCTAAAGTTGCCTGACACCATCTGAACAATCAGGACACCATCTCATTTTCATAACATCACAGCAATGTTGGATATAGCAGAAAAAGATGAATCACTGTGGACACAATAATGTTATGCAGTGGTTGATCTAATGAGGTCAGAAATTTGAGCACAGCCAAAATGCCTGGGCCTGGAGCAGGAGACTTCAGGCAGATGGAGGCAGGGCAGGTCGATGGACAGAGTAGGTCTGGAGGATGCCCAGATGGTAGGGTCGATGGACAGAGTAGGTCTGGAGGATGCCCAGATGGTAGGGTCGATGGACAGAGTAGGTCTGGAGGATGCCCAGATGAACTTGTCTCACCTCATGATGTCACTTTATTTTTGGCATACATATTTGCCCCTTGACATCACTTTGGGATTAAGCAACAGAACTGCAAAAGTTAGGTTTAAGAAAGAACTTCATGGTTGAGGTTAAAACTGCTGTGATATACAATGAAAATTACAATGAACATTGAGAGCTCAGGACACAAATGGACAGCTGATTGTAACATGAAAGATGACAGATGGATGACGGCACTCTGGAGGACGGAGCCCTGGTCAGGAAAGGCAACTGATGATTCATCTTTCAGGTGAGGCAGCGTGCAGGAGAGGCGGTGAATAGCAGGAGCAGGAGGCCACCAACAGGAGAACAGAGCAGGAGGCCACCAGCAGGAGAGCAGAGCAGGAGGCCACCAACAGGAGAGCAGAGCAGGAATCCACCAACAGGAGAGCAGAGCAGGAGGCCACCAACAGGAGAGCAGAGCCGGAGGCCACCAACAGGAGAGCAGAGCAGGAGGCCACCAGCAGGAGAGCAGAGCAGGAGGCCACCAGCAGGAGAGCAGAGCAGCAGAGCAGGAGGCCACCAACAGGAGAGCAGAGCAGGAGGCCACCAACAGGAGAGCAGAGCCGGAGGCCAGTCACAGGAGAGCAGAGCAGGAGGCCACCAACAAGAGAGCAGAGCAGGAGGCCACCAACAGGAGAGCAGAGCAGGAAGCCACCAACAGGAGAGCAGAGCAGGAGGCCACCAACAAGAGATCAGAGCAGGAGTCCACCAACAGGAGAACAGAGCAGGAGGCCACCAACAGGAGAGCAGAGCAGGAGCCCACCAACAGCAGAGCAGAGCAGGAGGCCACCAACAGGAGAACAGAGCAGGAGGCCACCAACAGGAGAGCAGAGCAGGAGTCCACCAACAGCAGAGCAGAGCAGGAGGCCACCAACAGCAGAGCAGAGCAGGAATCCACCAACAGGAGAGCAGAGCAGGAGGCCACCAACAGCAGAGCAGAGCAGGAATCCACCAACAGCAAAGCAGAGCAGGAGGCCACCAACAGCAAAGCAGAGCAGGAATCCACCAACAGGACAGCAGAGCAGGAGGCCACCAACAGGAGAGCAGAGCAGGAGGCCAAATACAGGAGAGCAGAGCAGGAGGCCACCAACAGGAGAGCAGAGCAGGGGGCCACCAACAGGAGAACAGAGCAGGAGGCCACCAACAGGAGAGCAGAGCAGGAGGCCACCAACAGGAAAGCAGAGCAGGGGGCCACCAACAGGAGAACAGAGCAGGAGGCCACCAACAGGAGAGCAGAGCAGGAATCCACCAACAGCAGAGCAGAGCAGGAGGCCACCAACAGGACAGCAGAGCAGGAGGCCACCAACAGCAGAGCAGAGCAGGAATCCACCAACAGCAAAGCAGAGCAGGAGGCCACCAACAGCAAAGCAGAGCAGGAATCCACCAACAGCAGAGCAGAGCAGGAATCCACCAACAGCAGAGCAGAGCAGGAATCCACCAACAGCAGAGCAGAGCAGGAGGCCACCAACAGGAGAGCAGAGCAGGAGGCCACCAACAGGAGAGCAGAGCAGGAGGCCAAATACAGGAGAGCAGAGCAGGAGGCCACCAACAGGAGAGCAGAGCAGGGGGCCACCAACAGGAGAACAGAGCAGGAGGCCACCAACAGGAGAGCAGAGCAGGAGGCCAGTCATAGGAGAGCAGAGCAGGAGGCCACCATGAGAGCAGGAGGCCACCAACAGGAGAACAGAGCAGGAGGCCACCAACAGGAGAGCAGAGCAGGAGGCCAGTCACAGGAGGGTAGGGCTGGAGGCTGGCGACAGGACATCAAAGGGGGAAAACCAGTCTGCAAAGCATGAATGTATAGGGCAAAAACAATGTCATGGTTTGGTGTTTTGAGAGGCCTCAAAGACCTTCACACTTTATGCTTTATGTGAGGAGGCTCTAGGTATCTGGAGGTTAAGGTAAGATGAAGACCATGATGATGTTCCAGAGACCCATGGTAAAAAGTTGATTCACACAGTGAAGATCCCGTTCAGCATATAAACAGCTGTTCTATCTTCCAATGAGGCTAATAAACATTGTTTCAATGACCCAACGAAGACCTTACAGTGCATAAAAAACCTTTGAACGTTGCCCCAAACAATGGACTACTTTTACGATTAGTGAGCCTGTTACTCCTCTACCCAGAACCTACTGAATTAATGTCCCAATCGTCAGATCCTCTGACCAGCTGTGTTAACTAATGATAAAACATTTGACCAGTGACCTTTAATAATTTCAGAGCGTATCGACCCTTATTTCCTTTTTTTTGTCCCACATTACTGTTAAAACATTGTAACTAGTTATGATCAGTTCATTGGATTGAGGATTGATAAAGGTTCATTTTTTTTCCCATCTTGTTTTTATCATACAAAATATTTTGCAGAACCCTATTGAGTTTGTGCCAGTATATCATTATTATTATTATTATTATTATTATTATATACTGTATATATTTTTTTCTGCCACATTGGCTCAGTTTTCCGTAAGCTAGAATGAGCTAAAAACATGAAACTTGGCACAATAACTGGAAATGATGCTTCCCAGGAATTGACTCTAATCAGCCACATGGTGGAGCTGTAATTAGTACCCAAAAATGTGATTTTGGATAGGTCACGTCCTTCACACCGTCGATCGATCGATCATTCCAACTCCATGAGTTCTACATAAAAGCCTCTTGGATCTCTGAAATCCTCGCCCTGCTAGGTTTTACGCAATTTTTTTTTTCTTTTTTTTTTGAAAAACAAATCTTTTAGATCTCCTCCAAAACTCTTGGTCCAATTGCTGCCAGATTTTCTGTGGATGATTTTTCCACCAATTTCATCCAAAGTTTTTAAAAGCTTGTTGATTTCTCATTGCGTTTTGAAGGTAATGACCAACAAACGTTGCAAACGGCGGGGTTTAGTAGGAAATTGGCTTTAATTCATTGATTTGTCCAGTCATCATAATTCTTTACAAATTGCTTCAGTACATTTTTGGTAAAAGGCATACCAAAGTTTTCACCTCAACCCATAGGGGGCACCAAAAATACTAAAAACTTGCACCACAAAATCTTGTTGAATTTTCACCAAATTTGGCGCACATGCTCTAGTGGCACATATTAGTGAAAATCTCAAGTGTCATATTGATTGGTGCATATGGGCGTGGCCTATTTAGCATTACAATTTTTTGTGAACTGGAACGAGCTAGAGTCATGAAACTTGGTACCATAACTGCACATGATGCCCCAATACTTCACATAAAATATGATCCCAATTAGCCACATGGTGGCGCTACAACTTATTCAACACCAGCGCTATAAGTCCGATTGACTTGAAATTTGACACACACGTCCAGCTCAGTGTGCTCTACAAAAACGTCTTGAATCTCTAACGTTCAGGTGTTCCACCATTTTGAATTTTTTGAAAAACACATTTTTGACATCTCGTTCTAAACTGTTAGTCCAGTTGATACCAGACTTAATGTGAGTTATTATCAGAAGTTGTCACGAGGTTGTTGATATCTCATTACATTTTGAAAATCTTCACTAATGAAATTTAAGAGGCGGAGCATAGCAGGGACATGGCCATATTTCATGAACCATTAGTCCAGTCATCATAACTCTTGGTAAATATGTTCAGTGTGTTTTTTGGAATAGGCATACAAAAGCATTTTCAGCTCAACCCATTGGGGGCACCACTCATATCAAAAACATGTACCTCAAAGTCTGGTGGACAGAATTTCATCAGCTTTGGTATGCATGCTCTGAGGGGAAGTATTAACCAATATCTGAAGTGCCAAATTGATTGGTACATGTGGGTGTAGCCTGTTTAGCATTATCCGCTATATTATGCCTTTGCTAAATTTGCGAAACACAAGAGTAATTGAAAGATACCCTGAAAGATTCATTCAAATTAACCACTAGAGGACACTACAAATCAGACCACACATCATCCATCCAATCAATACAAAACCTGAAATGGTCTTCCAACAGTCTTGAAGGAGTTCCCAGAGATGCTTAGCACTTGTTGGCCCTTTTGCCTTCACTCTGCGGTCCAGCCGCCAGTGACTCAGATGAACTGATCCTCCTCAGCAGAGGTGACTCTTGGTCTTCCTTTCCTGGGGCGGTCCTCATGTGAGTCAGTTTTTGCGACTGCACTTGGGGACACTTTCAAAGTTTTCCCAATTTTTGGGACTGACTGACCTTCATTTCTTAAAGTAATGATGGCCACTCGTTTTTTTCTTTACTTAGCTGCTTTTTTTCTGTTAGAATCCAAATTCTAACAGTCTATTCAGCAGGACTATCAGCTGTGTCTCCACCTGACTTCTGATGGTCCCAACCCCATTTATAAAGCCAGAAATCCCCCTGATTAAACCTGACAGGGCTCACCTGTGAAGTGGAGACCATTTCAGGTGACGACCTCTTGAAGCTCATCAAGAGGATGCAGAGTGTGTGGAGCAGTAATCAGAGCAAAAGGAGGCTACTTTGAAGAAACTAGAATATAAAGCGTATTTTCAGTTGTTTCACACTTTTTGTTAAGTATATATTTCCACATGTGTTAATTCATAGTTTTGATGCCTTCAGTGTGAATCTACTATTTTCATAGTCATGAAAATAAAGTAAACTCTTTGAATGAGAAGGTGTGTCCAAATTTTTGGTCTGTACTGTATATATATAGGCATGACACAGATTGGTCCATAAATCAATAAGGGTTTATCTAAACATCACTGACAATGCTGTTGAAATATCCCTAAAATGTACAGCATATAATCAACACCTAATTTATAGATAGATAGATAGAGAGAGAGAAATACTGTATACACAACCGTCTTTGATCACATCTATTGTAATATAATAAAATGAAATTACAAAATACATTTTTAATTGTTGGTGTGCCAGATTTTTAATTCATTTGCACTTTTTAATTCATTTCCCACTTATGCAAAGCCTGTATGTTGTAATTACTGATTACAAGAGCAAAACAAGGACCTTTTCCATTGCCAATGCAAATGCAGGCCCAAGAACTTGCTTCACAAACATCTTATTTAAAAATGGTAAATAGTAAAGTTGTTGTTATTTAACAGAAATAATCATGGTTGAGTGGTTGTTTTTGATGGAAATGTTTTTAGAGTGACAATACAATATAAATATTTTTTTGAATCAGGGATAAAAAAATGATGTAATGATGGAAATGATTGTGTTTAACATTGAAGTAACCCAACCACAAAAAAAAAAAAAAATGCTTCAAATATGGCTGCAGGTGTACTGAAACAAGTGGAGACATCAATTATACAGTTTATAAAAAGGGAATCCAACAAAAACATGGCTTTCTATCTAAATTAAATATTGACATGGAATACAGTTTAAATAATCTGGCAAAGTTGGGAAACTAACTTCTACAATATATAGGACTTTTTAAACAAATTGATTAATTAATGACCTACATTTTTTGTGAGATCTGCACACATTAACAAAATGTTAAATAGTAAAGTGTAGCTGTTATTTAACAGAAATAATCATGGTTGAGTGGTTGTATTTGATGGAAATGTTTTTAGAGGGACAATACAATATAAACATTTTTTGAAGCTGGGATAAAAGAGGGCATAAATAATTGGGTTTAACGTTGAATTGAAGTAACCCAACCAAACAAATGCTTCAAATATGGCAACAGGTGTACTGAAACCAATGTAGGCATCAATTATAGAGTTTATAAAAAAGGGCATCCAGCAAAAGATGAATGCACCGAGCACAATACCCAGAGTCTTTGCAGCCTTATGCTCAGACTGCTTAATCAACCCACCTCCTACTCTGTTATTTGAACATTTGCTCATATCTTCAATCTTTCTTACATGCTCTTTAGCCACGATAAATATTTTAGTGTACAGGCAAACCATCACAGTGCAGGGAAAGAAAAAGCAAATAACACTGTCCAGGATTCCCCACAGTGGGTTAAAGAGAAGGAAACAACTGCCAAGGCAGTCTATCGATGCAATGTAATCCTCTAAACCTGCTATGTTAGCCTTTGAGTAAAGTAGTCCATAAGAAAAGATAGCAGCCAAAGCCCAGCATGCACATACCATAATCCAGGCCACTGACATTGTGATATTCCTAGAATAATGCAGAGGATTGCATATTGCTTGTTGTCTGTCAACAGCAATGCAAATTAGGTGGAAGATAGACAGAGTGGTGAAAAACACATCAAAACTGGAGTGCAGCTGACAGAAGTCATCACCATAGAACCAGCAACCATGAATGGTCCGAATGGTACTGAAGGGCATCACAGTGACACCCACCAGAAGGTCTGCAAGAGCAAGAGATACAATAAACACATTGGTAGGATTATGCAACTGCTTAAAATGGCCTATTAAAACAATAACAACAGAGTTCCCCACAATGGTAACCAGCATTCCTAAAGAAAACAACAAATAGAGGACAACTTTGGTCCCCACGTTGACCTGTACTCTAACACATGAGGCATTAGAGCCTGGAAAACAGTACAGCTCCTCAGAAAGGACAAGACTCATCATCAACCCAAAGACACAAAATCTCAGAGATATCCCAACAGAACCCAAACAGAGAGAGGTCCATGGGAGAAACACACTGACATCTCTGTCTTGTAACCAAAAACAGCCACCTACAAATCACCTGATACACTGTGACGTCCAATCAAAAGTGTGCTATTAACATACATGTAAAATAGACAATATGTAATAATGTTTGTGATATACACAATAATGGCCTAAATAACAATTCAGTTTCAAGAGAAAAGTAAAAAAAAAAATTGGAAATGCAGACAATGTGTGCAACGTACATGCATCTTCATCTTGCTACATACTGTATGAATGACTCTACAAAAACATTTTTCAATGCACACAAACATAGTTATTGTATAAAAATGTTTAATAAAATCCACATAAAAAATAAGGTTCTCAAATATATTTCTGATGCACACACAAATATGTCTTGTTTTTAAGAAATGTAATAGAAATCCACAAATACAGTGTATTTAAAAGGTTTTGCAAGTTTCATCAAAAACACATTTGGATGTTGTTATAGTTCATCTTTATAGTTAAAAGGTTATTATTATTCATCAGGTCTCCCTTAAAAACAAGAGATGACGAAAAAATAATCCCCAAAATAATATAAATGTATACAGCGACTGGACTGAAGGTTTCATCTACAATGTTTTAGACCAGCAGCACCCAGCATGTTACTGTTTGATGCAAGTAGCAAACTCTCTAGCTAACACTGTCATGAGGAATCAGTGCCTTGGCTGACGAGGGGTATTATACGGCCGGCGTGTCGGAACCAGCACTCATGATGGTTCTGCCAGCCCGGGAGGTCTCCCGATGCACCTTCGTCAACCACACAAGCCAAACCACACAATTTTACATCCATCCATCGTCAACCGCTTTTCCCGTTAGTGGTCGCGGGGGGGCTGGAGCCGATCCCAGCTGGCATTGGGTGAAGGCGGGTTCAACCTGGACAGGTCGCCAGTCCATCACAGGGCACATAGAGACAGACAACATAGAGACAGACAACCATTCACGCCTATGGGACATTTAGAGTCATCAATTAACCTAAACAGCATGTCTTTGGACTGTGGGAGGAAGCCGGAGTACCCGGAGAAAACCCATGCTTACACGGGGAGAACATGCAAACTCCACACAGAAGAGTCCCAGAGCCGGAATCGAACCTGCGACCCTCTTGCTGTGAGGCAACAACGCTAACCACTCCACCACCGTGCAGCATACAACATACATACAATTTCACATATGAATCTAAAAAACGGTAAAGAAAAAAGCTTTTGTTTTGAAATGACCATGCATTGTTAGTGTGTTTCTTCCTGTCACACTGGACATTGAATTGATGTGAGTGATATCTGAAGTAGCGTCACCTTCGAGAGGTTGGCGACGAAGCTGTGAGCTAAGTTTGCAAGAAACGTGGCTGAATTAAAAAAATACAACTAGAACCGTCACTTTGACACAAAACATGTAGAAAAATCCAGAAAGCTGTCTGGAGATGAGAAGGAGAGGACAGCCGAGGGGCTGCTGGCTGAGATACTAAAGCAGAGAGGACTTTTACAACGCTGCATGAACCAAAGAAGGAAATGTGTTAATGTTAAGTTCAATGTTAATTTTTGTTAATGGAAACGTTACTAGCCAAACAGTCAGTCCTGTACATATGATGTAATTTTCTTAATAATATGCTGTTTGGAGTGATTTTCAGTATAATAACTGCTGAAAAATAGATGCCCCGTGTGTTTCCTACGGTGATGAAATAGAGGTTATTTCTGACAGTAGTTGTTTGGCCCCGGAGAACAATCTGGGTTTCCCATGTGACCCCCAGGAAAAATAATTGCCCCCCCAAGCTAGATGATACTGTGATTTTCTCCTGACTGCTGTCGTGCTGCTACCATCAACTTTGTTGCTGTGGAAACAAGGCTTTGATTAAGGAAAAAGATTGTGTTTGATATTGTTTGGTATAATCACAATTTGTATGTTTTCTTAATCATGATTAATTGATTGATCGTTAGTGTTACCAATGATCAATTAAGGAAAGTAATTAAAATTTGCATTCCTACTAAAAACCTAAAAGGTTTGGGGCTTTTGAAAAAAAAAACATCCATTTCTCCAAATGTGGAGAAACACACACAACCTCTCGTTATCATTGTTTGATTATATTAGCATGCCAAATCATGATTGGCTTCAGTTTCAGTGACAAAATCGAACAAATTAAATCATGTATTCATAGTAACTCCACTATGAGGCATATAATGCGATGAAAACAATGACATCTTGTATGTACCTATGTTGACACCATAAACCATGGGTTTATAAAGTCGTCTTTATTTCTTCAATGTGGTTCATTATGATTAGTCAAATAAACTAAATTTTAATGTTAATTTTAAAATAACAATCACAATAACAATAATAATCTAATGAAAGAAACTAAATGCTTATGTGATTAATCCTTTAACCACATACTGTACATTCACCAAAAAAAAAAAAAAAAAAAAAAATCTGTCATGGGCAAATAAAACATTGAGGAAATGTGACACTTTCATTGGCTATGCTACAGCTATAGAAGTTACCATAGCGATCAGTGGCTGGAGGACATGGATGAACATCCATGAATATTCTTTCAAGTTTAGATTAAAAAGAAAAGAAATGGCGAAAGCATTTAAACCTAAAACAAATATATCCAGAAAATACTCAACAGTACTGTCATGAATTTGTCACAGCATGCACCTTTATGTTTGAAGAATGGGGGTTGAATATTTTCAGACTGACAATGAGATAAAAGCATTTCTTAAACCAAGAATAAAAGAAGGCATAAATAATTGGGTTTAGTGCTGAATTGAAGTAACCCAACCAAATAAATGCATCAATGATGGCAACAGGTGTACTGAAACCAGTGTAGGCATCAATTATATAATTTAGAAAAAAAGGCATCCAACAAAATATGAATGCACCGAGCACAATACCCAAAGTCTTTGCAGCCTTATGCTCAGACTGCTTAATCAACCCACCTCCTACTCTGTTATTTGAACATTTGCTCATATCTCCAATCTTTCTTACATGCTCTTTAGCCACGATAAATATTTTAGTGTACAGACAAACCATCACAGTGCAGGGAAAGAAAAATGAGGCAATACTGTCCAGGATTCCCCACAGTGGATTTAAGAAAAGGTTGCAACTGCCAAGGCAGTCCGTCGATGCCATGTAATCCTCTAAACCTGCTACACTGCTCTTTGAGTAAAGTAGTCCATAAGAATAGACAGCAGCCAAAGTCCAGCATGCACATACCATAATCCAGGCCACTGACATTGTGATGTTCCTAGAATAATGAAGAGGATTGCATATTGCTTGATGTCTGTCAACAGCAATGCACAGTAGGTGTAAAATAGAGACAGTGGTAAGAAACATATCAAAGCTGGTGTGCAACAGACAGAAG
Organism: Pterois miles; assembly: GCA_947000775.1. Taxonomy (NCBI): domain Eukaryota; kingdom Metazoa; phylum Chordata; class Actinopteri; order Perciformes; family Scorpaenidae; genus Pterois; species Pterois miles. Next base: position 232,857 of record CAMQGK010000416.1, on the reverse strand, counting down.
TCATCACCATAGAACCAGCAACCATGAATGGTCCGAATGGTGCTGAAGGGCACCACACCGACACCCACCAGAAGGTCTGCAAGAGCAAGAGATACAATAAACACATTGGTTGGATTATGCAACTGCTTGAAATGACCTATTAAAACAATAACAACAGAGTTCCCTAAAATGGTAACCAGCATGCCTAAAGAAAACAACAAATAGAGGGCAACTTTGGTCCCCACATTGACCTGTACTCTAACACATGAGGCATTAGAGCCTGGAAAACAGTACAGCTCCTCAGAAAGGACAAGACTCATCATCAACCCAAAGACACAAAATCTAAGAGATATCCCAACAGAACCCAAACAGAGAGAGGTCCATGGAGAAACACACTGACATCTCTGCCTTGTGAGTAAAAACACAGTATAAGGCCACGTGTAAATCACCTGATACCATGTGACGTCCAATCAAAAGCCTGCTATTAACATGCATGTAACACAGTTAAAAAGACATTATTGTTGTAATGTTTGCAATATGCACAACAGTTGCCTAAATAACAATGAATGAGGATGTGTGCAACAGAGTTGGTTGTGTTCAACCAGAGTGTCTGAGGACAAAAACAATTTTAATGATTTCTCATACATACAGCCCTTTTTTGAGATGCTAAAATAACACATACATACATTAAAACAAGAAGAAACAATGGGAAACATTTTGGCAAACACAAGGAAATAAGCAGCATACAACCTAAAGTTGCCTGACACCAGCTGAACAACCAGGACACAAGAAGGGAAGGTTGATTTGGGGGCGGCAGTAGCTCAGTCTGTAAGGACTTGGTAACGACGCGGACGTCACGGGTTCAAGACCCCCATGGACCAAGACCATGGACCAAGACCAACTGGTTGCTGGAGAGGTGCCAGTTTACCTCTTGGGCACTGCCGAGGTGCCCCTGAGCAAGGCACCAAACCCCCAACTGCTCTGGGCGCTTGTCAGGAGCAGCCCCATCACTCTGACATCTCTCCATTGACGCATGTATATGTACTGTGTGTGAAAAACAGAGTGTAAAACTGAATTTCCCCACTGTGGGACTAATAAAGGAATATCTTTCTTCTTTCTTTCTTTCTTTGATTACCAAGGTGCTTGTGGGCTGGATAGCAGTGGAGCAGGAGATCTTAGGTAAATGGCCTGCAGGCAGGGCCAGTGGGTGGAGCAAGTCTGGAGGATGCCCAGATGGCAGGTTTGATGGACCAACAAGGTCTCATCTTAATTTGTCACATGCTGCTGCTTTGTCGCGACTCATGAAGTGACTTTATTTTTGGCATGCATATTTGCCCCTTGATATCACTTTGGGATTAAGCAACAAAAGAAGTATAGTTTGGTTTAAGAAAGAACTACTATGCTAATCTACTACAATGTACAATGAAAATTACACTGAACATTGAGAGCTCAGGACACAAACGGACAGCTGATTGTATCATGAAAGATGGCAGATGGGTGACCACTACGGAGGGTGGAGCCCTGATCAGGAAAGGCAGCTAGCAACTGATGATCCATCGGTCAGTCGGGGCAGGGTGCAGGAGAGGCGCTAAAAGTAGGAGCAGGTGGCCACCAACAGGAGAGCAGAGCAGCAGGCCAGTCACAGGAGTGCAGAGCTGGAGGCTGACGACATGACATCAGAGCACTAATCACCCTTCCATCGAATAAATCTCCTCAAGTGATGTCAAGACTCCTCCAGTGCCTCTGGAAGATCTTGAAAGTGATCAGAGAGGGAGAGTTGCTAATCAGTGGAGATGTGCCGAGGAAGTATGGATTCCTAAGGAGCAGAACTCAAAGAACATTGAGCAGTTCCGTACCATTTCGCTGCACAGCGTAGAGGCATTTTTAGCATCTTGTCTCGGCGGCTGACAAAGTTCGTTCTCCAGAACGGTTACATGGACATTTCAGCACAGAATGGCGGCGTCCCTGGAGTACCCGGTTGCTTGAAACATAGAGCCGTCATCACCCAGCTCATCTGTGAAGCCCGAGAAGCAAGAGGAGATCTGGCTGAGATCTGACAAATGCCTATGGGTTGATAGCCCATAGCCTAGTCAAGATCACGTTGCAGAAACACTGTATGTGTATTATCTGAAACCTTATCCTGGATTATTTCCACAACTTCAGGTTGAAAGTCTCTTCAGGGTCTGAATCATCCAGCTAGCAACGGCTAGAAAAGGCAATCATAAAAGCCTGCACCATCTGCACCTTACCCATTTCCCCCTAGCCATGAATATGGTTGCCAAATCCGCAGAGGTGGAATGTAGAGGCCCACAGATGATGTCTGGCTCAAGACAACCTCCGATCAGGGCTTTCATGGATGATGATTGATTCATGGATGATGTTACCATTACATTACTACTTTCAAGATGGCGCCACGGACGGTCGCCACGGTGATTTGGTAAGCGTTGTTTTGTCTTGTTTTGTTTATAAACTCAGTGTAAAGTCAGCAAGTTAGAAGCTCTTTCACCAGAGATGAGCTCTTGAACATCAGACTTACAACTCCAGCGGACTTAGTTCCAACTTTCATCGCCTCATCTACGGATTTATTGGAGATTCTGGTCAAAGGTGCGCTCACCTTTGCTCACACAGTAAACAGGCGGCGCCGAAGGAGAGGAAAACGGGCCGGTGCACTCGTGCGTCTTCGCCAACGTGGACATCGTACTCCGCTACCGGGAATTTTTCTCTCCAATGTGCGCTCACTGTGCAACAAAATAGACGAACTTCAGTTACGGTTGGGTAAAAACAGTGACCTGTCATCCTCTGTGGTGCTCTGCTTCATGGAATCGTGGCTACGCGGATCAGTGCCGGACTCTACGTTGCAGCTGGCAGGCTTCCAACTCCTCAGAGCGGACCACAACACGGAACTCTCCGGCAAGTCCAAAGGTGGAGGTATCTGCTTCTACATCAACAGTGGCTGGTGCAATGATGTGACAGTGATCCTGCAGCACTGTTCTCCTGACCTGGAATCCTTCTTCATCCACTGCAAACCCTTCTACTCCCCCCGTGAGTTCACGTCATTCATTCTGGTCGGTGTTTACATTCCACCATTGGGCAACGTCTTTTTTAAAAAAGACATTTTTGATAATTCCTGCTAAACTCTTGGTCCGATTGCTACCAATTTTCTTTTGATGACTAGTCCACCAACTTCTTCCAAACTTATAAAAAGATTGTTGATTTCTCATTGCATTTTGAAGATGATGACTAATGAACTTTGCAAAGGGTGGGGCAGGAAATTCATAATTCATAATTCATTGACCATTTGACCAGTCATCATAAATCTTAGTAGATAGCTTCATTATGTGTCTTCCAGCTCAAAATACAGCCAAAAATACCAAACAACTTCATATTTATTGGTGCATGTGGGCGTGGCCTATTTAGCATTATACGCTACATTATGCCTTTGCTCAATTTGTTGTGAACTGGAACGAGCTAGAGTCATGAAACTTGATACCATAACTACATGATGTCAGAATGCTTCACATAAAATATGATCCCAATTGGCCACATGGTGGCGCTAAAACTTTTTCAAGGCCAGCCCCCTCACACTACAAGTCCAGCTGACTTGAAATTTGACGCACATGTCCAGCTCAGTGTGCTCTACAAAAAAGCCTCTTGAGTCACTAACATCCACTGACTAGATATTCTGCTCATTTTTTACTTGATTTTTTATTTTCTTGATACTAAACTTTGTGTGGACTATTATTGGCTGAAGGTCATCAAATTTGTCAAAAGCTTGTTGATATCTCACTGGTTGTTGTTGACCAATGAACTTTAAGAGGCAGGGCTCAGCAGGAACATGGACAATATTCATGTCAGTCCAATCATTGGTTCATCTTGATCTTATCTTATCTTATCTTATCATTGTGTGTTTGGGAGTAGGTGTACCAAAGCATTTTCAGCTCAACCCATAGGGGGCACCACAAATATCAAAAACATGTACCTCAAGATCTGGTGGACAGAAATTCATCAGCTTTGGTGTGTATGCTCTGAGGGGAAGTATTAACCAATATCTGAAGGAGCAAATTGATTGGTACATGTGGGTGCAGCCTATTTAGCATTATCTACTATATTACACCTTTGCTCAATTTGTTGTGAGTTAGAATAAGCTAGATACATGAAACTTGGTACCATAACTGTTCACAGTGTCATAATGCTTCCCATAATTGGCCGGATGGTGGTGCTAATAATAGTAATCAAGGCATAGAAAATGAATGCAAATATGTAACAGAGCAAAATTTACATAAAAAAGCCTAAATATGGCATGGACCTTGAATGCAAATATGTCTAGTAAGGCTAATAGTGTAAATTTTGAAATAAAAGAATACATCAACTACTACTAGGCTACAACTGCACTATTGCAAAATTAAGATAAAAGACAAAACAGGATATCCATGCAGGCAGTGCAAAACTGAAACTACATTTACTGCCTGTCATTTGTCTACTTCCACCAACCAGTCAAGGTGCAGTTTACATCCATATCTGTCCAAAATGTCATCACGTCATCATTTTATCCTGTTAGACAATTCTGTGACATTGAATTACTCAACTCTCAAAGGCCAAAGTGGAAATAAGAGGTTCCTTGAATTCCACCGCGTATCACATACGTAGTTTCACAATTGGGCGTGAACCATTTACAGCTGCACCTTTCAAAGCTTTACAGAGCCCACTGTGCTTCTGCATCTTACCCACCTAAAACAATCAATGACAAATATAACGTCGGTGGGCCCTCAGTGGCTACACTACGGCTAACTGAAGAAGCAGTGCAAGCTCAGCACCTGAAAGTTGCCCACAGGCATCCTGCCTTTAACTGAGCTACTCAAACAGAAATGTAGGCATACAAAGGTGTTTACTAGATAATACACACATACACATACTGACTGTGTTATGGTAACATAATAAAATAATCAATGCTCGTTGCTTATCGCTGATTATTTTTCATAAAAATGCTCATAGAACCCTGTGTACTCTTATTTTGAAATGCAGAAATGAAGTACTTGTGATAGCATTACATTCTCTCTGGCTCTGAAACTGAGCCTGCTACAGTAAAGTTGTCCGAGGGCCCTCAAAGAGTGTCAGAGGTTAACAGGATAGAGTGATATTATATTCACTGTTTTAAAATCAAGTTTTCTTTAACACAAATGTTGTCATGTATAAAACTAAATGGGACATTTGGAATTATATCAGACAAAACCCTGTAACAAGTAACAAAGTACATATACTCAAGTAGTGTATTTCAGTACAGTTATGAGGTACTTTTAATTTGCTTGAGTGTTTTCATTTCATACTATTTAGTCTCATACGCCTAAATATTGTACTGTTTACTTCACTACATTTATTTTATACCTGTAGATACTAGTTACTCTGCAGATTCAGATTTATAAGACAACATTTAATCAAGACACAATTCATAATGTATTACTTTATTGAACCATTGCTGAGACTCACAAAGGTGTGTAAACATATATAAAGAGGGAGACAGATACTGCATATGTAACGTTCTTTGATCCCATCAACAGTAATATAATATATCACATGATCAAATGCACGGACATCTCCCACTTATTCAAAACCTGCATGTTGTAAAGATTGATGACAACAGCAAAACAAGGACCTTTTCCATTGCCAATGCAAATGCAGGCCCAAGAACTTGCTTCACAAACATCTTATTTAAAAATGTTAAATAGTAAAGTTGTTCAGTGTAGCTTTTATTTAACAGAAATAATCATGGTTGAGTGGTTGTATTTGATGGAAATGCTTTTAGAGTGACAATACAATATAAACATTTTTTGAAGCTGGGATAAAAGAGGGCATAAATAATTGGGTTTAACGTTGAATTGAAGTAACCCAACCAAAACAATGCTTCAAATATGGCAACAGGTGTACTGAAACCAGTGGAGACATCAATTATACAGTTTATAAAAAAGGGCATCCAACAAAAGATGAATGCACCAAGCACAATACCCAGAGTCTTTGCAGCCTTATGCTCAGACTGCTTAATCAACCCACCTCCTACTCTGTTATTTGAACATTTGCTCATATCTCCAATCTTTCTTACATGCTCTTTAGCCACAATAAATATTTTAGTGTACAGGCAAACCATCACAGTGCAGGGCAGGAAAAAGCAAATAACACTGTCCAGGATTCCCCACAGTGGGTTAAAGAGAAGGAAACAACTGCCAAGGCAGTCTATCGATGCAATGTAATCCTCTAAACCTGCCACGGTGGCCTTTGAGTAATGTAGTCCATACGAATAGACAGCAGCCAAAGCCCAGCATGCACATACCATAATCCAGGCCACTGACATTGTGATATTCCTAGAATAATGCAGAGGATTGCATATTGCTTGATGTCTGTCAACAGCAATGCAAATTAGGTGGAAGATAGACAGAGTGGTAAAAAACACATCAACACTTGAGTGCAGCTGACAGAAGTCATCACCATAGAACCAGCAACCATGAATGGTCCGAATGGTGCTGAAGGGCATCACAGTGACGCCCACCAGAAGGTCTGCAAGAGCAAGAGATACAATAAACACATTGGTAGGATTATGCAACTGCTTAAAATGGCCTATTAAAACAATAACAACAGAGTTCCCTAAAATGGTAACCAGCATGCCTAAAGAAAACAACAAATAGAGGGCAACTTTGGTCCCCACATTGTTCTGTGCTCTAACACATGAGGCATTAGAGCCTGGAAAACAGTACAGCTCCTCAGAAAGGACAAGACTCATCATCAACCCAAAGACACAAAATCTCAGAGATATCCCAACAGAACCCAAACAGAGAGAGGTCCATGGGAGAAACACACTGACATCTCTGTCTTGTAACCAAAAACAAAGTATAACAGCCACCTACAAATCACCTGATACACTGTGACGTCCAATCAAAAGTGTGCTATTAACATACATGTAAAATAGACAATATGTAATAATGTTTGTGATATACACAATAATGGCCTAAATAACATTTCCCAGTTTCAAGAGAAAAGTAAAAAAAAGTTTGGAAATATATTTAACATGTGCTTTTGAAAAGCATACTTCAAAAATAGATGTCATTAGATTTAATGTAGTGAAAATAAAGAAATACTATTTCTGTAATTCTTAAGGTGGTGCTCCAGTGTAAAAAAGTGTACTTTATTGCAATTGTGCTTTAAAAAAGTTTACAAAATATTTATAGCTCTGATTTAGCATACTTACAAAAAGTAAGTATTTTCAAGTCCCTTATAATTCACTTAGTATACTTTTTAAAGTGCATTTTAATTTCACTTCAGTTAAAGTGTATTTACTTATACTAATAGTATACTAATAGTACTTATTAAATTGAATTGAATACACTTGAATATACGTTTATTTTAAGCTGTAATTCAGTGCAGTTTTTAAAAGTATATCATATTACAATACATATAGTGGTAATTTAGTATATTTATGAAAAGTACTTTTTTTCATGTCCCTTAAACACTATTAGCATGCGTACTGAAGTGCTTTGTTGGTGCAGTGTTGTCTGGAGCCTGGTACTCCTGGTAGGGTCTCCCATGTCAAATTGGTCTCAGATGAGGGGCCAGACGAAGAAAGGTTAAAAAAGACCCCATGAGCAACTGAGGCAGAGGAAGTGAGACCCGGCCCGGAGGAAGCCCGGGGCCCCCATCTGGTGCCAGGCCCTAACGGAGGGCCCGTGAGCAAAAAGCTACATGGTAATGCCCTCCTGTCCATCCTGTGGGCCCACCACCCGCAGGAAGAACCGCTGGGTTCGGGTGCGCTGCCATATGGGTGGCAGTGAAGGCCGGGGACCTTGATGGACCAGACCCAGGTGGCAGAGGCTAGCTCTGCGACCATGGAACGTCACCTTTCTGTGGAGGAAGGAGCCGGCGCTTGCGCGGGAGGTGGAGCACTATCAGTTAGATCTGGTGGGGCTTACCTCTATGCACAGCCTCAGTTCTGGAACCATTCTCCTGGATAGGGGTTGGACTCTATTCTTCTCTCTCTCACCAAACAGCAGTTCAGAGTATTCGACCTTCTTGGAGACCCTGAATGGGGTCCTGTATGGGGCTCCAGCAGGGAATTACATTGTTCTGCTGGGGGACTTCAATGCACACGTGGGCAACGATGGAGGCAGAGTGGTCATTTGTTATTGGACTTCTGTGCTAGTCATAGGCTGTTCATAACAAATACCATGTTCAAACATCAGGATGCTCATAAGTGTGCATGGTACCAGAGCACCCTATGCCAAAGGTCAATGATCAATTTTGGGATTGTATCATCTAATCCGAGGCCGCATATTTTGGGCACTCTAGTAAAGAGAGGGGCAGAGCTGTCAACTGATCACCATCTGGTGATGAGTTGGATCAGAGGGTGGGGAAAGACTCTGGACAGACCTGGTAAACCCAAACGAGTAGTGTGGGTGAACTGCGACCGTCTGGAGGAGGCCCCTATCTGAGAGATCTTCAACTCACACCTCTGGCAGAGCTTTTCTGGCATCCCTATGGAGGCAGGGGGCATTGAACCTGAGTGGAGTGAGGGTGATGTTCAAAGCTTTCATTGCTGAAGTTGTGGCAGTGAGCTGTGGCCTGAGGGTCTTTGGTGCCTCGAGGGAGCGGTAACCCTCGAACACTGTGGACACCGGTGGTCAGGGAAGCTGTCCGACTGAAGAAGGAGTCTTTCCAGGATATGTTGCAAGGTACCAACAGGCATGTACGGCAGCAGCCACTGCCATAAAGGAGACAAAGCAGTGGTTGTGGTAGGAGTTCGGAGCAGAAATGGAGAAGGACTTTCGGTCGGCACCAAGGTGTTTCTGGTAAACTGTCTGGCACCTCAGGCGGGGGAAACGGGGAACCATCCAAGCTGTGTACAGTAAGAATGGGACACTGTTGACCTCAACTGAGGAGGTAACCGGGTGGGGGGGAAAGAGCACTTTGAGGAACTCCTGAACCCGAATGATATGCCCTCTCTTGTAGAAGCAGAGCTGGAAGCTGATGGGGGATCATGGTCAATTTCCTTGGGGGAAGTCAAGAGATAGTTACTCCACAGTGGCAAGGCCCCGGGGATTGACAAAATTCGCCCAGAAATGCTGAAGGCTCTGGGTGTGGAGGGGCTGTCATGGATGACACGCCTCTTCAGCATTGCGTGGAAGTCGGGGACAGTGCCTAAAGAGTGGCAGACCTGGGTGGTGCTTCCCCTGTTCAAAAAGGGGGACCAGAGAGTGTGTGCCAATTACAAGGGTATCACATTACTCAGCCTCCCTGGTAAAGTCTACTCTAGGGTGCTGGAAAGGAGGGTTCGGCTAATGGAACAATGAAAGAAGAATGGAACAATGTGGATTTTGTCCTGGCCGTGGAACAAGGACCGGCTCTTTACTCTTGCAAGGATCCTGGAGGGGGCCTGAGAATATTCCCATCCAGTCTACATGTGTTTTGTGGACTTGGAGAAGGTGTACGATTGGTTCCCCCGGGGGATACTGTGGGAGGTGCTGCGGGAGTATGGGGTGAGGGGGTCACTTATCATGGCCATCCAATCTCTGTACTCCCAAAGCGAGAGCTGTGTCTGGGTTCTCGGCAGTAAGTCAGACTTGTTTCCGGTGGGGGTTGGCCTCCACCAGGGCTGTGCTGTCCTGTTCATGATATTCATAGACAGGATATCAAGGCATAGTCGGAGGTAGGAGGGTTTGCAGATGGGTGTGCTGAAGATCTCGTTGCTGCTTTTTGAAGATGATGTGGTTCTGCTGGCATCATCGGTCTGCGACCTCCAGCACTCACTGGATCAGTTCACAGCCAAGTGTGGTTGGGGTGAGGATCAGCACCTCAAAACCGGAGGCCATGGTTCTCAGCAGGAAACCAGTGGATTATCTACTCCGGGTAGGGAATGAGTCTTTACCCCAAGTGAAGGAGTTCAAGTACCTCAGGGTCTTGTTCATGAGTGAGGGAACAATGGAACGTGAGATTGGCTGGATAATCGGAGCAGCAGGGGCGCTATTGCAGTCGCTGTCGGAAGGCAAAGCTCTCGATCTACCGGTCAAGCTCAGCCATCCGTGATGGACTCCACTGGTCCTTTGCTGTGAAAGGAGCCAGTTGAGGTGGTTTGGGCATCTGGTAAGGATGCCTCCTGGGCACCTCCCTAGGGAGGTGCTCCATGTATGACCAGCTGGGAGGAGACCCCGGGGACGACCCAGGACTAGGTAGAGAGATTGTATCTCCACACTGGCCTGGGAACACCTCGGGATCCCCCAGTCAGAGCTGGTTAATGAGGCCCGCGAAAGGGAAGTTTGGGGTCCCTTGCTGGAGCTGTTGTCCCCATGACCCGACCCCGGATAAGCGGTTAAAGATGACTGAGTGCGTGTATATATAATGAAAAATATTAAATATGGAGCCACGTTCACACAGGTACATGCACAAATTTACAAGTCCATATGCAAACAATAAAATAAAACATTTAAAAAATGGATAGAATGTGAACAAATATTATGCACATGTAATGATATTTATTATAATATATAATAGAAATATAGATATAATGGAAATATACTGTAGATATAATAGAAAGTAGAATAGAAATGTAATAGAAAACTGTAAAAGGTAGTGCTTGTGCTCTTTCTGCTGGCTTTTCTTGGAGCTCACTGTATCCTTTCAAAGAGTCATATGGGAGCCAATCTTCCCAAGGAGAACCACATGTTTTTCATCTACAAAATGTCATAAAGCATCAAGTGAAACATCAAGTCATCTCAAAGACTTTTGGCTAAATCATGTTGAATCATTGTTGAATGAAGCCAAACAGAAAAAAAACAAGGATTGTGTTGCTAAACTATCAGAACTCACCATTAGTTTCATTAGGTCACATCTTCTTTCCAACTCCTCCAGTGTAAAGAGCTGGTAGAGAGTGGCGCTGTTGTACAGTTACACTCTTACTCTTACAATCTCTTTAATGCTGTCCTCATTCAATTGTGTGATACATTGGCTCAGCCATGAGTGGAATATCTTCCTCCTCTCCTCCCTCTAACTCACTTTCTCTGTCCTGATCAGTGGATTGAGCACTAGCCTATAGCATTAGCCGGGCTGTCCGACCCGACTCACCCGTAGCACCTGTACAGGAATTGAATTTAAAAGTCAAGCAGTGTTTTCCTCATGTGAATTCATCTTGTCAACAAGGCTATCTTCTTCTGTCAATCATAATCTGTCATCTGTCAATAAACTTTATTGAGCTGAGTCAATAAACAGCGCTTTCCCAGAAATTAATTCCGTGACTATGTATAATTTGGCCCAGAATGTATAGGAAGAACAGCACAGGACCAGGAACAGAGCCCCGAGGTATGCCATATTTCACCTCAGACATAATTGAAGGGAAAAAGGTATAAGAAATGGTTGAAAATAAATGTGTGCAGATCTAATGAATAGTGAATGAATAATTTAACAAAGTAATTTGTTTACCCCTGTGAAATCTCAATAGACCTGTTTTTGTCTTTTTTGGGGGGTACAGGGGGTCTTTAGGGGTGGATAGCAGGTCAGCACTATATGTCACATAGAAGTGGTACATCATTTATAATTGAAATCCTATTATTAAGAGATACTGTATTCTTTTGGATAAAAACGATTGAAACCATGTAAGAGTAAGGCTAGAGATGCCAAATGTGTTCTCCAGTTGGTTAAGGAGTATAATATGAACAATAGTGTCAAAAACTTCTTCAAAATATTTTTAAGAGCTATTTTTACTTTTAGTGCAGATGTTGGGTCATCTTCTCATTGAGGAGACTTTAAGACAACCCTGTCAACAGATCTTGACAGACTCAAAAGTGTAGATTATACTCACATCCAACATAGGACAATTTTACACTTTTATGCAAGAACTGGACTTAAGTGATGTATGGAGGAGAAAATGACGAAATAAATCAGAATTCTAATGCTTTCCCCTTTCAGCAAAATCATAGCCTTGTATAGATTATTTTGTAATTTCAAATAAATCATTTACACAGATACATAACATCAAATGTATAAACCAGTGGTTCTTAGACTATGGTATGCTCCTTGGTGGTACATGGAAAAAATTCTGAAATATTAAAAAAAAAAAATGAATAAGACTTAGGGCTAGGATAGGATTGTATTTCTGTCATCATCATTTGAACATGTGTGATGAACACATCGCAAAAGTCTGTCTGAAACATGATGAATAATAAAAACCATATTTAAGTATGGTTAAAGAAACCTGTGAAATGGGCCACAGGGCTAAAGCTGCAGCCTCTCTGGGGACACCTACAACTGCTTGCTACTGTAAGTTCAATAAAACGTTTCAAGTATAACATCAAGATATGTTATCAATACACCTGTTCAACAAACATAAACAAGATGAAATGGTTAAACATGTAAGAAAGCAATGTTTCAGTCTGCTCTGTCTGCAGTCTCTCATCTACCAGCATTGTGTTTAAACAAGCACAGCACATTAGCTCAGCACAGCGCGAAATGTACAAGGAAATGTAAATGTGTAAGTTTTTTAGTTGAGTTCTGACTGACATTAGTGCCTTAGTAAGCAGTGTTCCAGTTCATGGATCCCGGGATTTTATTGTGAAGGAATGAAGGCATGAAGCCATGATGCACTGCAGGCTAGATAAGATAAGATATTCCTTTATTTGTCCCACAGTGGAGAAATTTACATGTTACAGCAGCAAAGTGGATAGTGCAGTAAAAAAGAAGCATAGGTTTTAAAAGAGTATTAATACAAATAAATAAAACAATATATACATAAAGAGAAGTAAGGCTAAGAATATGTCCAGCATATTAAAAAATATTATTGTCCAGTTGCTATAATTGCACAGATGATATGATTGCACATATGTGTTGTTATTGCACTTATGTCCGGTGAGTTTGTTGTGAATGTGAATGTGTATGTGGTCTACTGGGAGCAGTGCTGGTTGTGGATGTGTATGTGGTCTACTGGGAGCAGTGCTGGTTGTGGATGTGTATGTGGTCTACTGGGAGCAGTGCTGGTTGTGGATGTGTATGTGGTCTACTGGGAGCAGTGCTGGTTGTGGATGTGTATGTGGTCTACTGGGAGCAGTGCTGGTTGTGGATGTGTATGTGGTCTACTGGGAGCAGTGCTGGTTGTGGATGTGTATGTGGTCTACTGGGAGCAGTGCTGGTTGTGGATGTGTATGTGGTCTACTGGGAGCAGTGCTGGTTGTGGAGTCTAACAGCTGCAGTCAGGAAGGACCTTCTGTAACGCTCCTTCGTACACTTAGCAGATTCATCAGAGAACTTTTGTAGGTGACAGGTTGGTGAATTGTAGGAGAAGTCTGAACCGTTCCCTGACGGGCCCCCACACTCCTATGGAGCCTCTGACTTATTATTATCTTCATAAAGTAAAGGAACAATGTAACCCCCGGCTACACCAGCTAAAACTAACGTTGGCAATAGACTGATCATCCAGGTGACCTGGATGCAGTTGATCAGACCCCACTTTGCGTCCAGATGGCGAGCTACTCTGACTCCACAGCTGTCCTCTTTTGAGCCACAGCCATCTTGAGGCCCTCTCTGCCACATCAGTGGTACAAACTACTGAAGGCTCTGGCCAGGGAACGTTCAGCGAATCCCCTGCATCAAATTTCCACTGGGAGAAACCTTGCTCTCCATCCAGCCTGCTGACAGCTGGAGAGCTTCCTTTCAAAGTTTCTTCCAGGCCATCTTCCCATGGAACTGTCAGCTCCAGCAGCACAGCTTGCTTAATGGACTCTGACACAAGGACAATGTCTGGTTACAGGGTGGTGGCTGCAATGTGGCTGGGGAACTTCAGCTGCCAAGGTCAGGATGCCTGCAGATGTTCTTTTGGTGGGGTTTGGCTGCTCCCTAGCATCTGACAAAGGCAATGGTCTTCTTGGAGGGTCGGGACCGTGGTGAGGCTTTCCAGAGCTCAGCACAGGTCACTTTCCTGTTGACCATATTCGTCCGTCTTGTCTAAGATCCCTGTTGCTTCATTCCCACCACCTTGCGGGTTCTCAGCTCCTCCACTGCTGCTCCAACCTCCTCCTGAACTAAGCTACGCCCTTCCCTCTGATGGCCTTTGTCTGGGGAGTTGGAAAGGATCTTAGCCCTGCCTCGTGTCACCACTCCCACCAGCTTCCTTGCCTTTGCTTCCTGCACAGCTTCCTCTGCTCTCAATTTCCTGCCAGTCCTCACTTGGATCCCTGCTTTCACTACCTTCGTATCACTGGAGTCCCTGTACTGTACTACTCCTCAGATTTTTGTCACCTTAAATTTCTCATCATGTTATATTCAGTTTCATTTTCCAAGTAGAATTCAAAACTATTTAACTGAGGAACTGAGGTATGATGGTTGTCGGTGTGGTTTAGTTCTGCCTTCTGGGGGTAGAAGTCCAGGGTGCCCAAAATTGTTGACATTTTTGCCAAAAAATGTGACTTTTTTCAACTTTGAGTTGGTTTCTGGAGCAGCACTAGAAAACTATTTAACTTAGGAACTACAGATTTGGTATGATGGTTGACAGTGGGGTCTAGTTGGGCATTTTTGGGGTCAGAAGTTCAGGGCCAAAAACCCCATACTGGCAACAGGAAATGACGTTTTCTATTTTAATGTAATTGAAGCAGGTTGACCAGATTCACCTTAAATGTGGTCAGAAAAGCCTTAAAATTATTACATTGGGAATATCTTCTTCATCTTCATCTTCAACCGCTTATCCAGGGTCGGGTCGCGGGGGCAACAGATCCAGCAGGGGACCCCAAACTTCCCTTTCCCGGGCCACATTAACCAGCTCTGACTGGGGGATCCCGAGGCGTTCCCAGGCCAGTGTGGAGATATAATCTCTCCATCTAGTCCTGGGTCGTCCCCGGGGTCTCCTCCCAGCTGGTCGTGCCTGGAACACCTCCCTAGGGAGGCGCCCAGGAGGCATCCTTACCAGATGCCCGAACCACCTCAACTGGCTCCTTTCAACGCAAAGAAGCAGCGGCTCTACTCCGAGTCCCTCACGGATGACCGAGCTTCTCACCTTATCTCTAAGGGAGAGGCCAGCCACCCTCCTGAGAAAACCCATTTCGGCCGCTTGTACTCGCGATCTAGTTCTTTCGGTCATGACCCAGCCCTCATGACCATAGGTGAGAGTAGGCACGAAGATTGACCGGTAGATAGAGAACTTTGCCTTCCGGCTCAACTCTCTCTTCGTCACAACGGTGCGGTACAGCGACTGCAATACCGCCCCCGCTGCTCCGATTCTCCGGCCAATCTCACGTTCCATTGTTCCCTCACTCGTGAACAAGGCCCCGAGGTACTTGAACTCCTTCACTTGGGGTAAAGACTCATTCCCTACCTGGAGTAGACAATCCATCGGTTTCCTGCTGAGAACCATGGCCTCCGATTTAGAGGTGCTGATCCTCATCCCAACTGCTTCACACTCGGCTGCGAACCGATCCAGTGAGCGCTGGAGGTCACAGACTGATGATGCCAGCAGAACCACATCATCTGCAAAAAGCAGCGATGAGATCCTCAGCACACCAATCTGCAAACCCTCCTCCCCCGACTACGCCTCGATATCCTGTCCATGAATATCACGAACAGGATTGGAGACAAGGCGCAACCCTGGCGAAGGCCAACGCCCACGGGAAACGAGTCCGACTTACTGCCGAGAACCCGGACGCAGCTCTCGCTTTGGGAGTACAGGGATTGGATGGCCCTGAGAAGTGACCCCCTCACCCCATACTCCCGCAGCACCTCCCACAGTATACCCCGGGGACCCGATCGTACGCCTTCTCCAAGTCTACAAAACACATGTAGACTGGATGGGCATACTCCCAGGCCCCCTCAAGGATTCTTGTGAGAGTGAAGAGCTGGTCCGTTGTTCCACGGCCAGGACGAAATCCGCATTGTTCCTCTTCAATCTGAGGTTCGACTATCGGCCGGACCCTCCTATCCAGCACCCTAGAGTAGACTTTACCAGGGAGGCTGAGTAGTGTGATACCCCTGTAATTGGCACACACTCTCTGGTCCCCCTTTTTGAACAGGGGAACCACCACCCCGGTCTGCCACTCTTTAGGCACTGTCCCCGACTTCCACGCAATGTTGAAGAGGCGTGTCATCCACGACAGCCCCTCCACACCCAGAGCCTTCAGCATTTCTGAGCGAATCTCGTCAATCCCCGGGGCCTTGCCACTGCGGAGCTGTTTAACTACCTCAGTGACTTCCCCTAGGGAAATTGACGACGATCCCCCATCAGCTTCCAGCTCTGCCTCTACAAGAAAGGGCGTATCAGTCGGGTTCAGGAGTTCCTCAAAGTGCTCCTTCCACCGCCCGGTTACCTCCTCAGTTGAGGTCAACAGTGTCCCATCCTTACTGTACACAGCTTGGATGGTTCCCCGTTTCCCCCTCCTGAGGTGCCGGACAGTTTTCCAGAAGCACCTTGGTGCCGACCGAAAGTCCTTCTCCATCGCTGCTCCGAACTCCTCCCACACCCGCTGCTTTGCCTCCTTTACGGCAGCGGCTGCCGCCCCACGGCCCGTCGGTACCTTGCAACTGCCTCCGGAGCCTCCGAGATAACATATCCCGGAAGGACTCCTTCTTCAGTCGGACAGCTTCCCTGACCACCGGTGTCCACCACGGTGTTCGAGGGTTACCGCCCCTTGAGGCACCTAAGACCCGCAGGCCACAGCTCACCGCCGCAGCTTCAGCAATGGAAGCTTTGAACATCGCCCACTCAGGTTCAATGCCCCCAGCCTCCACAGGAATGCTAGAAAAGCTCCGCCGGAGGTGTGAGTTGAAGATCTCTCGGATAGGGGCCTCCTCCAGACTTTCCCAGTTCACCCGCACTACACGTTTGGGTTTACCAGGTCTATCCAGAGTCTTCCCCCACCCTCTGATCCAACTCACCACCAGATGGTGATCAGTTGACAGCTCTGCCCCTCTCTTCACCCGAGTGTCCAAAACATGCGGCCTCAGATCAGATGATACGATCACAAAATCGATCATCGATCTTCGGCCTAGGGTGCTCTGGTACCAAGTACACTTATGAGCATCCTTATGTTCGAACATGGTATTTGTTATGGATAATCCATGACTAGCACAGAAATCCAATAACAAATGACCGCTCCGGTTCAGATCAGGTAGGCCATTCCTCCCAATCACGCCTCTCCAGGTACCTCCATCGTTGCCCACGTGTGCGTTGAAGTCCCCCAGCAGAACAATGGAGTCCCCTACTGGGGCCCCATACAGGACTCCATTCAGGGTCTCCAAGAAGGTCGAATACTCTGTTGTTCATTTTATTGTATTATTTTTATTATATTGTTTATTTTATTGTTTATTATTTATATTGAGTTTTCATTAAATGGCGGCCATTTGCTTTGGTTCACCTGCTACAAATTGCTCAGCCCTGATTGTGGCCCAGAACTGAGGTAATTTACGTGTCAATGTAGTCTTTAAGCCTTGCCTCACAATGTTCGCCATGCCCCTTTCACAACTCATGAACGGTTTGTTGTAGAGTCTTGTGGGGGGTGTCATACACCTGTTTCATTGGTTAAGGTTTTCCACCACCTTAACATTTTACGCCCCATTCCATAACGCATGAACGGTTTGTTGTAGACTGTTGGGGCAGTCATCATTGCAGTCACCAGAAGTCCGGTTCCATTGTGCCTGGCTGCGTCAGTCGGCGTCCCGCCAGTGTCCCCAGTACACCGGAAATTGGAGGGCCTGTTCATTGCTGCTTGCAGCTTTAAATTTCAACCTCGAAAGCTATTAAAGTTAGGACCTTCAAAATTGGTTTGATGGTTGACAGTGTTATGGGAGCGGGGTGAGCGGGGTTGTGAGCCATGCTCACTTCTACCTTGTCTTTATGAGCATGCTCCACACATAGTCTGATAATGTGTTTCATATATATGCCTTTATCTTTATACTGTATGTTTCATATGCTATGCAGTGCTGTCAGAGAATATGCAGTATCTTGCTGCGTAATGATATTGTTTGGTGTATGCAAAATTTGTAAGCTTTTTTTTTTTTAAATTACAGTTAATTGAACGATTGATTGTTAATGTTGCCAATGATCAATCAAGTGCTTAAAATTTTTATCCGTGTTAGAAACCTAAAAGATTCGGGGCTTTTGAGAAAACAGTCTTGGCTGGAGCCCCAGAAGCCCCCCTCCCACAACCACCACTCCGCCCCTGCCTCTAAGGTTGGTCAGCAATGGTCTGTTGCTTTATCTAAGCATGACATATAAATGTGGGAACAAGGTGCAGATAATCTGGCACAGATAGGTAACTAACATAGAGCATGGGGATTGTCATCATATACTTTGATCATGATGTTCTAAACCTTTATACACGTCATTTTAATTAATTAATTTATTAATGAATACACTTTGTTTAATTCTGATTTATGGCGAGAGTAACTTAGTGCTGAGCTGCATCTCAAATCAATCATCAGGTTCCCAGCTTTCACATGATGAACCACTTCTATGTGACATATAGTGGTGACCCGCTATCTCCCCCTAAAGACCCCCTGTACCCCCCAAAAAAGACAAAAACAGGTCTATTGAGGTTTCACAGGGGTAAACAAATTAATTTGTTAAATTATTCATTCACTATTCATTAGATCTGCACACATTTATTTTCAACCATTTCTTATTCCCTTTTCCCTTTTTTAATTCTGTTTCATGTAATTAACATTTTTTGCTTCAATGTTTAATATATATATATATATATATATATATATATATATATATATATATATATATATATATATATATGCAGTGTGTGCACACTTCCTAAAATTGTGATTTACTTTAGTTTCGATGACAAAACATAACAAAGCAGTTAAAGCAGTTATTTATACTAATGCTAGTAGTAAGTGCAATAATGCCATTAAACATATAATAATATAAAAATAATATAGTAATAATAATAATACATTTCTCATGTACTTATGCTAGACACAATAAACCATTGGTTTATAATGTAATCATTTCCTTATTATAGGGTGGTACATTATAATTAGTTAAATTTACTGATGATAATGATGTAAAATAACAATGACAATCTAATCAGTGACAGTAAATATTAAACATATCCTTTTATTGTTTAAACACATTGACTCACCAAAAAGTGGAAAAATCTGTTATTAAGACACTGTGCAGGAAAAAATGTACCAGTCATTGGCTATGCTACAGCTATACAGGTTGATATGGAGATCAGTGGCAGGAGAAAAAAAAAGTGAACAGTCATGAATTATTCATCTTCCAAGTTTCGATTAAAAAGAAAAGAAATAAAAACACATTTAAACTTGATGCCAATATATTCAGAAAATACTCAACAGTACTGTCATAAATTTGTCACAGCATGCACCTTTATGTTTGAAGAATGGGGGTTGAATATTTTCAGATTGACAATGAGATAAAAGCATTTCTTAAACCAAGGATAAAAGAAGGCATAAATAATTGGGTTTAGTGTTGAATTGAAGTAACCCAACCAAATAAATATGGCAATAGGTGCACGGAAACCAGTGTAGGCATCAATTAAAGAGGTTATAAAAAAGGGCATCCAGCAAAAGATGAATGCACCGAGCACAATACCCAGAGTCTTTGCAGCCTTATGCTCAGACTGCTTAATCAACCCACCTCCTACTCCACCATTTGAATATATGCTCATATTTCCAATCTTTCCTACATGCTTTTTAGCCACAACAAATATTTTAGTGTACAGACAAACCATCACAGTGCAGGGCAAGAAAAACGAAGCAATACTGTCCAGGATTCCCCAAAGGGAGTTAAAGAGAAGGAAACAACCGCCAAGGCAGTCTATCGATGCAATGTAATCCTCTAAACCTGCTATGTTGGCCTTTGAGTAAAGTAGTCCATAAGAATAGACAGCAGCCAAAGCCCAGCATGCACATACCATAATCCAGGCCACTGACATTGTGATGTTCCTAGAATAATGAAGAGGATTGCATATTGCTTGATGTCTGTCAACAGCAATGCAAATTAGGTGGGAAATAGAGACAGTGGTAAGAAACATATCAAAAGTAGAGTGCAGCAGACAGAAGTCATCACCATAGAACCAGCAACCATGAATGGTCCGAATGGTGCTGAAGGGCACCACACCGACACCCACCAGAAGGTCTGCAAGAGCAAGAGATAAAATAAACACATTGGTTGGATTATGCAACTGCTTAAAATGACTTATTGAAACAATAACAACAGAGTTCCCCACAATGGTAACCAGCATGCCGAAAGAAAACAACAAATAGAGGGCAACTTTGGTCCCCACGTTGACCTGTACTCTAACACATGAGGCATTAGAGCCTGGAAAACAGTACAGCTCCTCAGAAAGGACAAGACTCATCATCAACCCAAAGACATAAAATCTAAGAGATATCCCAACAGAACCCAAACAGAGAGAGGTCCATGGGAGAAACACACTGACATCTCTGTCTTGTAACCAAAGACACAGTTTAAGGCCACCTACAAATCACCTGATACCTTGTGACATCCAATCAAAAGCCTGCTATTAGCATACATGTAACATAGTCTAACATAGCAGAGACATTATTTTTATAATGTTTGCAACATGTACAACAGTTGCCTTAATAATAATTCATAATTTCAAGAGGAAAATATCATTTCATTTTGGAAATGAAGAAGATGTGTGCAATAGACTTGATCTGACAATTTAATGATGTCCCATGCATATGGTCCTCTTTTGGAGATGCTAAAAGAACACATACACACATTAAGACAGGAGGAAACAGTGGGAAACGTTTTGGCAAACAACAGGAAATGAACAGCATACAACCTAAAGTTGCCTGATACCTGCTGAACAACCAGGACACATTTTCATAACAGCACAGCAAAGTAGGACAGCAAAAAAAAAAAAAAAAAAAGAATCACTGTGGAGACAAAAGTATTGTGCAGTGGTTGACCTAGTGAGGTCAGAAATTTGGAGCAGGTCTGAATGATCACCAGAAGGTAGGCTCGGTGGACAGAGCAGGTCTGGAGCATGACCAAGCGGCAGGGTCGATGGACAGAGTAGGCCTGGAGGTTGACCAAGAGGCAAGGTTGATTACCAAAGTGCCTGAGGGCAGGACTGATTGGTGGAGCAGGTCTGGAGGATGTCACATACTGTCGCTTTGTCTCGCCTCATGATGTCACTTTATTTTTGGCATACATATTTGCCCCTTGACCTCATTTTGGGATTAAGCAACAAAACCACTATAGTTAGGTTTAAGAGCGAACTTCATGGTTGGGCTTTAAACTACTATGATGTACAGTGAAAATGACACTGAACATTGAGAGCTCAGGGTGGTGACAAGGCACAACCCTGACGGAGGCCAACTCCCACTGGAAATGAGTTCGACTTACTGCTGAGAATCTGAACACAGTTCTCACTTTGGGAGTACAGTACAGAGATTGGATGGCTCTGAGAAGTAACCCCCTCACCCCATTTTCCCGCAGCACCTCCCACAGTATCCCCCGGGGGATGCGGTCATACACCTTCTCCAAGTCCACAAAGCACATGTAGATTGGAGGAGCGTATTTCCCCTCCAGGATCCTTGCGAGAGTGAAGAGCTGGTCACAGCCAGGACAAAATCTGCATTATTCCTCTTCAATCTGAGGTTGGGCTATTGGCCGAAGCCTCATTTCTAGAATCCTGGAGTAGACTTTACCAGGGAGGCTTAATAATGAGATACCCCTGTAATTGGACTACACTCTCTGATTCCCCTTTTTAAACAGGGGAACCACCACCCCGGTCTGTCACTCCTTAGGCACTGCCTGACACGCAATGTTGAAGAGACGTGTCCTCCACGACAGCACAACATCCCAAAGCCTTCAGTATTTCTGGTCGGATCTCATCAGTCTCCGGGGCATTGCTACCGTGGAGCTGCTTAGCTACCTCAGTGATTTCCCCCAGGGAAACTGATGATGATCCCCCATCAGCTTCCAACTCTGCCTCTACAATAGAGGGCATATTAGTTGGTTCAGGAGTTCCTCAAAGTGCTCCTTCCACCGCCTGATTACCTCCTCAGTTGAGGTCAAGAGTGTCCCATACTTAATGTACACACCTTGGATGGTTCCCAGTTTCCCCCTCCTGGGGTGCCAGACAGTTTTCCAGAAGCACCTTGGTGCCAACCTGGTGCCAACTGAAAGTCGTTCTCTGTGGCTGCTCCGTGTTTGAGGTTTACTGCACCTTGAGGCGGGCTGCACGGTGGTGTAGTGGTTAGCGCTGTCGCCTCACAGCAAGAGGGTCGCAGGTTTGAATCCGGGCTTGGGACTCTTCTGTGTGGAGTTTGCATGTTCTCCCCGTGTAAGCGTGGGTTTTCTCCGGGTACTCCGGCTTCCTCCCACCGTCCAAAGACATGCTGTTTAGGTTAATTGATGACTCTAAATTGCCCGTAGGTGTGGATGTGAGCGTGAATGGTTGTCTGTCTCTATGTTGTCTGTCTCTATGTGCCCTGCGATGGACTGGCAACCTGTCCAGGGTGTACCCTGCCTTCGCCCAATGCCAGCTGGGATCGGCTCCAGACCCCCCGCGACCCCTAACGGGATAAGCGGTTGACGATGGATGGATGCACCTTGAGGCACCTAAAACACTCAGGCCACAGCTCACTCAGGTTGAATGGCCCCTGCCTCCACAGGGATGCCAGAAAAGCTACGCCGGAGGTGTGAGTTGAAGATCTCTTGGACAGGGGCCTCCTCCAGATGTTCCCAGTACACCTGCACTACCCGTTTGGGTTTAACAGGTCTGTCCAAAGTCTTCCCCCACCGTCTGACCGAACTCACCACCAGATGGTGATCAGTTGACAGCTCTGCCCCTCTCTTCACCCAAGTGTCCAAAACATGCGGCCTCAGATCAGATGATATGATCACAAAATCGATCATCAACCTTCAGCCTAGGGTGTTCTGGTACCATGTACACTACATGAGCATCCTTATGTTCGAACATGGTGTTTGTTATGGACAACCCATGACTAGCACAGAAGCCCAACAACAAACGACCACTCGGGTTTAAATCAGGGAGATCATTCCTCCCAATCACGCCTCTCCAGGTGCCTCCCTCATTGCCCACATGCTCGTTGAAGTCTCCCAGTAGAACTATGGAGTCCCCTACTGGAGCCCCATACAGGTCTCCACTCAGGGTCTCCAAGAAGGCCGAATACTCTGAACTGCTGTTTGGTGCATATGCACAGACAATAATCAGAGCGATGCCCCCCACAACCCCCCCATATGGCAGCGCACCCAACCCCGGCAGTTCCTCCTGCAGGTGGTGAGCCCACAAGATGGAGACGAAGAAGTTGCCACATCTCTTCTTCAGGCTGTGCCCTTTTGGGCACTATGGCAAGCTCAGCCACCTGGCACTCGCTCATGGGCCCTCTGTCTGGGCCTGGCTCCAAATGGGGGCCGCAGGCTTCCGACAGGCCAGGTCTCTCCTCCTCCATCTCGATCAATCATGGGGTCTTCTGAACCATTCGTTGTCTGGCCCCTCACCTGAGACCAATTTGCCATGGGAGATTCTCCCAAGAGCAACACAGCCCGCAGGGTCATAGGGACACACAAACCTCTCCACCACATTAAGGTGATGGTTCCTGGAGAGGTGTCATGGATGTGTACAGAAAAAAAAAGTCTGTGTTAACTGTGGCCATTATGTCAAAATCACACCACAACCAACACTGATCAGTGAGAACTGAGATTTTTGATTGTTGCTCATATGTTGGGCACCTTCTGTACCACTAGAGGGCCTGGTATATAGTATAGTATAGTTAGGGTTCAAGCCCTGACAGGGCCAGTTTATTATTATTATTATTATTATTATTATTATTATTTATTTGATGTCCTTCACATTGGCTGAATTTGCCATGAGCTGGAATGAGCTAGAAACATGAAACTTGGCACAGTAACTGGAAATGATGTGAAAAGTGCTTCCCAGGAATTATGGCGGCCACATGTTGGAACTGTAATCAATGCCCAAAAATGCGATTTTGGACAGGCCACACCTCAGCCCTGTTGACTTGAACCTTTACACACATGTCCAACTCCATGAGTTCTACAAAAAAGCCTCTTGGACCACTCAAGTCTGTGCTCTAGAGTTTCTGCCAATTTGGATTTTTTTGAAAAACACATTTTTGATATTTCCTCCTAAACTCTTGGTCCAATTGCTACCACATTTTCTGTTGATGATTATTGTGAATTTCTCCACTGTGGGACCAATAAAGGAATATCTTATCTTATCTTATCTTCCTCCAATGATGACCAACGAACTTTGCAAAGGGTGGGGCTTAGGATACTGGCCATAAATCATTGGCTATTTGCCCAATCATCATAAATCTTGGTAGATAGCTTCATTATGTGTTTGGGAAAAGGCATACTGAAGTATTTTCAGCTCAACCCATAGGGGGCACCAAAAACATCAAAAACTTGCACCACAACATGTGCTTAACAGAGTTTCAAAAATTTGGTGCACATGCTCTAGGGGCAAGTATAACCCAGGATCTGAAGCACCATATTGAATGGTGCATGTGGGTGTGGCCTATTTAGCATGATACGCTACATTATGCCTTTACTCAATTTTTTGTGAACTGGAACGAGCTAGTCATGAACCATGGTACCATAACTGCAAATGATGTCCCAGTACTTAAAAAACAAAAAAATACGATCCCAAATTCACCAAATCCACCTGACTTTCCGCCTTTCTGATGTTGTTCACCTCCTAAACGTATATCTGATTATCACAAAATTTTCTGGGGATCATTATGTTATTGGTATTATTATAGTTATCAAAATCTTGTTGACATGACATTGTGTTTTGAAGATACTGACCAATGACATTTAGAAGGGCATGGCTTGGCACATCAAAAGACCAAACTCCACAATGATTGGGCGAATCATCAAAAAACCTGCAGGATATGTTCACAAGAGTACCTGAAACATACCCTGAAGGATTCATTCAAACTGACTATTAGAGGGCACAAATCAGACTATACATCAAAAATTGTCCAATCAATACAAAACCTACAGGATATGTTTTCTAATCATTTTGAACCACGTTTAAAATTATTTCGAAAAGACTGCATAGGGGGCACTACTAGAGCCAAATATGTAGGCAAATATGTAGGCATGACACAAATTTGGCCATAAATCAATGAGGATTTTTGCTATTATCTAATTGCTAGATAAGCTGTTGAAGCATCCCCAAAATTCCAAGAAATATGAGTGGTGGGACTTTGAGTGTACAACTACTGCATACACTGTAACGATGAAACGGGTGTGATTGGTTTCACTCCTTCTTTATACAGAATAAAAACACCTGAGATGACTTTGCTTTTCTTTGTGAAGCCCAAAACCTGATCATTGCTGCTCATGGCTTTGATTTTGACAATTCAGTTGCTTCCTTCTGTTGAAGGAAAAAAAAAGGCTTAAACCCACGAACTGCTGTTTACAGCTGTAATTTCAACTGGGACTGAACAGAAGTAAGGTAGCCAATGTGTAAATGTCTGTATCAAAATCGACACTGTGATGGACAGAAATATACTGTAACCTTCTTCACTGCCCTTTGAATTATGAAGTGTTGAAAGACAACCATGCAGCAAGCTTTGATTTAAATACCACTAAAGCTCATACTTAAAGTGACATAAAAGTTTTTTACACCACTCTCTTTCACAGTTTTAAAGGCGACATATTATGCAAAATGCACTTTTTCATGGCTTTTCAGCATAAATATGTGTCCTCGGTGTGTGTCTAGAGACCCCAAACGTCTGAGAAAAGACCATTCTCTTTTTTTTCTCTTGCTTCCTAGAAAATGTTAGAAAATGCATGTAACAAAGAGCAGAACCTACATGGTTGGCTGTTGGCTGCCACATTTGCTGTGTGTTCTGCTGCAACTTTCTGGCTAAAACAAGGATGATTTCATGCAACTCAATGGGTTGCCTTCGTTGCTGCTAGTTCTGTGTCCCCAGCTACAGAACCACCTCCAGCTAGGTGACCATCCCTGTCCACTGAGTATTGAATCTACCTCAGTGCCCGCCTTCGTGGACCACAGAGACGGGAGGTTTGACTCTATTTACTGACTCAAATTTGTGTGTCACTGACTAAAGAGTCAGTTTTTCAACGCACTCGAGTCACCCAGAATCAGGCAAATCCACCCCAGAGCCCATAGAGCCTGCGCACCAAAGACTTCCGCTGGCCAAAGTGGCTAAAATAATTTACTGGTGCAGCTCTTCTAGACTTACCAACTGGACTGGATGGAATGGATCAAATTGTGACAGTAAACTGAGTCATTTCATGGGGGTTGTTGTGTTAAACAAAAAGATATTTTACAGCTGTTGCTTTTCTCATGATTGTGTGTGTTGGAAATATGCTTTTTGGGCCTGTCAGCCCGGGTTGTTGTGATGACAGGGTTTGATCATAAGCAATTAACCTGTTTCAGAGCTCAACTCAAGTTAACAGCTTAACTTAACAGCTGATCAAGCCATCCAGTCACTCACTCGCAGCCACTGAACCGAGTTCCACCAACTCATAGTCTCCACTGATTTACATTACACCAAGAGTTCTCATAGGGGAAATGTTCACACACACACACACACACACACACACACACACAACAAAATAAATGAAAAAAGTCAATATAATACTGCAAAATTAAAATATCAAAAATAACAAGACCGTAAGTAATAAAGGTGAATGCAAACATGTAACAGTGCAAAATTTACATTAAAGTGATTGATTAACAAGCCTAAATATGGCATGGATTATAAATACAAACATGGCTAATAAGGCTAATAGTGCAAATTTTGCAATTTTACAACTGCAGTATTGCAAAATTACGATAAAAGGCTGTCTTTGCCAAATTAGATGAATTGCCCTCCAAATATTACTGAGATATCATGTTCATGAAAATGGGACGGACATACAGATGGACAACTGACAACTTGTTGCCTTACATTACTACCACCAGATTTTTTGCACTATAAGACGCGCTAAAAATCCTTCAATTTTCTCAAAAATCGACAGTGCGCCTTGTAATCTGGTGCGCCTTATGTATCAATTCTGGTTGTGCTTACTGACCTCAAACCAATTTTATGTGGTACAGGGCGCTCAAGAATCTGTCAAAATGTTTTATTATGGTAGCTACGAAGCCGCACCGCTGGATGGATTGTCAGGGCATTATGACACTCACCAACACTGTCAAAACGAAAATGAAGAAAACTAATTCGGAGTTTGCCGTCATTCCGGGTGGATTAACTACAGAACTCAAACCACTAGATATCGGTGTCAACAGGTCGTTCAGAGTTAAACTGAGAGCTGCGTGGGAGCGTTGGATGACAGAAGGTGAACACACATTCACCAAGACAGGGAGGCAACGCCGCTGCTCTATTCCCATGTTCTGCTGCGTGACTGATAGCCTTAAGCTTGAAATCCGCTTTGTACGCACATGATAATGTTACGGTGCCTATCGGTCGAAGCACAGTAACAGTAGTATTACTCCGCGAGGCGCCTGGCTGCTGTTACCGCAATGCTCTGACAATCCATCTAGCGGTGCAGCTTCGAAGTTTACCAAACTCGTAATAAAATATTTTGACAGATTTTTGAGCACCCTGTACCACATGAAATTGGTTCGAGGAGGTCAGTGAGCACAACCAGAATTCATATATAAGCTGCACCGTATTTTTGAGAAAATTAAAGGATTTTTAAGTATGCCTTATAGTCCGGAAAACACGGTAGTCATTTCTTTATTATAGGGTGGTACATTATGATGAGTCAGTAACTTGAATAAATTGTAATGATCACAGTAACAATCTAATCATATGTTCAACAACATTAAATGTTTATGTGGTTAATCCTTTGATTGTTTAACTACAGTCACTGACCAAAACGTGCAAAAATCTGTCACTTGCAAATAAGACACTGAGAAAATGAACACTTTTATTGGCTATGCCACTGCTATAGAGGTCACTGTAGAGATCAGTGGCAGGAGAAAAAGCATGAACATCCATGAAATATTCATCTTCCAAGCATGGATTAAAAAGAAATAAGGCATTTAAACTTACTATAAAACACTCAACAGTACTGTCATAAATTTGTCACAGCATGCACCTTTATGTTTGAAGAATGGGGGTTGAATATTTTCAGATTCACAATAAGATAAAAGCATTTTTTAAACCAAGGATAAAAGAGGGCATAAATAATTGGGTTTAGTGCTGAATTGAAGTAACCCAACCAAACAAATGCCTCAAAGATGACAACAGGTGTACTGAAACCAGTGTAGGCATCAATTATTGAATTCATAAAAAAAGGCATCCAACAAAAGATGAATGCACCAAGCACAATACCCAGAGTCTTTGCAGCCTTACGCTCAGACTGCTTAATCAACCCACCTCCTACTCTGTTATTTGAACATTTGCTCATATCTCCAATCTTTCTGACATGCTCTTTAGCCACAACAAATATTTTAATATACAGGCAAACCATCACAGTGCAGGGCAAGAAAAAGGCAGTAATACTGTCCAGGATTCCCCAAAGAGAGTTAAAGAGAAGGATGCAACTGCCAAGGCAGTCTATCGATGCAATGTAATCCTCTAAACCTGCAATGTTGGCCTTTGAGTAAAGTAGTCCATAAGAATAGACAGCAGCCAAAGCCCAGCATGCACATACCATAATCCAGGCCACTGACATTGTGATATTCCTAGAATAATGCAGAGGATTGCATATTGCTTGATGTCTGTCAACAGCAATGCAAATTAGGTGGAAAATAGAGACAGAGGTAAGAAACATATCAAAGCTGGAGTGCAGCTGACAGAAGTCATCACCATAGAACCAGCAACCATGAATGGTCCGAATGGTGCTGAAGGGCATCACAGTGACGCCCACCAGAAGGTCTGCAAGAGCAAGAGATAAAATAAACACATTGGTAGGATTATGCAACTGCTTGAAATGACTTATTGAAACAATAACAACAGAGTTCCCTAAAATGGTAACCAGCATGCCTAAAGAAAACAACAAATAGAGGACAACTTTGGTCCCCACATTGACCTGTACTCTAACACATGAGGCATTAGAGCCTGGAAAACAGTACAGCTCCTCAGAAAGGACAAGACTCATCATCAACCCAAAGAGGTACGCCAACCTCAACAGAGACACAAAGGTCTGTGCTAGAGTGGAGACACTGGTGAGCTGTTTTTATAGCAAATAGCACATCCACCCACACGCACACACTTTTTTTTTTTTTTTTGTGTGTTGTTGAAAGGGGTCAAAAAATAATAGTCAATCCCTAAAGTTGTTTAGGATCTAAAGTTGCATCAATTCATATAATGACTGAACTTAATTTATTTTTCTCCATCTATCCTTTTATCATTGCTTATGTACTCATTTTAGTATGTCGACATAATCAAGTCAAGATGTTACTCAAGTTATAGCTGCAGCTGATAGAAATGTAGCTAATATGACTAAAAAATGTTTTTCCTGTATCCTGACATTAGTGCATGAGACAGGTACTCTGAAAAAAGTCAAATTATGGTCGTCTGTGTCCTCCAGTGCTCCTAATTGCACCTGCAAGATTTCACAGACCAGAAGAAAACAACCAATCAGAGCCGAACAGTCAAACTAGGCAGCGTGAATCAAATGGCCAGTCTTCCGTCATGGGCTAGATTTGGTTCACGGTTTGGGGTCACGGTTTCCGGTACGTTACAGAGATAAACAGAATTTATGGTACAGCAAGGAAGACAGTTTCAATGTCAATTTGAACAGCTTTTCGTGTATTTGCCAAAAAAAAAAAGAGGCCATCAACATAAAGAGCAGCATAAACCAAACACACACTGATTCAGATCAATTCTGCTCTGTTCATCATGTTTTCATGTTGTTCTGCTAGAAGATGAGTTTGTCCACATTCAGCCCTGGATGTCTGTCCGTCTGTAGTCAGAGCTACATGGTCTGTTGAACTCTTCTTTCACAGTTCATCGTGGTGTCTGTTCATACAGTTCAGGAATTACTGTTAGCTTATGTGTCTGCCAGACGCCATATTATAACGCGGCTCAAGTATCAGAATCATATGCTGAAATCCAGCGTCCTCCATGACGGCTTTAGTCGTTTGTTGCTCTGTCTGAGTCTGCATGTAGAGGCTGTTTAAATGCAGCTGGGAGAAGGAGTTACTCTTTCCTCCCCGACTCTCTCCTCCTTGTGCCATCAACGGACAACCAGAGTGATGATTCATCATATTAGAACTACTGCCACTAGCATAATCCACACAGTTGATGTTTTATCTACCACTTGTTCCTCATCACTGCCACACAGTTGTGGTCAAATGTTTACATACACTTGTAAAGAACATAATGTCATGGCTCGCTTGAGTTTCCAGTTATTTCTACAACTCAGATTTTTCTCTGAGTGATTGGAACAGATGCTTCTTTGTCACAAAAAACATTCATGAAGTTTGGTTCTTTTTGACTTTATTATGGGTTTACAGAAAAAGTGACTAAATTTGCTGGGTCAAAAATATACATACAGAAATGCTAATATTTGGTTACATGTCCAGGACTTTGGGAAGGCCGTTCTAAAACCTTAATTCTAGCCTGATTTAGCCTTTCCATCACCACTTTTGATGTGTGTTTGGGGTCATTGTCCTGTTGGAACACCCAAATGTGCCCAACACCCAACCTTCGGGCTGATGATTTTATCTTGAAGAATTTGAAGGTAATCCTCCTTCTTCATGATCCCATTTATTCTCTGTAAAGCACCAGCTCCACTGGCAGCATAATCCTACCACCACCAGGCTGGACGGTAGGCCTGGTGTTCTGGGGTTAAAGGCCTCACCTTTTCTCCTCCAAACATATACCTGGGCATTGTGGCCAAACAGCTTGATTTTAGTTTGGTCTAACCACAGAGCTTTCCTCCAGAAGGTCTGATCTTTGTCCATGTGATCAGCAGCAAACTCCAGTGGAGCCTTAAGGTGCCTCTTTTGGAGCTCGGGCTTCCTGCTTCCATGGCAGCCTCTCAGGCCATGGCGATGGAAAACAGGCTTGACTGTGGACTCTGACACCTGTGGTCCAGCAGCTTCTGATTCCTGGCAGATCTGCTTGTTGGTGGTTCTCGGTTGACTCTTCAACCTCCTGACCAATTTTCTGTCAGCAGCAGGTGATAGCTTGCATTTTCTTCCTGATCGTGGCAGTGACAGAACAGTGCCATGTACTTTATACTTACAAACAATTGTTTGCACTGTTGGGACCTGCAGCTGCTTTGAAATGGCTCCAAGTGACTTTCCTGACTTGTTCAAGTCAATGATTCACTTTTTCAGATCCGTGCTGAGCACCTTTGACTTTCCCATTGTAACGTTTGTGGGCATTTGTATCCATATTGTATCCATATTCCCGAATTTCCCTCCAGGGATTAATAAAGGGTCATCTTATCTTATCTTATCTTATCTTATCAATGAGCCCTAT
This sequence comes from Pterois miles, assembly GCA_947000775.1. NCBI lineage: Eukaryota > Metazoa > Chordata > Actinopteri > Perciformes > Scorpaenidae > Pterois > Pterois miles. The sequence continues at coordinate 201,459 of CAMQGK010000416.1, read as the reverse complement.
TTAAATGGCCTCAGAGAAGTCACCAGTTGTAGTCACTCATAATCAGAGTTAAGAGGCCATGCTATGGAGCTCATTTCATTGGCACAACTTTCTAAGTCACCAAAATCACAAATTCATGTTGCTGTATGTATATTTTTGACCCAGCAGAGTTGGTCACATTTTCAGTTGACCCATAATTAAGTCATAAAAGAACCAAACTTCATGAATGTTTTTGTGACAAAGAAGTATCTGTCCCAATCACTCTATCAGAGAAAAACCAGAGTTGTAGAAATAACTGGAAACTCAAGAGAGCCATGACGTTATGCTCTTTACAAGTGTATGTAAACTTTTGACCACAACTGTACGTAACACCAAATCTGTAACGCTCCCACACAGCAGAGTGAAACAACGCTGGTGGATCCTCTACCTGAAGTTTATCGTGTCCTCTCTCTATTTCCTTAACAGAATGACAGCCGTTCTCTGCACTTCGTCAATGTCTCGACCAACTGAGTTGTTTCAGAAGGAAGGAGGCGGGGTCACGCGTTATCAACACATCGTATCTTTGGCGGTACAACATATGCGCAGTAAAATCTGGTCCGTCCTCGCCGAAATTGAGCCATTAACAACGTACGACCTCAGCTTCAGTTACATTGCTCATGTCTTATACCTCATATTCCTGTCCACTGTGTCCCAGCCTCTTTCCTTAGGCCTTGATTTCTAGCATGTCAATAAACTGGATGAAAAAAATACACAATCGGCCTCATAACCTATTTCAAATGAACCGAAGGATACATACAAGAACCGAACCAACTAGCGAACCAAACCTTTCGGTTTTTTACCCGAACCGTTCCCATCCCAACTGCACACCATGTCAGACCAGTTAACAGTACGTGTATCATAGTAAGACAACAACATGCTAGAACAGACTTTATGCTGTACCATGTCAACATACCTGAAGGTGGAATTACTGATCTTATATAGTTATACTTTTTCCATGTTTCACAAAATAACTTAGTGACATGTAACAGTTATACTTGTCAGTTATTGCCATATTTATGCTGCTGAATGTTTGTAATTGTATAACACTTTTGTGAAAGAACATACTGTATATTTATCTAAAAGCACACAATTTAAAAATGACAAACCCTTTAACTCCTTAAAAATAAAACTCTATTCATAGACAATGATACTGAAATATGAATTGGGTACACATGAAAAAAAAACACCCCTAAAAAAAAAGCCCCCCTTTTTTTTTCCCCTCCCCGATCATTTCCCCCTCCCCTTATGGCCTCCCCTTCTTTTAATTTTGTGGGTTTCAGGGACCCAACTTACCCACTTTCTTTTTCTTTTAAAGACTTTAATTTGAAACTAGAAGACCTAAGGAATCCACTGGTACGCAACCATGCATGAGCGCGAGAAGAGGTTAAATAATGCGCCAACCTTCAGCTAAATTTTGAAAATATTAGCACAGCCTTGACAAAGAAAAACTGGCACGGTCATTTTCAAAGGGGTCCCTTGACCTCTGACTTCAAGATATATGAATGTAAATGGGTTCTATGGGTACTCACAAGGGCCCCCTTTACAGACATGCCCACTTTATGATAATTACACACAGTTTTTTTGCATGCAGTAGAAATGTGTTATTTTTGCTTCTAAATTGTGTGTTTAAATATTTTTGCATACTGGGGTCTCTAAACATAAACTGGGTACTGCTGTAAAGCTGAGACTCTAGTGGATCGAATGAGTCCAATTGTATTCATGTGTGATGACGTTAGTCCCCATAGCAGCCATTTCATTGTTGTGAGACCATTTTTAAAAACGTGACCTCCCTGTATGAAATGACCTGTGGTGACCTCTAGGATAATCACAGCCTCATGAAACTTAATAGCCACAAACTGCAAACTAGAGACCTCCTCTTCAGAGGATGGATGGCTTTCTTAGCTAGACTGACTATAAGGGGGTTTCTGAGCAGTTTCCAAAGCAGAAGTGCTCACCATCTAATTGTCAAAAAATGCAATTTTTGCAGAGATATTTGTTTTTGACACCAAATCATAGCATGGCTTTTTCTGTGGTGTTCCTCAAGGTCTTAATGTGATATTTTGGACTTATTATTGATAGTTTTTAACAATTCTTCAGTGGTAAAACAAAAAAAAAATCTATCTAAAACCAAATCTATGTAACAAATGGTATCAACCCCCAAATTGCTGCAGCAACTTATGAGAGACAATATGACCATCATATACTTAAGTCGTAAAATTCTAAAGCCTTGTACCTTTTTACAACTAATTTGAAATAATCAATTAATTCATTCATATTTCTTGACACAATGCTGAGCTGCATCTCAAATTAATATTAAGGTTCCCAGTTTTCTATGGAGATACATTTGTCTCTTTATTATTCAATAAAATAGAAAAGATTTGCAACCAAAAAAGATTTGAGAGCAAAAGAGAATAGAAAAAAAATGTTCTTCAATCAAAACTAATGTTTGTAAGTAAAAACATATGATCATTTTCCATATAAATCAATACTCTTTGCTTGCAAGTTCAAAAGTTTTGTTTGCAAATTCAGCAGCCCTTAATGGGCGGGGCCTACGCTGATGGCTGAGAGGAGAGTTTCTATTGATGCGTTGGAAGTTAACTAATGAATTACTCTGAATACCGTCGGCTACAGCCTGCCGTACCTTCACAAAAACACCAAGAAGAGGAAGTAATGAATCCTAACGCCCTGCTGCTGCTAGCACCATGATTGTAAATGTCTCCACTGTGGGACTAATAAAGGAATATCTTATCTCTTATCTTATTAGCAGCAACATGGTCGTCCCTCCCACCTTCTAGTCCCGGCCTGAGCAGAGTAGCCTCCGTTACTGTGGTCAAGCTCATTTTGCAGTCCGTGGATATCCTCGACATTACAGTAAAAGCATCTGACAGTTGACCTCAAAATAAAAGCACTGTTCTGATGACTGTGATATGCCTTCAAAATAAAAGCACCATTCTGATGAATGTGAAAGGCCTTTTCAGATTCATTGAAGATGTCAAACAGTCTGTCAGTAATAAATAAATTAATGTAGAAATAATTAAACAAATAACTACATCAATTATATACAGTACAGACCAAAAGTTTGGACACACCTTCTCATTCAAAGAGTTTTCTTTATTTTCATGACTATGAAAAATGTAGATTCACACTGAAGGCATCAAAACTATGAATTAACACATGTGGAAATATGTACTTAACAAAAAGTGTGAAACAACTGAAAATATGTCTGATATTGTAGTTTCTTCAAAGTAGCCTCCTTTTGCTCTGATTACTGCTCTACACACTCTGCATCCTCTTGATGAGCTTCAAGAGGTCGTCACCTGAAATGGTCTCCAACAGTCTTGAAGGAGTTCCCAGAGATGCTGAGCACTTGTTGACCCTTTTGCCTTCACTCTGCGGTCCAGCTCACCCCAAACCATCTGGATCGGGTTCAGGTCCGGTAACTGTGGAGGCCAGGTCATCTGGTCCAGCACCCCATCACTCTCCTTCTTGGTCAAATAGCCCTCACACAGCCTGGAGGTGTGTTTGGGGTCATTGTCCTGTTGAAAAATAAATGATGGTCCAACTAAACGCAGACCGGATGGAATAGCATGCTGCTGCAAGATGCTGTGGTAGCCATGCTGGTTCAGTAGGCCTTCAGTTTTGAATAAATCCTCAACAGTGTCACCAGCAAAGCCCCCCCACACCATCACACCTCCTCCTCCATGCTTCACGGTCAAAATGATAAATTGAATTGGACGAAAGGGCAAATCAGTGAATACGACAGATATTTAGGAATGGGAGTTAACCAAATGTGACAAGGCAAATTCACTGACTGACATCTATCAATTAAATTCGCTGATTTGACAGTTGTCCATTATATTTTGATTTATGTAGTACAGTTCTGCAGTTGAGACCTTTATTGCAGGGAACCTAATTTAGGTTTAGAGTTTACTGATGGATTTATTAACTGGTCTTTTATCACGCATCAACTATAAATTTCTTAAACTAACCTCACATATTAATTGACTCTAAATTTGTTTAGTAGCCTAACATCAAACTCTTTCACATCTGAAAATGCATTATATCAACTGATGTTTTCTGATGGGTCGATGGGAGGTTGTGCTGGTGCTACCTGGAGTAGTAACGGGTTGTGTTGGAACCTCAGCATTTTGGATCTTAATGGATCCCATGGAGCAAACTCAGCTTGAGACGTTTCTTTCGAGTTGCTCTTGGACATTGCCGGATGTTGTCGTGCTGATAAGTGGAGGTTTGGCGTGTTTCTCTCTCTCTCTCTCTCTCTCTCTCTCTCTCTCTCTCTCTCATGGCTGTGCCATCAGTGTATGAGTATTTAGATTAGATCTTGATGGCCAATTTGGCATCTTGCATGGCAGCCTCTGCCATATACGAATATAAGTGTGAATAGGTGAATGCTGACGTGTTGTGTAAAGTGCATTGAGTGGTAGAAGAGCATGATACATAAATGCAAGTCCATTTACCATTTACAGTCTCTTTTTATTCAGTTAGTTGATGGAACCAAGTCTTCAGCACATTGTACATCACACAGTGATGGATTGATCCAGTGATAGGATTCAGAAACAAACGGCAGGCAGCAACACGAGAGCGGGGTAGCAAGAGAAACGATGCTGCTGTAACGACTGGGAATACAGGCGTGACCTGGACTCAAATGCACCACTCAAAGAGCTGAGTTTTCAAAAGGATAAAAGTCTTAACTGTTGTCACAAAGGGTTCGGTACACAGGCAGGCAATAATCTCAGGCAAACAAATCCAAATCGGCAGGCAAGGCAGGGTCATGAAACAGGCAGAGTAGCAAAAACCACCAGAAGTCAAACACTAGGAAAAAAGGCTGGGACGCCATCGCACAAGGACCAAAGACGAACTGGCAACAAGAGGGAAGGTTAGTGATTTCAAAGTAAAACAGGAAGTGAACAATAATGAAAATGAAAAGACAACAACAAACATGACCTAGGGTTGATCCCCTCGGGGTCAACAATGGTCTTGGTGGAGACCCACGATCTTTCCTCCAGCCCGTAACCCTCCCAGTCGACTAAGACCACGACGACACACTGCCAAGAGATGCTTGACCGTGTATGCTGGACCGCCGTTGATGAACTTGGGGGAGGGGGTGGAGGGGGTCTGGAGGCTGTGACCAGAGGACTTTCTTTCGCCGGTTTGATTCGGCCCACGTGGAATGTGGCATGAATTCTCATTGATCTGATTGAACTGCCACCGGGTTGATCACCTTGGATATGGGAAAGGGACCCATGCTCGGCTGCATTTCAGCTGCATCTCCTCTGGAGATTCACACCCCACAAGCATATTTGTTTTATGTGGACAGAATTATTTCATCTGTTAACACCAGGCTTTGATTATGAATTATTTGCAGGACAGTGTTGTATAACAAGCAGTGATTGCATGGCTTTATGAATTAATATAGTACAGGGTTTTAAATACAGATTATAACCATTGCTTACAATGGTAATAAGGTTTACTCAAACACTTTTACTCACTCGAACTTCCTGAAACTAGAACTGACAGCACTACAACTGACCAACTATGGGAGCTAATCAGGAGCTAACCCCAGATCGGACCTGTAAGCTTTCACAGCTGGTCTATTGCTCATAGCAGACGGATCAAAGAAAGAATCTGTGTTGAGCTGTAGTGTTTTTCCATCTGTGAAACTCAGTAAATGTAATGAAATAGAAAGACCTTAATGCAACCTTAGAATTAAAGAGTAGAAGGATCATTATACTGTTTGTGTGCTAATTTGACAGTTACAAAAGAAAATGGTGATTGTTGTCAGATGTTATGGTGACAACAGAACCCACGTTAGTGGAGCTGCACAGTAGGTGGTTGCAGCTCGCCGGGACGAGGATGGGTGCAGCTCCTGGAGACAGCTGGCTGGATGGTTCACCAGGTAGCTCGACCCCAGGCTTAATCTCAGGATTGTTGAGGTCATCCTTCTCAGGCATAAGTGTCTGCACAATATTCCAATCAACATGCTGTATGTGCTTTTAAATACACTGTTATTCAAATAAAAGCTAATAATCAGCTTTGACCCATGTCTGTATCTTTATAGTAAGAAACATGTTCAACCAGTACTTCTCTCTATAAATGTCATTAAATAAATTATAATAATAAAGAAGGGAGCCCAGGCTATCCTGGAGTCCCAGGACAAAATGTCAGGCTTGTTGTCACAGAGGTGCTGGTTTTCCTCGGACCCACCCAGCATCTAACCAAATGTACTGATGTTCTGCTGTTGCTGCTCTGCTGCATCAACGTAAAAGGTGAAATCAGAGAACAAAATGCGCAGTAATTACATTTTTTTGCAGATACCTGCTTTTCAGAGGCTTTTGCTTTGCATCAGTTTATTGTGTGAAAAGTGCTGTTTCTGATATGTCAGCTTTAAAGATGTTACCTGAAGTGAATAATTGAAATGCCTTTCTGAACCAACTATAAAAGAATGCATATATTAAAGGGTTCACGGTAGAATTCAAGTACCCAACCCATAAAAGTGTTTCGATCAACACTGGTGGTGTTGAGTAACTGATAAAGGGATCAATGATGTTGCAGACAAAAAAAGGAGTCCAGAAAGAAAGAAATGCTCCCATTATGATAGCAAGTGTTTTAGTGGCTTTTGTCTGGCTCATATTTGAGGATCTTGTTGAGCTCTGTATGCTCTGCAACTGTCTCTGAGCCACTAGGAAAATCTTCAGGTAAACGGCCAGCATTATTATTCCTGGGATGTAAAAGGAAAGGACTGATGAGACTGTACTCGAAAGGCCGCTCTGAAACAAAACACATCCTCCTTCACATGCAATGTGGTTATAGTAGAAGTCCTCAATCCCCCAAATATTTAATCTGAGAAAAACCATCCCAAAGCCTATGAGAGCTGAAATACTCCAACTGAGCAGAATCATGATCAACACAACATTAACAGATATTTTTCTTGTGTATAGTAGAGGCTGGCAAACAGCATAGTGTCGGTCAAGTGATATGAACGACAGATTAAGAATTGATGCTGTACACAACATGACATCAGAACTCATATAGACTTTACACAAAACATCACCAAAATACCAGCAAGACTCCACACATCGAACCATACTGGGGAACATGACCAGCACCCCTAAAAGAAGATCGGACACAGCCAGAGAGGCAATCAAGTAATTGGTTGGAGTATGGAGCTGCTTAAAAAAGCCAATTGAGACAATGACCAGAAGGTTTCCACACACCGTGAGGATGACTGCAGCCCCTAGAATCATGTAGAGGCTGATACGTATGGGCAAGGGATGGATGGTCCTCTGACATGAACCGTTTCTGGACTCGTAACAGAGTTCTGGCTCCATCTGTTTGGAGGGAGGCGAGAATAATAAAGTCAGTACTTGTGAATTTAAAATAAAATGCAGAAAGCCACCGAGGCAGTAATGAGTAATCCTGTGAAAAGTCAGACGCTCTTTCTTTGCTGCTCTTTTGTCTTGTAAATCGTCTGAATGGATAGCTCCTATAGAAAGTGATTTACTGCAATATTCTTTGGAGCTGGTTTCCATACATTTCCATTCACATGTTTTTATGTTCAGTTTAACCATGAAAAGTTCAAAAATAGTTGACAAATCACAAAAACATTGGCAGAAGTTTTGCCAAATCTTGGACTGTACTTTAAACTGTGCTGAAAAAAGTGTCGTCTTGGAGCAGGAAACCTACATTTGGTCTATGAGACCAAACACATGGAGGTAAATCAGGACTAACTGAACTGCTAAAAACTGAAGAGTAGCTCAATATTGGTAAAAACATGGACATCGAGTCTCAGCTGTTTAAGCTTCTCTTGATACATCCACTGCCAGTGATGATTAACTATTAACCAAGTCAACTCATTTAAAATACAAATTTGCAGTCAATGCTTTAGTTAAAACTCTTCATAAACCAATTAAAATATGACAGTTAGGTAGCTCCTCTGTGCATATTCAAACACAATTGCACTTCAGTCCTGCACTTACCTTCCATAGTAAACTGCATGGACATATGCTTTATGGCTGCTACAGACTTTGCTTCATATGTGGTGAGTTCAGTTCATACTTATGAGCTCTCTGTGTTTAGACAGTAACTTCAGAGGTTGACTAATAGACCCTCTGGGAGTGAAGCTGGACAATTTTCCCAGTGGCTGATGTACAGTAGGAGGTAAATAAACCTTCATAATTCATTACATTAAAAGTTAGTTTTGAAAGTTCAACCTATGATTTTAAAAATGACAGACAAAATACTGAACTTTTTTTTGCACCATGTCAGGTGCTGAGAGGAAGTACTCCACAATAGAAAAAGAGAAAGAAAAGAAAAAGAAACCTATAGATGCCAATGATGGGGGCAGTGTTGATGAGTCCATCGTCTGGGAGGCTATGAAGGCTGTAGGCCACATAATGAGGCAGCAGAAACGAAAAAGTCCAAGAACAAGTTTACTGAAATAGATAACCAGATAGCTAATCTAGAAGCTCCTTATAGAACAAATAATCCAGAATTACTTAATAAGATTACAGCTTTACGGTAGAGTATTAGGGGTGGCTGATATGTCAGATAGAGTATATTGTGGCTTGTTCTACGTGCCATGTAGTAAATGACTACTGAGTACAAAGCCACTTGTGTGAAATTAGCCTTGGTGTTTCGTTTCCTCCCTCATGTATGTGGCATATGCAATTGTTATGCATGAGGCAAAAGCAGGTTTGGACTCAAACGCAAAAACAGACTTAGAGCAGGGATAGGCAATAATCGGCGTCTTTTAATACAGAACAGGTTCGGTACACGGGAATCAATACTTGCGACAGTGTCCAAATCAGCAGGCTGAGGTAGGGTCAAAACACGAGCAGAATGTCATTCACGATGAGTCTAGTTAATCAAAAATGCTGGGACGCTTATCACTGGTAACAGGCAAGACGAACTGGCACAGCAGGAATGGGGAGCACACATTATATACTAGAGAAGGGAGTGACTAACTATGGACAGGTGGACACAATCAGGGGCGACGATCAGACTCAGGTGAGCTGTGATGAAAACTAGGTTAGAGGACGGTGCTCAAACGTGCAGGAGGGAAACAAGCAGGGCAGGGAGTGAAGTGATCTGCAACGAGAGGAGAAGTTAAACATGCCAAAATAAAACAGGAAGTGCACCCAAAATAAAAGCATGCAACACAGGGACACCAACTAAGACCTGGTTTTCTTAACAGAACCCCCCCCTCTAGGGACGGCTCCAGAAGTCCCTAACCTTTCAGGGTGGGTCTTGTGAAAGTCTCTTATGAGACTGGGGTCCATGATGTCCTTAGAGGACACCCAACACCTCTCCTCTGGACCATATCCCTCCCAGTCTACAAGGTATTGCTTGCCCCTCCCTCTACGCCGCATATCAAGAAGTCTTTTTACCGTGTAGACCGGGCCCCCATCAATCAGCCGAGGAGGAGGAGGAGGTTCGGATGCTGGAACCAGGGGACTCTCCTTCGCTGGTTTAAGTCTCCCCACGTGAAAGGTGGGGTGGATCCTCATAGACCTGGGAAGTTGAAGCTTAACTGCAACCAGGTTGATTACCTTAGTTACAGGGAAGGGTCCCACGAACTTGGGAGCCAGTTTCCTAGAATCGACGCGTAAGGGAAGGTCTTTAGTGGAGAGCCAGACCTTCTGGCCGGGTCGGTAGGGGGGAGCAGGGAGTCTGTGTCGGTCTGCAGTCTTCTTGGTCCAAGCAGCACTCCTCAGGAGCATCTGGCGGGCTCCCTTCCAAATCTTGCGGCAGCGCCGCACTAGGGCCTGGGCGGAGGGAACGCTGGACTCTGGCTCTAAGTCTGGGAACAATGGTGGCTGATAACCGTAAACACATTGGAAGGGTGACAAGCCAGAGGAAGAACAAGGTAAAGTGTTGTGTGCATACTCTATCCACATCAGGTGCTTACTCCACGATGATGGGTTCTGGGCCACCAGACACCGGAGTCCAGTTTCCAGTTCTTGATTGAGTCTCTCGGTTTGGCCATTAGACTCAGGGTGGTGTCCCGAGGAAAGGCTCACCGTCGCCCCCAACAGGCTGCAGAACTCCCTCCAGAATCTGGAGATGAACTGTGGTCCCCGGTCCGACACCACGTCACTAGGAAAGCCATGAATACGAAAAACATGAAACAACATGACCTCCGCCGTCTCTTTGGCGGAGGGTAACTTAGAACATATTCTTTGACGTCCTTGTCCTTGTTGGGCCACCAGAACCGCTGTTTGATGATGAAGGTGGTGCGTTTGGAACCAGGATGACAGGCAATACGTGAGGTATGGACCCAGTGGATGACCTGGGACCGCACAGTCTCTGGAACAAACAGCCTGTTTACAGGGGTCTCTCTGGGAACAGTAATGTCAGTGAGAGCACTCTTTACCTTGTCCTCAATCTCCCAGGTTACTGCCCCCACTACACAAGACTCAGGAAGGATATTAGAGGGGAACTTGATGGAGCCCTCTGCATCATATAACCTAGAGAGAGCGTCAGGTTTACCATTCTTTGAGCCTGGTCTGTAGGACAAGGTAAAGTTGAACCGGTTGAAAAATAGCGCCCATCTAGCCTGTCGGGCGTTCAGACGTTTGGCCGTCTTAATGTACTCTAAGTTCTTGTGATCGGTCCAAACCAAAAAGTTATGTTCCGCACCCTCCAGCCAATGACGCCATTCTTCAAGGGCCGCTTTAACGGCTAATAGCTCACGGTTGCCAATGTCATAGTTTCTCTCCGCTGGTGTCAATTTGCGGGAGAGGAAGGCGCAGGGATGAAGTTTGTTGTCCGACTTTGAACTGCCCCAATGCCCGAGTCTGACGCATCTACCTCCACGATAAATTGCCTATCAAGCTCCGGGAGGTTCAGGATGGGCGCAGAACAGAAACTTTCCTTCAATTTGCAGAAGGCATGGTCTGCCTCAGGAGACCAGGAGAACTTAACTTTGGGTGAGGTCAGAGCATGCAACGGTGCGGCGATGGAGCTAAAATTTCTGATAAGTCTCCTGTAAAAGTTGGCAAATCCAAGAAATTTTTGCACCAACTTGCGGTTGGTGGGAGTAGGCCAATCTGAGACCGCACTGACTTTCTTGGGGTCCATTTGGATACTGTCTGGTGTTACAACAAAGCCCAGGAAAGAAATGGTAGAGACATGAAACTCACATTTCTCGGCTTTAACAAACAGCTGGTGGTCTAACAATCTCTGAAGTACTTTCCGGACATGCTGCACATGGGTCTGCTCATCAGGAGAGAAAATAAGTATATCGTCAAGATACACGAACACAAAGATATTCAGCATGTCCCGTAACACATCGCTTACTAAGGCCTGAAAAACAGCAGGGGCGTTAGTTAAACCAAAAGGCATTACAAGGTACTCGTAATGGCCACTAGGGGTGTTAAAGGCCGTCTTCCATTCATCGCCCTCCCTTATTCTAACCAAGTGATACGCATTTCTAAGGTCGAGCTTGGTAAAAACCTTAGACCCCGTAAGCTGTTCAAATGCAGTAGACATTAAAGGGAGAGGGTACCTGTTTTTGATTGTGATATCATTTAGTCCTCTGTAGTCAATGCAGGGTCTGAGGGTCCGGTCTTTCTTCTCAACAAAGAAGAAGCCAGCCCCCGCTAGTGATGACAAGGGCCTAATGATCCCCGCTGCCAGGGAGGACTTGATGTAGTCATTCATTGCCTCTCTCTCAGGGACAGAGAGAGAGAACAATCTCCCCTTAGGAGGGGAGGAGCCAGGAATCAGGTCTATGCCGCAATCATATGGCCGATGAGGTGGAAGACTAGTGGCGCGAGCCTTGTTAAAGACCTCACGCAGGTCGTGGTAGCACTGGGGAACCCCAGTCAGGTCCGGATGAGTCTCTTTGAAGACTGGGATCGGTGGAGACCTCTTCATATCACGGGAGGATGTGGGGGTGGCGTCAGTGTGCCCCGGGGAAACAGGTGAGATATGACAAGTTAGAGAACACCCCCCCCCCCCAGTTCGGTCGATAAAGCTCTCATCCGAGCCGGAGTCCACCAATACTGTCTGGAAGAGGGACTGGAGAGGAGTAATTAACTCGGCCTGTATAAGGGAGCGAGAGGAAGAGTTAGAAAAAAAAGTTTGGCTCACCAATGTCCTCTCTTTCATTGATGAGCCTGGTCTTTTAACGGGCATGACAGCAGGGAGTGTCCCAGTTGTCCACAGTAGATGCAGCGTCTCTCCCGAAGGCGGCGCTGGCGCTCCTCCGGTGTCAGCCGGATCCTTCCCAGCTGCATGGGTTCTGGTGTAACACTGGGAGTTGAGGGAGACTCGTGAGGTGAGGAAGAAAGTGAGGGACGCCAAGGCAGTCGAGGTGGAGCATTCTGCCTCCCGATGGTCGAAGCTGGAACTTCCGCTTTCCTCCTCTCCTTTTCCTTCTCCCTCTCACGTTCCCACAGGCGATTATCAATACGTATAGTGAGGGCGATGACTGCGTCGGGGTCGGCTGGCAGATCCAGTGGAGCGAGCTGATCTTTGACTGGGTCAGACAATCCATGGAGAAAGGTGTCCAGGAGCGAAGCGTCATTCCACCCGCTGTCGGCTGCCAGCGTGCGGAACTCGATTGCGTAGTCCGCCACACGCCGCTTCCCCTGCCTCAGAGCCACCAGCGCTCGAGCCGCCTCTCTCCCTGGAGTGGTGTGATCAAATATTTTACTCAAAGTGTCAGTGAAAAGAACAAGAGAGGCACATACCGGAGAATTTCTGGCCCACTCCGCCGTAGCCCAGGCTTCCGCTCTTCCCGACAGATGCGTTATAATAAACGCTACTTTGGACCGCTCTGAGGGGAACTGCGCCGCAGGTAATTCGAAATGGAGACCACACTGCACCAGGAATGAGCGGCAGTTGGGTGAGTCACCGGAGAACTTCTCCGGTTTAGCCAGATGCGGAGAGAGTGGTGGTAGAGCCGGGGTGACAGGAGCAGGCACGGGGGGGGGGTCGGAGCGGCGTCCGCCGCTGCTTTGGCTGCATGGAGAGGCTCGATCATGTTCACTAACGTTTGTAGCCGAGTGCCGAGTTGAAAGACTTGTTCTCCGCTCGAGCGTTGGAAAAGCTCCTGACGTTCAGTCAGCTGTTTTACGCCGTGGCCGACGGTAACGAGCTGCCCCTCGTGTGAATGGAGTCGCTCCTCCTGAGCGAGGAGAGCGGACCTAACCTGCTCTCTGTTTGCTGAGTCCATCTGTGGCCAGTTCGTACTGTTATGCATGAGGCAAAAGCAGGTTTGGACTCAAACGCAAAAACAGACTTAGAGCAGGGATAGGCAATAATCGGCGTCTTTTAATACAGAACAGGTTTGGTACACGGGAATCAATACTTGCGACAGTGTCCAAATCAGCAGGCTGAGGCAGGGTCAAAAACACAAGCAGAATGTCATTCACGATGAGTCTAGTTAATCAAAAATGCTGGGACGCTTATCACTGGTAACAGGCAAGACGAACTGGCACAGGAGGAATGGGGAGCACACATTATATACTAGAGAAGGGAGTGACTAACTATGGACAGGTGGACACAATCAGGGGCGACGATCAGACTCAGGTGAGCTGTGATGAAAACTAGGTTAGAGGACGGTGCTCAAACGTGCAGGAGGGAAACAAGCAGGGCAGGGAGTGAAGTGATCTGCAACGAGAGGAGAAGTTAAACATGCCAAAATAAAACAGGAAGTGCACCCAAAATAAAAGCATGCAACACAGGGACACCAACTAAGACCTGGTTTTCTTAACATGCAATTGCATTTTTATGCACAGACTTAGGGGCCAAAGCCCCGGGTCCTTAGTACCAGGGAGGCCTCACAAGATGTAAGTTTAAACTCAAATGCTGCTGGATGAGCCGATGCATGGCACAGCACAACACGGGGGTTGAGAACAAGGGCCCTGAAGTGTTTTGATACAATGCTCATGTCCTGCACAGTCAATAATATCAGTGATGAGAGCGAATCGTACCGTCATTCTGTAAGAAAGTCGGGCTGAACTGGTTGTTTATTAATGTGCGATGACGAGCACTGATAAAACAATGTTCATCACACTGACTGAGTGCCAGTTAAATGTCAGGTATTTACTGATCAAGTACAAGAAGACTGTCAGTGCCTGTGTTATGTGCTGTACTTATTTTCCAAACACTTTGAATCTATAACATGAGTATTTTCGCAGCATCCCATCTATCGTATGCATCTCTGTCAAAGTCATCAGGTTATTGTCCTAAAAACAATGACATAATAATAATAATAATAATAATAATAATAATAATAATAATGGGGCTGCACGGTGGTGCAGTGGTTAGCGCTGTATCTTATGCATCTCTGTCAAAGTCTTTTGTGGTCAAAGGTTTTTGTGCGAAAAATAACACAATAAGAATACTACTACTACTACTAATAATAATAATAATAATAATAATCTTTATTCATATAGCTCCTTTCAAAACACAGTCGCAAAGTTCTTTACAATAAAAAAAACACATTTAAAACTCAAATATCATGAGATGTACTAAAGCCAGTCACTATAAACATTAAAAGCCAAAGGGTAAAACAACTAAATTGTCATAAAACATACATAAAAATCACAGAAAAGCAATTCTAAAATGTTATTTCAACAACAAGACAGAGTCTGCAGTCCTGATCATTATTGATCATCATTGGTGATCATTGGTGGTGGGGCACTTCACTTGAGGATCCCCCTATCACACCTCCACAACGAGAGGCAGAGATTATAGAAATGGGATGGGAGGGAGGGGTGCAGAATAGGAGAGCAGAACCAGAGGAGTGGGTTCGGCGAGTATTTATAGGGAGACAGGAAGTGGCGTTGTTGAGGTGTGGTCCTGCTCCTGAACTTCTGCTTATAGCTTAATTTCACTAGCAAGGACCATGACATCAACAAGGTGCGATTTAACAGGTTTATTTAAAGAAAAAAGATTATGCTGGTGGATTAGTAAGATTGTTTGGTGTGGTTCTGGGAGGTCCACTTGAGGATCTGCTGTAGCCCCCAGCATGACAGACCCCAAAAAACTCCAATTTACAGGATGCAGGACTGGGCTGATCTTCAATCATTGAGATCTGTGGGAATGTAACAGTCATATGCTTGGGAGGACCAGCGACTCCAGAGTAAAGGTCAGGAGAGATGCCAGATTAGCAGACGATGTAGCGAAAGTGACTGAGGAGCCAGAAACTTGGCCTGGCTCAGAGATGAAGAGAGGATCTGATGGTGATGAGCTCTGGAGTTTCCAGAACTGCAGGTAGTTGGCAAGAGTCTCAAAAGGATTTAGTGGGGTGACTGTGTTCTGAAGTAGAGGACAGGTGTTGGTTTCCTAGATTGGATGGTTTTAGTTTGTTTTCAGTAGTACATCATGGTGTCTTCTTAGAAAAAAAAGACCAGTCTGATATACTTGGATCGAAGTGAATCATTGAAGCGGTGAACTCAGAACATCTGAGGAACCAGACAATCTGGAGTTCGAGCAGTGTGAGAGTTACTGTATCTGGACTGAATGGAGACAATGCTGTCATCAGGTCGGCGCTGAGGGGAAGGCCACAAGGATTTGGAGGCTCTTTGCATGAAAGACCTTTGAGGAGAGATGTTAATTGAGAAGTTGATTGAGGTTGAGATGGGCCAGGGCTTCTGGTTATGATTCTGGAAAAAAAAACTTGTTCCACTAAAGTAGACTTTGATGGTTCCAGTTTTGATGGCAATCACGGAATGAGCGAAGGTTACAAAACAGATTATGGTGACAAGGTCATAAGACGGGAAGGATAAGTTGTACTGGTTGTGGAAGTAATGGAAACTTCCAGGCTGTCCAATAGGACGAGAGTGTAGCGCTTGATAGGCTGTCGATGAGTTAACATATTGGGAGGCTATGATCAGCGGTATAAGTGCAGGATTTACAAGTTCAGCGTCAGTGCTGAATATGGAGGAACCTGTGTTGGATGGTGTCTGCAAGTGGGGCCAAGCTTCTGAACTTCTGAAATTAGAGGCGAGACAAGGAGTTAGCCTTGGTGTTGGAGTGTCCGGGAAGCGGAGAATGTATTGGTTAGTAACGGACTACCAGTCTAGGCGGCGCAGGAACGAGATGATAGACAAGGCATTGGATCGTCCTTTATTGATTATGTCAACAACTGTGAGGTTGTCAGAGTAGATGAGGATGGACTTGCAGAACTATTCATGGCCCCAGAGGATAGCTGTGGCTACTATGGGGAAGATGTCTAAGAGCACACAGGAGGCTACTTGGCGTTTGTTTTTGAGTTCTTTAAGTGAAATATCTTCCATTGTTGTAGTCCCCAAAAGTGACACAAGCCATCGTGTTGGTGGACAGATTGATGTCTTGTAGGTGTGTTAAGTGATCTTCATAGAAAAAAAGTGATTCCACTCCAGTTAGTAAGGAGATTGAGCCAACGACAAAGTTCGGCATGACTTGAATTACTACTGAGATGAAGTCCAGCAGGAAAGGGATGGAGGAAGCAATCGATAGCAGGTGGGAGATGAAGGCTCACCCTTGGGGGATGATTCATAGGGTGCAGTTAAGGTGGTCCAGGAGGAAGAGGAGTTGGTGTTTGGCGCAATATTTGGTGAGGAGAAAACTGAAGGACAATTGGTTGGAGTGATGCCTGAAACAGGTTTGTGTCTAGAGCGGTTTTAAGGAACTCAAGGGATGTGGATGGGCCTTCTGTTTTCTTGGCAAAGAGGTCGGAAAACTGAGGATAACGTGACTAGACTGGAAGTGGGTGGCGATGAGGGAGAGGAGATGATGAGGTAACTGTCCAAGAGATGGACGAGGAAGACATGGAGGTAGTGGCACTGGGACATTTTGCAGACTCATGGAAGTTGCTACATATGGAACGACCTCCTTCAGCAAGATGGGTCTGTCTCTTTTATCTGTGCTGCTTGTGATGAAGGTGGCAGATGGCAACATTCGCTGTAGAGGTATAGGTGTTGTAGGAGCCGCTGTCGATAGGTGAGAGCAAACTAGCTTTTGGGTGAGTTTGTGGCTTAGTGTGGGTGGAAGTGGAACAGGAGGAAGCTGAGTGGAATGGGTCACCGCAGAGCAGGCATGGAAGTGCTGCTCGGGCAGCGAAGGTACGGCAATAGATGTCATTATGGAGAGTGCCCCACTAAGTGTCTTCAATAAATTGCTGGAGATGGGCTGCAGCTTTGAAGTCAAAGTGGATATGATATTGATAGAAGCCGTTGCCACCGAAACAGAAAGACAATTTAAGGATTGTGGACATGTAGTCGTCCATCTCCTGATGGCAGGAGGGAAACATGAACCAAAGTATGTCTCTAAAGAGAGAAAAAATGTACACAAATTCTGTGGGGTGAGTTCTTTTGAGCGGTGGGGAGTCCCTTTCTGTCGGGAATGACGGCCATCATCTGTTGGAAAACTGTCGGCGGGTGGTTGGTGAAGGGAGGGAAAGATGAGAGAGGCGAGGTCTGTGTAATTACCATGGATTTTTTGTTTGCGTTGATTGATGGAGACTGGACAGGGACGAGAAATGAAGAAATTAGGATGACAAATTGGAGGATTAGCAGTAGCCAGAGTGCAGTTGGTGGTTGCTTGACTCCTGTTAAGTGGGAGGGGGTTTGCTGTGAAGGTGATAATGGCTAATGGCTGCAGTTGGAGGTAGTAGAAATTGGTGGAAGAACCTTGTGACTCCCCCCCCCCCCCCCCCCCCCCAAAAAAAAAAAAAACACACATCATATCACTTGCGTCATGTGTATATACATATTTTTTGCAGTGTTTTGTTTTTATATCAAAAGGGCTATCCCTTAAAGCAAGATTACCAATTAAACCAGACTTACTTCAAGGAGTCAGGCTTATTTTCAGGAAATTGTGTTTTATAAAGGAGGGTCAAATAAGTCTGACTTAAGTTACCATGGAAACTGAACACTCCCATCTGATCCAATTCAGGCTTCCTGGTTTAATCTCAGGATTGTTGAGGTCATCCTTCTCAGGCATAAGTGTCCGCACAATATTCCAATCAACATGCTGTATGTGCTTTTAAATACACTGTGATTCAAATAGCTTATATAAACCTCCTTCATAACTTACTTTCCAACCAGTATAATGGATATTCATATTTCTTTTTTTTCCTTGCTTTGCATCAGTTTATTCTGTGAAAAGTGCTGTTTCTGATATGTCAGCTTTAAAGATGTTACCTGAAGTGAATAATTGAAATGCCTTTCTGAACCAACTATAAAAGAATGCATATATTAAAGGGTTCACGGTAGAATTCAAGTACCCCACCCATACAAGTGTTTCGAACAACACTGGTGGTGTTGAGTAACCGATAAAGGGATCAATGATGTTGCAGACAAAAAAAGGAGTCCAGAAAGAAAGAAATGCTCCCATTATGATAGCAAGTGTTTTAGTGGCTTTTGTCTGGCTCATATTTGAGGATCTTGTTGAGCTCTGTATGCTCTGCAACTGTCTCTGAGCCACTAGGAAAATCTTCAGGTAAACGGCCAGCATTATTATTCCTGGGATGTAAAAGGAAAGGACTGATGAGACTGTACTCGAAAGGCCGCTCTGAAACAAAACACATCCTCCTTCACATGCAATGTGGTTATAGTAGAAGTCCTCAATCCCCCAAATATTTAATCTGAGAAAAACCATCCCAAAGCCAATGAGAGCTGAAATACTCCAACTGAGCAGAATCATGATCAACACAACATTAACAGATATTTTTCTTGTGTATAGTAGAGGCTGGCAAACAGCATAGTGTCGGTCAAGTGATATGAACGACAGATTAAGAATTGATGCTGTACACAACATGACATCAGAACTCATATAGACTTTACACAAAACATCACCAAAATACCAGCAAGACTCCACACATCGAACCATACTGGGGAACATGACCAGCACCCCTAAAAGAAGATCGGACACAGCCAGAGAGGCAATCAAGTAATTGGTTGGAGTATGGAGCTGCTTAAAAAAGCCAATTGAGACAATGACCAGAAGGTTTCCACACACCGTGAGGATGACTGCAGCCCCTAGAATCATGTAGAGGCTGATACGTATGGGCAAGGGATGGATGGTCCTCTGACATGAACCGTTTCTGGACTCGTAACAGAGTTCTGGCTCCATCTGTTTGGAGGGAGGCGAGAATAATAAAGTCAGTACTTGTGAATTTAAAATAAAATGCAGAAAGCCACAGAGGCAGTAATGAGTAATCCTGTGAAAAGTCAGACGCTCTTTCTTTGCTGCTCTTTTGTCTTGTGAATCATCTGAATGGATAGCTCCTATAGAAAGTGATTTACTGCAATATTCTTTGGAGCTGGTTTCCATACATTTCCTTCCAGGTACATTTCCATTCACATGTTTTTATGGAAACCTACATTTGGTCTAGGAGACTAATCACATAGAGGTAAATCAGGACTAACTGAACTGCTAAAAACTGAAGAGGAGGTCAATATTGGTAAAAACATGGACATCGAGTCTCAGCTGTTTAAGCTTCTCTTGATACATCCACTGTCAGTGATGATTAACTATTAACCAAGTCAACTCATTTAAAATACAAATTTGTAGTCAATGCTTTAGTTAAAACTCTTCATAAACCAATTAAAATATGACAGTTAGGTAGCTCCTCTGTGCATATTCAAACACAATTGCACTTCAATCCTGCACTTACCTTCCAGAGTCAACTGCACGCACAGATGCTGTATGGCTGCTACAGACAGTTCAGTTCATACTTATGAGCTCTCTGTGTTTAGACAGTAACTTCAGAGGTTGACTAACAGACCCTCTGGGAGTGAAGCTGGACAGTCTGTCCCAGTGCTTAATGCCATGAAGGCTGTTCTTGGAGGCCACACAATATCATATGAGGCAGCAGAAAAGAAAAATGGGCTAAGAACAAGTTTACTGAAATAGACAACCAGGTAACTACTGTAGAAGCTCCTTATGGAACAAATAATCCAGAATTACTCAATAAGATTACAGCTTCATGGTAGAGTGTTAGTGTGTTAGTGTTAGTATTATGTAACATGTGGTAAATGACTATATTGTTAACATCGAGTACAAATATTAATTGCCACTTTTTCTAAGCTGCTGACATGAAACTGGCCTTGGTGTTTCATTTCTTTGGGGCCGAAGTCCCGGGTCCCGAGTACCAGGGAGGCCTCACAATATAGAAGTTTTAAAAAAAGCTGCTGGATGAGCCGACACATGGCACAGCACAGCACAGTCAATAATATCAGTGATGAGAGCGAATCATACCGCCATTCTGTAAGAAAGTCAGGCTGAACTGGTCGTTTATTAATGTGTGATGACGAGCACGAAAACAATGTTCATCACACTAATTGAGTACCAAATTTTACTGGTCAAGTACAAGAAGACTGTCACTGCCTGTGTAATGTGCTGCACTTAGTTTCTAAACACTTTGACTCCATAATGTGAGTATTTTCAAAGCATCCCATCTATCGTATGCATCTCTGTCAAAGTCATCAGGTTATTGTCCTAAAAACAATGACATAATAATAATAATAATAATAATAATAATAATAGGGCTGCACGGTGGTGCAGTGGTTAGCGCTGTTGCCTCACAGCAGGTTCGATTCCAGCTTGCGGCTCTTCTGTGTGGAGTTTGCATGTTCTCCCCGGGTAAGCGTGGGTTTTCTCCGGGTACTCCGGCTTCCTCCCACCGTCCAAAGATATGCTGTTTAGGTTAATTGATGCCTCTAAATGTCCTGTAGGTGTGGATGTGAGTGTGAACGGTTGTCTGTCTATATGTTGTCTGTTTCTGTGTGTCCTGTGATGGACTGGCGACCTGTCCAGGGTGAACCCGCCTTCACCCAATGCCAGCTGGGATCGGCTCCAGCGTAGTTCGTAGTCTAGGTTCCCTGACTGCGAAGGCTCTATTTTCTTTGATTATGCATCCTGACCTTGCATCCGAGGATTTCAGGGTGCGGGAAGGGACATCGAGCAGTAACAGGTCTGATAAATTACCTGGAGCAAGGCTTCAGTATTATCAGTATTATTTTAAAATCAATTCTGAAAGCAACAGGTAGCCAATGTGAGGAAGCCAGGACAGGTTAGATGTGGTCATGTTTCCAAGCTACGTTTTGGATTTTTGCTGATACCAGAGAGCAAGGTATTACAATAATCTAATCGGTTTCTAAACGGTTTCCAGTTTTGTTTTTGTTTTTTCTTTTGTCTAATCCTTGAAATGTTTCTGAACTGACAAAAGCAGGATTAAACCAATGATTTAATGTGTTTGTCGAAGTTGAGGTTTTGATCCAAAATGACACTAAGACTTCTACAATGATGAACCAAAACTATTTGATATTTTGGAGGATGCACTATCTTGACGCTTGATCAGAATCTATCTTATCAGCATTTAACCACAGGAAATACTGTGACGGCAGTTTAGCGTGTTGACAATGTTCTGATGCTGTTGTTGTTGTTTACAGGGTCACAGTCTCAATCGATCTGAGTATCACAAAAATGGATCCTGATATTATGTCTGTGTATAATGTGGCCAAAAAAGAGCATGTAATGGAAAAGGGAACTGGACCGAGCACAGATCCTTGAGGCAGCCCACACTGAACACCTCTTTCAGCTGATCCATGGCTGGCATCCATGATACTAACACAGAAACGCCTCTTTTAGGCAGGACCTAAACCATTGCAGAGCAGTATCATGGATACCAACCCAGGTCTCAAGAAAGCCTGAGAGAATATTGTGGTTGATGGCAAGGAGAACAGCAATAAATCATTTTAGACCTTGAGAAAAGCAGTTTCAATTCTTTGTTTTTTTCTAAATCCAGATTGAAATTTCGTTAAACTATTATTTCATGAATGAAAGCTGGGCTGCATGGTTGTGCAGCGGTTAGCACTGTGGCCTCACAGTAAGAGGGTAACAGTTTTGAATCCAGACTGGGGCTCTTCTGTGTGGAGTTTCCATGTTCTTCCCGTGTTAGCGTGGGTTTTCTCCAGGTTCTCCGGTTTCTTCCCACAGTCCAAAGACATGCAGGTTAACTGATGACTCTGAATGTCCTGTAGGTGTGAATGTGAGCGTGAATGGTTGTCTGTCTCTATGTGTCAGTCCTGCAGTGGACTGGTTGAGGGTGAACCCTGCCTTCGCCCAATGTCAGCGAGGATCGTCTCCAGCCCCCCTTGACTCCTAATAGGATGAGCGATAGCAGATGCATGGATGAATGACAGCTAGCTGCTGATCTGCAGCAGCGTTTTCTAAAACCTTAGCTAAAAATCAGAGCTTAGAAACAGGTCTTAAAATGTCAGAGGAATGTAGAGATGGCCTTTTCGAAAGGAGGCTGAACAATTACAGATTGAGCAGAGAGCTGTTTAAAATTTGCAGATTACGGGGTGCCACTGTGTTAAAAACGTCCTTTAGAAATTTTACTATTATAAGAACATCTAAAGGACGGACAGAGGGTTTTATTTTCATTATTATATCAGTCAATGTAGGTATTTGATAAAATATCTACAAAATAGAGCAGAAAGCAGAAATAAACTGCACAGGACACCTTGATGGTTATGGGAGACCTGGAGAAAAATGAGACGTCTTATCTGAAATCGTCTGCGTAAAGAAAGAAACTCATTGCATTTGTCAGGGGTGGCATCTAATATGTGGCCCTGGGGGAGGATCAGCGACTCAGCTCACAATGTGGAACAGGATTCTGGGATTGTTGTTGATTAGTGTAGCAAAATATGTAGATCTATAATTTCTGAGCTCTGCACTGAAAGAGTGAAGAAGAGCTCTGAGCTGTTCAAGGAGAGCTGAGAGTTTAGAAGACATCAGCACCCAAATGTTTTCATTTATCCGAGGCATTGAGAGGCGACTAGATTGTTCTGGTCTTGGAGGGAGAGATTTCATCTCAGATGGAGGAGCATGTCTTATTAAAGTTATTCAACAGTTGTTCAACTTGTGTAAGGAAGCAAGCCCCAGAAAGAAGATAGAAGAAGATAGTCCTTTATTAGTCCCACGAAGGGAAATTCAATTTTTTCACTCTGTTTGTTAACTTATACACGGTACATGCAGACCCGAACACACACATGCACAAACATGCAACAATGGAGAGATGTCAGAGTGAGGGGGCTGCTCCTGACAAGCGCCCCGAGCAGTTGGGGGTTTGGTGCCTTGCTCAGGGGCACCTCGGCAGTGCCCAAGAGGTAAACTGGCACCTCTCCAGCTACCAGTTCACACTCAGTTCTTGGTCCATGGCGGGACTTGAACCGGTGACCCTCCGGTTCCCAAGCCAACTCCCTACAGACTGAGCTACTGCCGCCCCCTAGTGGCTAGTGGGGATATTAAAGGCAGTGTTGAATTTAGTAGCCGAGGAGGAGTTAAATATCCGATATCTAGTTTTGTGGACTGGGTTACAGGAAACATGTTAAACATGTTAAATGACTATAAGGTTTGAGAAGTCCAGGGTGTCCTCGGAGCAGCAGACATAGATGTTAAAGTCTCCAAGGATCAGTAACTTATCAAGGGGACAGCAATTCAGTAATAAAAGTAGGCTTATATCTGGGTGGTCTCTACATTATGAGGAACAGAAAAGGAGATTTTCCCTTAATCATGAAAGGAAGTGCTTCAAAAGTGCTAAATAGCCCTAATCTATCTTTGTGTATCAGGGTAAACCTGCCGGCTGGTCTGGGCTGGTTTAAAGCAACAACCAGCTGGACAAAGTTTGAATAGGGGAACATGATGATGAAGACATCTAGATTCCATCCAACCATCTGCAACCGCTTATCCCCCATTAGGGGCCACAGCGGGGTCTGGACCAATCCCAGCTGGCATTGGGTGAAGGCGGGTTCACCCTGGACCGGTCTCCAGTCCATCGCAGGACACATAGAGACAGACAACCATTCACACTCACATTTACATCGACAGGACATTTAGAGTCGTCAGTTAATCTGCATGTCTTTGGACTGTGGGAGGAAGCCGGAGAACCCGGAGAAAACCCACGCTAACATGGAGAGACCATTCAAACTCCACAAAGAAGAGCCCCAAGCTGGATTCAAATCCAACATCTAGATTGTTTGAAATAATTGAATCATTGCATAAAAAAAAAAAAGTGTTTACAGGTGATCCCCGACCACAGTTACTTGGGCAGAGTTCACAGAGGCTTGAAAGGAATTGTGATTAAATTGAATATACTTCTATGTGGAAATGTCTGCTGCCTCCAGTTTTGCACAGTGACTCTACCAGAAACTGTCCTATTCATTTGAAAATGATCTGAACACTGTCGAAGACGGATCATGCTGGATGGTCAGCATGGCCAAGTTTGCTGTGAGCACATTAATGCCCTTTTTGTTAGGCTGCAGATTATTTCTTTTGTACAAGTCTCTCTTATTCCAAAATACATCGCAGTGATCTGCAAAGCTGAACCTTGTGGCAGAATACAGCCCCTAAATGAAACCACTGATTAACATTAAAAAGCTAAAATCTTCACACCGTCTCTCTTAGAATGGGCCCAGATGTTACACATTGTTTACCCAGACTGTCAACAGTAATGGCAAGCAGTTCAATGTCATGTTGAGTTTAACTGATTTATATGTAACATCATTTGTACCCACATGGACAAAGACTGTATGAGCAGATGGACAGAGCTCAACAAGTACTGAAAGATACTAGGCTTTCCACAAATCGAATGATAGAGTCTCCCATCAGCAGAAACTCTGAATCTGGTACGTTTCCATTTGCACATTATCACCCAGAGCTGCTACACCAGTCAAGAAGGTGACGGGATAACGGTGACGGGCAGAATCCAGACCCTTCAGCTGACGAGGGAAGGCGGAGGCCCCCTGACGACAGGACTCGGGACCCGGCAGCAATGACCTCCTTGGATGATGGGGTGGGAAAGACTGGACTGCTGCCCATAGTGACCCACCTGGAGACTTGACTGAGGAGACAAAAGTTTCCCGCTGTCAGAAACGGCAGGTTATTGTTATCCAGGCCCGCCAGCCCAGACAGGCGGGAGTGTGGTTTAGCCTGTTAGTCAAGTAGTTCACTAATCAGACCCTCAATGGACACAAGCTCTGCACTGGGCCCAGACAGCTCAGGATCCGACACCATACCTGCGGAAAAAGCAGGCTCTCAAGTGGATTACTCGCAACTGCGTTTCAAACATCGCCTGGATGTTCAGCAAGCAGCTGAAATCCAGCATGTAGACCGTTTATCTCCGACAGACAGAAAACTGGAACCCATATGATGACTCTGTATGACCTGAAGTCGCTAACACCACGTCATGTTCTGAATACACCTGATGCAGCTCAGCAGCTCGTACCGTTGGACCATCGCTGAGCATCAGCTGGTTCAAGTGTGTCAGCAGAGACAACCGGGCATGTGGGGGTCTGGTGACCTAGAGCTGGGGGCACATGATCCAGGCTACAGGCCACAATACATACTGTATCATTAAACTGAAATCAACATATAAAGTTTTCTGAATTTGCTTTATTGATTTACAGAATATGATTTTATTTGAAAAGGAGGAATTAAATGTTTCGAAGAAAGCTGTGATATGTGTAAATAATAAAATAATTATTTAACTATTGCAAGTTTTGTCTTTTGGGCATTATCTAGTACTAATGATGATGGAAAATTGAATAGTTTTATGTCTCCCAAACCTCCACCCCACACTTCCACCAGTTCTTTGCCTGTGATGCTTGTGAGTCTTTAATTGAAAAAAAACCCGATCTTCTCATGTTAGCGCTGTGCAGACTGACTTACTTGGCTCATCAGCCTACCTTTATCTTGACATGTTGTTTTATAATGATGAGTTTTATCTTCTGTTATCTGATGAGGGGGTTACTTCATTTCAGATAAGATAAGATATTCCTTTATTTGTCCCACAGTGGAGAAATTTACATGTTACAGCAGCAAAGTGGATAGTGCAATAAACAAGAAGCATAGATTTTAAAAGAATATTAATACAAATAAAATAATATATACATAATAGAAAAGTAAAGCTAAAATATGTCCAGCATATTAAAAAAATATAATTGTCCAGTTGCTATAATTGCGCAGATGATATAATTGCATATATGTGTTGTTATTGCACTTGTGTCCGGTCAGTTTGTTGTGAATGTGTATGTGGTCTACTGGGAGCAGTGCTGGTTGTGAATGTGTATGTGGTCTACTGGGAGCAGTGCTGGTTGTGGATGTGTATGTGGTCTACTGGGAGCAGTGCTGGTTGTGGATGTGTATGTGGTCTACTGGGAGCAGTGCTGGTTGTGGATGTGTATGTGGTCTACTGGGAGCAGTGCTGGTTGTGGATGTGTATGTGGTCTACTGGGAGCAGTGCTGGTTGTGGATGTGTATGTGGTCCACTGGGAGCAGTGCTGGTTGTGGATGTGTATGTGGTCTACTGGGAGCAGTGCTGGTTGTGAATGTGTATGTGGTCTACTGGGAGCAGTGCTGGTTGTGAATGTGTATGTGGTCCACCGGGAGCAGTGCTGGTTGTGAATGTGTATGTGGTCTACCGGGAGCAGTGCTGGTTGTGGATGTGTATGTGGTCTACCGGGAGCAGTGCTGGTTGTGAATGTGTATGTGGTCTACCGGGAGCAGTGCTGGTTGTGGATGTGTATGTCGTCTGTCACTGAAGGAGCTCTCCAGAGCTCTGATGGTGTCTCTCATGGGGTGGGAGTCCTTCTCCATCATGGATGACAGCTTAGCCATCGTCCTCCTCTCTCCCACCACCTGTACTGAGTCCAGAGAGCATCCCAGGACAGAGCTGGCCCTTTTGATGATCTTATCCAGCCTCTTCCTGTCTGCAGCTGTGATGCTGCTGCCCCAGCAAACCACTCCATAAAATATGGCTGATGCCACCATGGTGTCATAAAATGTTTTCAGAAGTGTCCCCTGCACTCCAAAAGACCATTTAAGATTCATCACTGTTCATTGACAAGGGTGTTGGGGATTAAAGTTGCTGTGGCATATTGTGAAGGGAGGGAAGGGCCTCACAAGGCATAGCCTGAAGTAACATTAAGGCTTTATTATGGGGCATATGAGCATGGATGTAAATATGGAGCCGGTGTTTTTGTATCTGGAAGGAAGCAGGTGACAGGAAAAGAGGCTGGAGAGAGCGAAAGAAGCGAAGCACCAAACCGAGTTTATACACGTCGGAAAAGTTGATGGAAGATGTTCCAACTCTACAATCCTTCCACCTGGATGACAATAAAGCTGAACCAACTGTCGTTTCCCGCCAGAAGACAGCAGTGTTTTCTTAGTCTGAGCTCATGTTTAAGCTGCGTTTGCCAAAAGCTGTTGTGGCACGGCGCAAGCCACTGAAATTAACCTGTTTCAGAGCACAGTGGTGCCATTGGCATTGTTTCTGAAAGGACCTTCAATGAGTGATAGAGAGAGAAATGGATAAATAAATAATATTATAAATAATAATAATAAAAAAATACTACAGCAGGAGCAAAAAAATGAATAAAAATGGATGAATATTAGTTTATGCCAGAAATTCAAATGCAAAGTTCACACCAGAGGAGCAATTATTCAGTTTAAAGTGGACGTTA
Organism: Pterois miles; assembly: GCA_947000775.1. Classification (NCBI taxonomy): domain Eukaryota; kingdom Metazoa; phylum Chordata; class Actinopteri; order Perciformes; family Scorpaenidae; genus Pterois; species Pterois miles. Next base: position 173,959 of record CAMQGK010000416.1, on the reverse strand, counting down.
AAAGTTAAAAGAAACCAAGTTTCACATAAAAATACAGTTGCAGTGTACTCCATTTAACTTCATTCATTTTCTTAGAAACTAGACCCACAGACCCCCCATTTTGGTTTTGAAATTGTCCACTTTTTAGGTCTCAAGATTGGCAAGGATGGCCTCCACGTCAAAAAACTACCACCCACATTGTTTTGTGCTGATTTTTATTTATTTATCTATTTGTTTGTTTATTTATTTATTTTAACAATGCCATGGCACCATGCGTTGGTAGTGGGACAGTCCTAGGTCTAAATGGTAAATGGACTTCTGACCACTCAAAGGTGACCACACTTCATGTCAGTATTCACCCATTCACACACACTGATATCAGCTGCTAAGCTGCCAACTTCGCCCATCAGGATCTAAACTAAATACTCATTCACACACTGACGGCTGAGTGTCTTGCTCAACCACACATCAATATGTGACTGGAGCAGCCGGGGATCGAACCACCAGCCGGTTGGTGGACGACCTGCTCTACTGTCTGAGCCGTAAGGAAGCTGTGAGCCTCACTCTTATCCCAGCTCTCTACCTTCCCTCCAAACCTGGCTGGTCAGAAGAGGCCATGGGCGTTGATTGCATTCAGTCCCTCATCCCAGTCTCTGGGCTTCCTAGTGTACCTGTGTCACAGGCCATACATGAGCCAGTAACAAAGGCAAAAAGACAGCAAATTAAAACAAAAGTTCAAAAAAATATTTAATGATCAACTCCACCATACTGTAGGGAAAAATGTATTTTCTGTTTTGTTTTTAGAAAAAAATAAAGATTATTGCTTTAAAGTAACAATGTGTAATATATTTACGGTAAAAACAAACAAAAAAACTAAAGAAACAAACATGCTGAAATACTGGTTTCAACAACAATACTTCATACAGTATTTCCATTCCAGTCCGGAGCGTCTGGCCGATGGGATCCTGTTCACGTCCATTTTGACGGCCTGTTGCCACGTATGAAACAAACTGGCATAAAAACAGCCTTCTGCAGCCTGGAAGCAAGAAAATGAGCCGGATCAACGGAGATGACATGACGCACACATCTGTGTGCAGCTGGGTCATAAAGGCAGCGAGTGAGGTGATTTCAACTGCTGCTGCTAGCCAGTGGCTAATGCCCTGATGCTAACACATGCTAACTGCTATCAGTCACACTGAGTGGACGGGCCACAGGTCCAATGTGTTGAATGTGGACTACAGCACCCAGTTTAGATGTGCATAGATGTTTGATTCTGATGGAAGCACAGCTCAGGAAACAAGAACAGAAACAATCGAATAGCGGTTAGTAAATCACTTGATTAGTTACACAAATGCATTATGGCCATAAATTGCTGGTCTTGAGTCCATATCAGTTGTATTTCTTGATCCTTTTAGAAAAACTACAATCAAATATGGAGAGAACATGCATGCCACACAAAGAAAAGGCCGGGAGTTGGACATGATATGGTATCATGCCTCTTCCAGTTTTTTGCAATCTAAAGTTCATGTGCCTTATTGGAAACAACATATTACAATAAAAAGTTAAACTTTTTCTGTGTGTCTAGAGTAATAATTAATGCAACATAAACACCAATTAGAGGTGTGAATGATGGTCTGGGGGGAAGATGTCAGACTTCTCACACCTCTAATAACTGGGAATTCATTATCGCTGTCTGCTTTCTGGCACCTCCTCAGCAAGGGAGCTCATTATGTTCAGATGTTTTGGAGGTTGACTGCATCCTAATAAACAAACTTTAATGCGTCAACGCTCAGACAACAGAAATAGATATTATTGACAAGCCAACCTATCTTCAGTGTTGTTTTTCTGAGCGTGCTTTTTTTTTAACTCAGCATTTTCATTGCTAGTTGAGAACTTGTGTTTATTTAAATATATTTTTCTATCCATCCACTGATCCATCCATTTTTTAAACATGGAGTGCAAAGCTTTCCCTCCTCTGGCAGTAAGAGTAACTACACAAACACCGTCGAGTACTGACTACTTAATACTACTTAATAATAATGACTACTTAACACTACTACCTCCTATCAGTTTAATCACAGATTAATCAATCTCATAATCCATAATCTGAATACTAGGTTCTGAAAGCATTGCTCCATAATGTTGTCAAATATGACAACATTTATAGCTAATGAATAAACTGACATATGTATGAATGTCAGCATGAAATGAATGAATGAAATGCATTTTTCAATGACAAACATAACTTTGGGGAATAATGGGGAGAAACAGGTGAGTTTGGATCTTTTGAAATATGAACGAATGTGATACTGAACCTATGAATTTAAATATTAATGAAGCAGAGCGCTACCTGACACCAACTCTTTATCATAACAGCAGATAAAATTGTCCTACAAATCATTTTAAGAATAATAATTTATAAAACATAATACATCTGCAGAGCTTTTCGAAAGCTGCCGACTCTGAATTAAATGCACAATATGTTATTTCTGCTGCTCTCAGTCAAAACAAAAACAAAAGGAGCAGTTTGATGACAGGAAATAGTGTTGGATCATGGGAGTTGGTGTCTTTACCATAGCCATGACTAAAAGGCAAACGTCCTGTTCACGGACGAGGTCATGTAGAAAGGTTTTATTCACGTTACCTTTATTCATGTTTATTCATGTTATGTCATTTCATTCTAATGAAATAGCTGCAAGGAACATGACATTAATTTACGGACTAACCATCAGATGTGTTGACTCGCTCTTTTGGTGCCCCAGGCCAAATTTGGATTTGTTGTATTATTATTATTTGTTGTAATGTCGGGCTAGAAATGGTTTAGTTTCCCAGAGATCTGCCTCGACACAATCTGATAACAGAGCTTTACAAAAAGTTGCTTTTACTTGAATGTACCACAGCTGGAGTCCAGTCCAGATCTAGAGACGTTTCCAGGGTGATCGGAGCAAACGGGATGCACCTGAGTTCAGTTTGCTATACCATAGCAAAGAGTTTGAATATTTATTATGTCTGGATTATTGTGTGGACAAAACAAATGTTTAAATAATTTTAAATGAGACCTATTAATACAATAACCATACAAAAAGTAAACCAACATGTTTTCATCCCAGCTCATCACATACTGCTGCTTTGTCAGGACCCCTTGGTGTCGCTCAGCACGTCAAACTATGAGGCTCCACTAGGGTTGCAGTAAACATTAGGGCTGCTTGATTATGGCAAAAATCATAATCATAATGATTTTGGTCAATATTTAGATCATGATTGTTTGGCATGGAAACAATTTAAATGCATTGACCTGGAGCACTTTAATGGCAAAATCAAGAGGCCAGATCTATGAAGAACTTTGTGCTCTAGTAAACAATTTAATATGAACACACTGGTTGTATAAATATTACAGCAGTTGACATGGCAAACAAAAGCATGGTAAACAAGATGATCCAGGTGGGTGTGCTGACCCAGCTGACGGCAGCACCCAGAGCAGGGGAGGGGTGCTGTAACGCGCCACCATCAGCCAGGGCCTCCCCAAGCCGAGTCCGAGCTGGTCGCAGCACACCACTACGAAAAGACAGTCCCACGCCGAGTAGTGCACCGCTCTAAAAGAAAGTGGTGCACTGGATTCATAACACAAGAATATATAATCCTTTTATGATGATTATCTTGTTTTCATAATCATCGGTGGGCCAAAATCATAAGTGATTTTGAAATTTGATTGATTGCACAGCCCTAGTGCACGTGGTTAACATGAATTCAACCAAAAACACCTGCTTAGGCAACAAAACCACTTAGGTTTAGGAAAATACATCGTGCTTTGGCTTAAAATTACTACGCTTGAAACATGAAACTTACTGATCACACTGAACACAAAGACGAACAAAACGACAGGAAACGACACAAACGACACTCCTGAATGAAAGCCCTGTGCCATAAATTAATTTGTTAAGACATATATGAATCTTAACACTTTACCCAACCTTGAACTCTGGGTAATACTTTACTCCAAACATGAGCATGCATTAACCCACTGAGTATTTAAGTGCAGCCGGCCACATACATGCAGACTCTACAGTATACAGATTAACGCAGCACACACCGCTATCTGTAACCTACGCCGTCTTCAGCGAGACGCTCAGGAGCGACAGGACCTCCTTGGTCGAAGGCTCTATGAAGGCCTATGATTATGAAACTAGGGTTACAATATCATAACCTTCGTTCTAACTCACACAGGCTCCGTCTCCTACTGGACTCTGTGGTACAGTGGGTGGAGCCCGATGAATTCACACCCTGCCTCGACAAAAAAGGACCCCACCACATTGATACTGACCAGCTAGAGGTTGGTCACTGCAGCCCACCTTGGTCATACTTGGCTATGGCTGAGTTCATCAAGATGTCATGGGGAGCGGTGGAGTGGTGAGGGGAATATGCTCTTTGAGAAATGTAATTTGTTTTATTCAAAACATTCATTATTGTTCAACATTAGCCTACCAACATCAACTGTATTGACAACATCAAAATGAAGGCGGGAGGAGGTGGGAATGTCCACTCCAAGGAGGAGCCTTCTGTTGGAGTGGCTCTGTCAAGGCAGCCTGGAAAGGGAGACGCCATGATCTGTGCTGCCAACACGTTTCCTCACCGTAGCGTTTTACGCCTTGCCTTAGTTCATTACTGGTGATGAGCGAACGGCCAGCGGTGGCTATAACCTGTAATTTCTCCTCATCCTGACGATAAACAGATAAATTTGATCCTAAGAGCCCTTCTGGGCCAAGGGGGGCTCCTAGAAGATCATATCTGCCCTTCCAACACATGGTGACAGTCCACGGTGGCTAGAGACAGCACACAACCCGCAGAATCAGATTATTCACGTGGCCAATGCTGTGGTCCGGTCTGAGACTGCAGGGCAGGGGCGTTAGGCTGGGGAGAAGCTGCCCAAGCTGCGCTCCCATGTGAAATATCTTGACAAACATATTAGAGTGTCCTTGTCAGGCAGCAGCGGCGGTAGAGGCTTCCTGCTCTCTGACCGGCTGGTCATTGTCACTGTAGCACAACATCACATCGAAGACTGTGCAGCGCTCAGCAAGCCGGCTGGTGACTGCTGAACACCACCCACTGCAGTGAGCATCCAAGGACATGAGCAATCAGTGGGCAAACCGGCATTTGCTTAAGAGATAAGAGTGACGGACAGCGATGCATGTGGCCTTATATACTGTAGAGTGTGCATGTATTCAGGTAGACACGTCACAGGCCAGCTACGCTTAGAACTGGATGCTGTGTGGATGTGTTAAAATAACAAGGGAGTCACTGTGAAAGTGACGCCCTCACTGGAGCAATAACATTCAGTCACCAACATTAAATAAACATACAGACATACTGTCCCCATACTTCCCTGATGCCTCATGTTCCGGTGCAGTTCTACAGACTATGAATGTAAATATTGCAGTGGGACAGTTAAAGGGAAAAAAACAGCTTAGCATATCAATTTGTATATTCGACACTGTGAAAAACAAAAAAAAAACAAAACAAAAAAACAAACAAAAAAATAATGAAATCAGTAAATTTACATCAGGCACATCTCCGATTAATGTTTTTTTATGAACAATAATTTACATCTTACAAAATGAAATAATTATTTAGTAATTATTAGCTTGAACATCAAATGTTTTCATCAACGAACACATAGCATATTCAAAGACACACAAGGCTTTACAATCATGCTGATCCAAAGTTGCTCATAGTGTTGATGCATTCTGTACAGTTACGCCATATTGCAGTTATTTAGTATTAAATTGCTATTACAGGATTTATCCCTTACATGTGTGTATGTGTACTCCTATTACATTGACAATTTTAAAGTGATATTCAACACAACATTTATCTCTTCATTATTAAACACTGTAGGAGCAGAAGATGACTGTTAGTGTGTAGTTAGTTGGTTGACAGAGGACACCGACTGTGGTCAGCTTGGGTTCATGGCAGGGAGGAAATCAGGAGGACTGGTTAAGACGCTGTGCTAGTCTTCTTATTACAAGTCGGGGTCTGTGTGCACGTGCTGAGAAAATGGTGAACTCACTCCGAGATTCACTTGGTAGTATATTAGTTTGCAAACCTTCAAATGAGGTAACTCATGTCTGTCTTGGTTGCTGTCACCTTCCAAACATGTCACACTATCTGATGTCTGTATGCTATACTGAATGTACATACTGTATAGTATGTACTGTATGTACATACTAAACAGTATGTACATACAGTACATACTGTTTAGTATGTACTGTATGTACATACTGTATAGCTATGAACAACTGAACTCTGCAAGTTAGTCAATGAAATAGTCTGTGGGCAACATTTTGTTTTACTTAATCATGTGCACTTATTGTTGGGAAATATGTTGTTGTCCACTGTCTAGTGTATCTACAAGGTAACCCACAAGCTGCAAAACAGTCTGTTTAGTGTGTGTGTGTGTGTGTGTGTGTGTGTCATTACTACTGTAGCTGACACCATGAGTTTCTATAGATGTCCTGACACTTTCACTACTGTAACCTGCTGCTGTAACCATGGTGACTACAACCAATGTTTTCTACAGACAACAGACAAACCTTTTACAAGCAGCAATCAGCTCTGGCTGTAGTCAGTGTTTCATGACCAGAAGATAGATTTTGGATGGAGCATCACCTTAACTGACTCACTTATTTAAATATCCATAGACACTACAATAATCATCGCTATTTTGAATAAAATTCTGTTCATTCAGCACTTGTATGGTGGCCCTGAAAGCACAATGCACTGCATGCATTTGTGGTGTTTTACCTTTTTGCAGTGCGTTTTTGTGTATTTAATTGTGTTGTGTTTTATTTGGTTTGTTTCCAGTGTTTTTTTTTCTAAAGTTGCAGTGCATTGGGCTCTTGAGGCCATCGTTCGCTCGGCTGGTTGTGTTATGGGTGTAATTCAGTGATGAAAGGTATTTTACAATGAAATGAACACATTCATTTTTTTAAACTTGCATGCAGCTGACGGATGTTTACAGTACCTTTACAAGACCTTTTTTGGGATCTTGCCCTCCCCACACAGCTCCTAACCAAACACAGAGCTATGCTCCATGCATTAGACTCCACAGTGAGTGGGTCTAAAGAAAACCGTCAGCACACATTTATATGAGACATGCAGCATCGCTTGTACAAGGTCACTGACGCAAGCGCTTTGATCATTTGATTTCTAAAACCATCAAGTGCTAAGTGGAAATCAAAAGGACAAGGTGGAATTGTTGGGATTTAAGTCACATGTATCCTGGTTATTACTTTTAGTGCATTTGGCCCTGAATGGTGACATTCATAACTGTTACTGCTTTCCTTCACAACTCTCCCCCATTTCATCACTTCAAGAATTGGAGACGTTGGAGACCCTTGGGGTGCGTCGCCCCACCCGTAATCCAATCCTGGCTCCAGTTTGCGGGAGTCCTCCACCTTCTTGGGCTTGTTGAATCCTCAAGGCCTCTCTCAGGTTCTGAGCTCGGACCTCCTTGCTCTGGATCTCCTCTACTAATCGACTAGGGAACCAGCCCCTTTCGCCATCATGGAGCCTTTCCCCCATCATCCAGCCTGGAATATACAAGACACAGAAAGACCAGAGGTTACATGAACATACAGCATATATACACATTTTTTTCCCCAAGCAACAGCTTCAAATGGGATTAAAAAAGCAGATTTGTGCTTCTACACACCATCATCTGTTCTCTCTAGGAGGTTCAAAACATCAGCCATCTCAATGGAGAGTTCATCTGGCTCCTGAGAGGAGTATGACTGAATACACTGCACCTGCGGAGAGTCTGACAGATATCACAGATAGTTTGAGTTCATATCTCCACATCTACACATCGAGGACTGTACACAACGTTGGTCTGATATTCAATCTCACCTGCCTGATGGGCACTAGTGGACATGAAGCGTGTGCGGCGGTTAGGAGTGAGAGCACACATCCATCGTAGCTTATCACTCCTGTTCACAGGATGCCATTGATGAGTGACCAGGTAAAGGTAAATACATTTTTATAAACAGAGTTGTTGTTTGGTATGTTTGGACCGATATACTGCATACGTATTCCCAAATGAACACAGATATATTCTATAAAACCCCATAAAAAGACAAAAAAAAGTGATTGTATTAGCGCGTTGTGTCGGTGTAAAAGCCTGATATATGTATGTTCTTCCTCTGTGACATATACTGGAGCTAAATTGCTCTGTTGCACTTGGTGACATGTTTCCAACAACCCAGTCGCCAAAAAAAAAAAAAAAAAAAAATGCAATACCTTGTATGTGGACATTTCTGAACCAAAAGTATGTTTCATAAATAAGATAAGATAAGATAAGATATCCTTTATTTTCCCACAGTGGAGAAATTTCAAAGAATATGTTTTATATCAGCCTCCTGTCACGATAGTCGTGAAACAATTGGTTAGGTTTAGGCAACAAAACTACTTGATGATCGTGGTTTTTGTTTAAATAATGCTACATGCAGCTTTACTCAAGCACTTGCTGTACTACGTCACTTTCTCTTATCAAATGCAAAAATGTCCACATTCAGCATTTCCCTGGTTTGCAGAAACTCAAAAAGCCAACATTTTTTTCCTGGTGACTGAACAGCTGTGAAGGTGAACAAATCTGCACTGCCCATTAAAATGCTTCATACTGTCTCAGTGTACGCCAGATGTACTATAATTCAGATGCAGAGCAATTTTGTGCATCGATGGTACACACATTATATACAGCTGCTGATGGGAGACAGTGGAGGCAGATATGATTAATAAAGCTGATGTTTAGGATACTGAGGTAAATCCAAACAAGTCTAGACAGCGCATAGGTCATGTTTAAAGTCAGCTTCAATAAACACAAGATCTTATTTCCTTTCTTAAAACAATCAAGTGCTGTACCTGTGAAAAATACCGATTGTCTTTTCTATGATATGGATTGTATGTGTGTATTAATATGGTATAATATATTGTAGTTTAGTAATGCAGTGCAGCTCTTTAGATATATAAATGCATAGCGCTCCCTGTGACTGCTGTCACTAAAATTTCAATCAAATAGATGTGAATTCACGTTTTAATCCCACTACAGCCACACATCTGCTGACCCTTGAACCTACATAAAGGTTTTCCTCCATCAGTTCTGCTTTTCACAAAAGCCAATTGGGCCAATAGCGCAAACAACAAAGTAGTTAAATGTACTGTAGGGGCCTCGTATGTGTATTAATTACATAAATATTTACATGACTTATACGGATTACTTATCATGAGGTTGCTTTCACAGGTAAGCCCATCCAGAGTACGCGGAGGGAGGCCCATCATTCCATGTGGTCTCATTATACTGACTGACTGAGCTTCAGATACTCACACACTGGTGGTTTTGAGCATGTAGCTGACCTGACGCTCCTCTTGGTTCTCCAGCAGTTTAAGATTAAAGACACTGGCCAGTAGCTGGCCCTGGTCTTCGAGATCTTCAGTTCTCAACATGGCCCGTGTGCATGAGTCCAGAACCTGGAACTTGTCCCCACTGACAACAAGGTGGCTGAATTAGCATTTGCTGAATGTAAACATACATGTTCACTGTGTTTGCGGTGCTGTTGAATTGTATTTCATTGTACTGTTTAGTTATTTTGTCCAGTCCATTGAAATCAACGAAGGTAGGCTAAACAACAGAAGACCTCTGCAATACAGTTCAACAGCACCACAAACTGCATCCTCCATAATATCATAAAGTTGAATCAACACCTCTATAACACAAACAGGTCCCTACATGGGACCTTCATGTGGGGAGGATTTATTGCAGGACTGCTGTTTTAGACTTTATTAGTGTCAGCAAGGCGTACTTAATGAAGTGGCAACTGGGTTTTTTCACAGAGAGAATACAGTAATAAATGCTTACCTGGAGCTGCGCTTGGTGACCAGCAGCAGATTGTTAAAAAGGAACAAGTAGACTGGCTGGTAGAGTTTACGACTCCGCATGGTCCTCGTGCTCTTAGGTCCGGCCATTAGCTGCACTTCACCCTTCTTCAGCAACCAGCGGGAGTGGGAAATGATGGGTACCGACTACAGAGGACAAACGATAAGGTTTACGGAAAAACTATATTTTATAGTTCCTCCTCTCACTCGTTCACCTTGTTTTATAGTTATTGTCACTTTAGACATTATAAAACAAACCCTGTAGTGATGGATGCACAGTAAATTGTACTTGCAACTGTGTTTTGTGTGACCTCTATGACCATTAATAGGCGTCGAGAAACTGCAGAACCTTCAGTGCTGGTTTGGTTAGTCAGCTGACTAGCATGGTTTGTTAAAGGTGTAATACGTAACCGTTGTCGGTTGCTGTTTCTTAACACACAACTTTCAAAGCAATGAGAGATACAGACACCACCATCACTTCTAGTGGGTCATAAGTGATGATTGAGAGGGTTTATTTTATTTATTTATTTTTAGAAAATTCCTGCGTATTATACCTTTAACGTTCAGTTGCTCGGGCCCTGCAGCAACTGTTGACCTATGTGGAAAAGAGCCAGACATGATGTAGTGATAAACCTTTGAGACCATACTCAAAATGAATGAGGATAAAGGCCAACTCAGCAGTCCCTAATCCGTTTCAGAGGGACTGAGTTTGTTTTCTCATTACTGTGTGATTCTGTAGCCTCTGAAAGTCAGTTAAAACTGAAAATTATGAACATCGAGCACATTTTATACAGAAACACAGAAATAATACACTGCTATTGTACCTATTTAGAAAGCTAATATGCACAGAGACTTCAGTAAAATTTGCTTTATTACTGACGACACAGTTCACTATCATTATTAGCATGGCCAACACGGGATGGGTGCCATGTCTTCAGGCCTGACAGCTTTACCAAGCAGCACTACAGCCCTCTGTTGGTCACTACATACAACAGCAGGTGGAACGGTCTCCACAATATCCCTCCCTCTTACATTATCTTTTACTGACTCAAATAACATAAGAGTACTTCACCAGCAGTACCGTTTTAGTACTTCTTCTTTAAACAAGTATTATTTCATCAACTAGTGTTCCACCTTACCATTATGTGAAGTCAAAGTAATAACATAGCATATGTGATGTGATTCACAGCTCAGTTTCAGTGTGTGGGGTTTTGGTGTTAAGCTGGTTGAAAACCAATGCTAACATGCTAACACAGGGAGAGCATGTTAACTTCACACAGAAGGGCCCGGTCCAAATCTGAACCTGCGACCCTTCTGATGGGAGGCGTCAGTGCTAACCGCTGCACCGCCATGAAGTCCCACTACCACAGTGGTCATTTCTGTCCATCACAATGTGCCCTTCACCTTGAAAAGTCCTTCATATTTAATGGTGGCCTCCTGTTTACTTGAGATTGGCGTAATTTCCCCAAAGGGACAAAGGAAGTATCTAGTTGCTGAATCAGCAGTTGCATTGCCCTCCATGGTATGTTTCACAATACCCAGAACACTGTCCTCTACCCACGTCGTACCCGTGTCCTGTGGCACTATGCTGGTCGTTGGTGGGAATACTAGGTACTCTTCCTTGATCCATGTATCTCCTCACAAACTGGTCCTGAGATGTCCAGTGTCCTGGTATCCATTTAGGTCTATCGTATTCCTGGTATTTCTCAAAGCACATTTTTGGCCTCAGCTCAAGAATTCATGGTAATTACGACAGTTTCACAGAATTGTCTGATAAAAGCTGTGAGCTTAGTTTGCAACAAACATGGCTGAATTCAAAGAACACAACTCGAACCGTCACTTTGAGACAAAACATGCAGAAAAATGCAGAAACCCGCCTGGAAATGAGAAGCTGCAAGGACTTTGTACAAAGCTGCATGCAACCAAAGAAGGAAATGAAAGTGTTAATGTTAAGTTAAATGTTAAATATAAGTCTTAAAATTAAGTTATATGTAAGTGTTAATGTTAAGTTAAATGTTAAGTTTTGTTAATGGAAGCATTACCACCCTAAACAGTCAGTCCTGTACGGTTCAAAGACTCCTGTATATAATGTCATTTTCTTAATAATATGCCATTTGGAATTTTCAATATAATAAATGGTGAAAAATAAGTGACTAGTATGTTTTCTATAGTGATACTAATAACAATAATAATAATAATAATATGTAATGATCCTACATGTTCTTTTGATGCGCCCCACCCTGCCACTTGGCTCCCTGGCCGACCTGCAGTCTCTTGCGACATGGCTTGGCCTGCCACATTTGTAGTATTTCCTCGTATCTGTCTGGACTTGTCGAGACTGTCATGTTGTTCATAGACCCTGCGGCCACGTTCCAGTTCCAGTTTCCTTCATGTTGAACAAATGCATTATTTGCTGCCTACACGGCCGAAGAAAACCGGAGAGCTTCTCCAGTAGACAGTTCACCGTCTGACAGTAGCCTGCCATCTTTTATTATATAGGTTATAAAACCTAATGGTCTCCAGGTCTGTTTGGACACACTAGGTTACTCAGTGGTATTAAGTCTTGGCACCCTCAAGATTTAGCAACACACATCATTTCTTGTCTTCATCAATGCCATTAGCCACATTAGCCACATTAGCCACATTAGCCACCTCTTCTGTGACTTGCTATCAGAAAGTGCCACCAAACCCACTGTAGCAGCCGTGGACTGTTTTCTAAAGAGAGCGCTCAGTTTCCTCCAAGCTTACAGCACCTCATGGTAGTCCAGCTTCATTTCCCTACGGGGATTAATAAAGGTTCATCTTATCTTATCTTATCTTATCTTATCTTATCTGATCTTATTTCACTTGCTAAAGTTGCATTATCTCTTGGTTTGGTCTCATTGCAATATGTGATATGTTCAGATTTCATGTAATATGCACACAGTCGGGCTTTATGGGGCGGCAGTAGCTCAGTCTGTAGGGAGTTGGCTTGGGAACCGGAGGGTCACTGGTTCAAGTCCCGACATGGACCAAGAACTGAGTGTGAACTGGTAGCTGGAGAGGTGCCAGTTACCTCTTGGGCACTGCCGAGGTGCCCCTGAGCAAGGCACCAAACCCCCAACTGCTCGGGGCGCTTGTCAGGAGCAGCCCCCTCACTCTGACATCTCTCCATTGATGCATGTTTGTGCATGTGTGTGTTCGGGTCTGCATGTACCGTGTATAAGTTAACAACAGAGTGAAAAAATTGAATTTCCCCTCGTGGGACTAATAAAGGACTATCTTCTTCTTATTACTGACACATACGCTAACAATACAGATGCTGTAGAGCAGGTACCACCGTCACTTTTTTCAACAAATTTGATGAGGAAAAGTCTTAAATGACATTGTGAAATTCTCCCAATCATATCTCAGGGTGTCATACAACTTACAGGATGACAGACTGCTATAGACGCTATACAAATAAACTTTGACTGATTGATTAATTGATACTTCCAATCTACACACCTTTAAATAAGTATAGCGCCCAATGGATGCAGATGGCTGCACAGGTTAAACCTTGTGTTCAATACAGGGCAAAGAAAGCCACGTCTACAACTACATCGTTCAAACCTTTGGAATGAGACTTATTTACTTATACTGAGTCTTGAAGAAGGTGGTCTCTAAACACAGCTATAGTCTGAATAAATCCCCTTAAGCCTGAACATCATTGTTGTATTACACTGCCTGATTGTTACTAACAGACTGTATTGATCTTCTCCTCCAGTTTGTTACAGCCACATCAACAAGGCCTAATATTACGAAATGGATGCAGGAAAAGGAAAAAAAAAAAAAAAAAAACTGGGCACAAAATCTGCAAGCTGTCATCATGAAAATGAAGCCGTGACTTCATTATGTTGAAAACGCAATACAGTAAGACTTTACCTTGGATTTAAACTCCAGTGTTTTCTCGATGCTGATAAGCTCCTCAGTTCGACCCATTTTCCGCACGCCCTCGTTACACTCTTTCACGATCTGAGGAAGACATAAATATACACCATCAATCCATAACCGTATGCTTTTCACTGTTACAGAATGTATACCATCTTTTTCAATACTAAAACTGGTAAAATATATGAATGTATATTGTTTATTTTTAACTTTGGAATTCATTCATGATATGGCAAATATCAATAATACTGAAGGTAGGTTTTTGCAGGAACCTGTATACTTGCCAACCCTCCCAATTTTCCCTGACTCCTGTTTTTCATCGCCCTCTCCTGGTTTCCTCCTAGGGTCACAGTTCACCAGCATTTCTCCCAATTTATGGCACTGTACAGAGTGTATAAGCACTATTGTTTCCTCCAGGTCAACAGTTCAGCGATGCCTAATGTGTAAAGCTGCTGCGACACAACACTGAGATGTGTTGGTGTTGTGCACATCACAGCATGCACTGCCCAAAGTCGGCCTTGCTTGGCGTAGTGAAAAGCCGTTGTGGCGCGGTGCAAGCCATTGGAAATAACAGGTTTTAGAGCACAGTGGTGCCGTTGTCCGGTACAAAAATGAAAGAATGAAAGAATAAATGAATGAAGAGCGATGAACAGCCTGTTAGTTTATGCCAGAGAGTCACACAAGGTCAGCAAGAGGGACGAACTGTTTCCTGAGATTTAAAAATAAAAGCAGGTCCACTCAACATAAAAACTGTGTTGCAGTGTACTTATTATTTTGCTGTTTTCATTCTTTAAAAGTCACCAGAATGCAGGAAACAATTCAAATTTTAAACTCAACTCCTTTTTTCAGATTTTACCTCTTTCATTTAGAAATCCTTCCCATATTTGAGGTTTCAAGGTTGGCAGGTATGGGAATCCATCTCCCTCACGACCCATCGTTTGACTCTGGTGTACTTCTGTTGTCTTCATTACTGTCACTCCGAGCCAGCAGGGTATGTACTCTGCATTATAACCTGCTTTAATATCAAGAGCTGACTCCACTTACCAGTTAGTTTTGGCACATACAACTGGACCCAGTGAATGTCTGATGTGGCACAACTGATACTCATATCAAATCAAACTTTCTTTTCTAAACTAATATTTCATCGGTTTGCCCTGCGAGGCAAAGACGCGCTGATGGTGAGCTATGCGGAGCCACTGCTTAGACAAAGAACACAACCGCACACAGGTTCTGGTAATTTAGCTGTGACCTGGACGGACGGGGAGCAAAGTCATGGCACGGTTACCAATCACACCTGATTTACCAACTCCAGACGCAGCATTATGAGTGATTTCTGAGCAGCAGGTTATTTGGGGTCCTGGCAGCCTGCCAGCCTCATCTAGTTGACCTAGTCATACCCTGCAATTATGTCTGTCTCAATAGCCAGCCAAAGGAAAACAAACAACAAACAGCAAAGCAACGGTGTCTTAAAGGGTCTTTAATGACTTGGAGAGATTTATTCCTTCCTTTCTGTTTCTATATTTTTATCTTATTATTTCTCCTTTTTGTATTATGTCAGTGGAAGTGTATTTTGACTGCCCAGGTGTTAATACATACATGTTAGGGTTTTTCTTTTTGTACACTGTGGTCAGCAGTGTACTGAACATGAATATCAGTCAAACTCCTTGAAAATCAGTAATAGAGGAAATGTTTGTGCCTCACTGGGCCTTAGACTGAAATCAGCCCTGTGTCAAAGAGGAGTTAAGTCTGAGGGGACTTCAGATTGATTGTTTCAGGTACCGGTGAGACAACGACATACAAATACGAAAGTTGTCAGACACAAAACACTGCACAGGTATTTGTCTTATATGGTTTTACAAGTTTGGAAAGTTATCATAGCCATTTATCCTTCATCCCAACAACCAATTTATGCTGTTCATGTTCATGATACAAATTAAAATACCAGGAAAGTGTGCTGAAGAAATGTGTCAACGCAATGATCATTATCATTATATCATTATAATGATAGTCATAATGATGACATGATCTTCACGACTGCCTCGCTGCCTTTGTCAGCCCACCTTTGGCCCCGCCCCTCGATGCTCACCTGCTCCAGTTGCTGATGTGCTTTTATAGCGTTTGCTTCCCTCTCTGAGTTCTCCTCTGCTTTTTTCAGGATATTCTGTGTGAGAAACAAAGTCAAATATAAACCACAAAAGCCTCCACAGTGCCACCACTTCCTTATTTCTTTACTTTGACGTGTTCAGAATATATCCAAACACCGAAACACTGCTGAATCACTGTAAAGAGCCCATTTTAATCTGTGTAGTTTTACTTCATGTTGGCACACTCACCTGTACGAGCAACTTGAGCCTTGTGATCCTCTGGAAGGGAAGGATTAGGAATGAGGTAAAGGACAGGCCCCTGACTCGTGGGTGGTTCTCCAGTGAAGCCATGGCCTCCCGAAATGCCAGGTTTCCCTCTCTGGACAGTCATGTTAAGACAACACAAGTCTTAGTTGATCATACACATTCTCTCTTTCCTCTTTGATGCAGTAATGAGAGACAGAAAAAAAAGGAGGAAAAGAAACTGAGCTAGGTCAGGTTTCTGCTGATCATCCATAGATAAAGAGCACACCGGCTGAGCTGAGGCTCATTGATAAGGTTAGTGTATTGCTTTCTTGTTGTCAATAAATCCCATGAAAATAATAAAAGCAGCATCTGTTTCTTTCAGACCTCCCTACCCTGTATGTGGCTTTTATTTCCAAGCCTAGAGGTTCCCACTGAATATGTGAATCTTTAATCTTGAAACAGACCTTCAGTCCAGATATCAGGGGCCTCTGCCTCGACTAAAACAGTGTGTACGCACTAAAACAGAAATATGCATATAGGTTGAACTTGACACTTTAACCCCGTCCCCTCGGGGAATCCTCCCATCCCATCTGATGTTTGCTGATCCCAGCACAAAGCACTTTTATCAATTACCTCATAATTTTATACTTACTTCTATTTGTTATCATTTATCCTGTGTTTTTCATTTATCAGTGTTGTAAAAAAAATGACAAGCTAATTCATAATAAGATTTTAATGAGACCAGATTAATGCATTTAGGCAGAGTTAGCTGATAATCTCATCCCTCTCATCAGTAAAACAACATACATTTAGGCAGAGTTGATAGGCTCTTGTTTATTTATTTATTTGTTTTTGGTGGCAGTGTGTGTGTGTGGGGGGGGGGGGGGGGTCTTATTGTGTTATAGGTAGGCTACATAACATTCAGGCTCCCTCGTGTGGCTCAAATGTGTACTGCAGATATAAATGCAGTCTTCCAGTCTTTGGGAATGACTCGTACACCTGACTGATACACACAGATGGGACTATTTAAAGGGCCCATACCCCTAATTCATCACCTCCAAGCCATCATCACAGTATGTCTCACACATCCTTATTAAATGACAGATGAGCAGTGATTACTTTATGGGCTGATACTGAAACAGACTTGAGGAAAATGATTTGGGTTGGTTTTTTACATTTAGCATGTTGACATTTTCTAGATGAAAACCCCAAATAAAAGTATGAACCTGAAATGAAGCACGATATGTCCCCTTTAAAGCTTCAGTAGGAAACAAGTTTTTGGCATCACTGGGCAAAAATTTCGTAACGTATCAGCATATTGTAATTCTTCACCTCCTCGTGTCTCTGTTTTCAGCATTTAAAAATCTAGCATGTGACGGACGACTTTGACCAATCACAGGTCATTTGAGAGACAGTGTTTCTCCTGGCTGTGCTCCGGCTGGTGGATTTAATATTGTGGAGGTTTTATAGAGAAAAACCTGCTGTCTGCTGTTCATGTTTGGTCTGTAATGTCTGCATGTTGGTATTCTCTTCACACTAATTTGATGAATTATATTAACAATGTCGTTCAATCACACATCAAAGGTGGCGCCTACAGAATAGCAGCAGCATTTGCCTGTGAGGAAACACTCCCAAACCGTTTTAAAACCCAGTGTCTGAACCTGGAAATGAGGATGATAAAAGTAAGACAAGATAACCTGAGAGATCAAACAACGAGAAGTACGTTGTTAGACTGTGGTTGGTGTTTGTGACCCGTGTGGCCAACCGTGGCACTGAGCTGGCACCAGCTGATGGCGTCTCGGTAGTTAGTACTTACCGTACACGGTGCAGGCAGCTTCAGGATGCCAAGACGCAAAAGAGATTTTCAGCAGGTTTTAAATTGGTTACTCGATCATTTCTTTTTCGTTTCTTTGGCTCACTGCAGCAGTATCCTGTTTTGGTTGTTTTGCCGGAGTTTATCACATGCATGCATATACGCAGGCTGCATGCTGCCTTCCATGCATTCAACAGAGCTGCTGCACATCTAGTCATGAGTAACCTGATACAAACCTTGTCGTGGTGATAGAAATTTGGCTTAAAGGGCTAAAGAAGAAAACTATTACACTATTTTATAGTACATTTTATTCTACCTTTTATTCGTTAATTAGCCTGAACAGGTATGGTGGATCTAGGTACGTATCTGAGGTCTTATGTGTATCTCTATTAGTGAATGTTAAATAAGAAACCAAATAACCTGTTTTATGATGTGCAGCCTGGAAATAATGTGTCCTGACTTGCAGTGAAAACCTTTTAAGAATCTACCAGCCTGTATGAGTAAGGAGCATGCTTTACAACCCGGAGAGAAGGATAACAGCTCTTCTCCTCCCAAGTATCAAAATAATTAGTCACCAGGTTTTTGCACAGTTTTGTCATGTTCCTCTTAAGCTGATAGAACTGATCTTTCTACATAGCAGCTCAGCCACTGATGTGATTGCATGTGACAAATAATTAGGCTTGTCACTCCAAACACCAGTGAGTGTGATAAGGCACTGAATAGACTTTGCATAATGCACTGCAAAACAGATGGACAAAGCACATCTTATAGACATACTCCCTCAGTGCTGTGCTGACCAGTCACAGACTTTACAATGTTCATATTTAATTTGAAAAACACCCATCAGGTGTCAGAGTTTTTTTGCGGGAGCTGGCAGATGTCCCATTTAGTGCCTGTGTGGGAACGTCACACTCTTTCTCAGGTATGTGTGGGTGATGAAGAAGGACATACGCATTACATTCATAGTCACCACACCCTGCACATCACTTTTGTCACGATCAAAAACAAACCTGTTCTCTGCTGAAAAGACCAGCTGACATTCACTGACACAAAAAAAGCAATGTATAAGGCATGACGCTTATTATTCTTTCTCGCAGTTCCTCTCTCTTATCATTAGTAGTCAAACAGGCTACAGTATTGTTCCGAGCAGTGTGCACAATCCTGTAACAGATGTATTTATAAAATACAAAAGTACTCACAAAATGCGCCTGTAGTTCTTCTCCTGGTACACCTGGTTAATAACGTATTTGATGAAGACACTGAAGTGCTCCACAGCGTGGTGGTAAACAATGTCACACACTTCAGAAATCAAAATAGACTTTTCAATCCGGTGCTCGAGATCCATCAGGAACCTGAAAATATTAAGAGACCATTATCCAGTGATATGAAGCAACTGGATTGTGTTAATTAAGACCTTGTCCTACCTTTCACTGGCTTTCATGACTTCCTCGATGTTGGAGAACAGAAAATGCATGTCGGATTGGCTGAGAGTGTTGATTAAAACGGGGTTACGTAGGAAGTGAGTCTCTAAAATTTCCAAACTCTTGTAGTATGATGCTTCTGAGGTTACAAGCTCAAACATGGCCTAGACAGAAAAGCAAATGATAAGGCCACATTAGTAGTAACCAAGGATCCCCACACCTCGGGAACAGCTGATATGATGAAGAGGACCCTGCTGGCTAAGGCTGCTTGTTTTCTGTTTAGTGATTTTACTGAACACTACCACATTACTAGATGTAAAGGTAGAGTTTTATATCACTTTTATAGTAGTTGAAATTCTCATTACATCCCGACAGCAATCAGTGAATTAAATGCTCTAATATTAATAAAAAAAAACAAAAAAACAATCTGGCATCTGTGGCAGAACTGTAATAAACCCATTCTGTCATTTAATTTGGGCCGATTGTACCGAATGTCATGACTGGATGGGCTACCTGTCTGCATGCACTCTGCCCTTTCACTCATCGCACGTCACCAGTTTTCTACAAGCTGCTAGTTTGACAACTGTCAGTGCAACAGTTCATTGTGATGTCTATTCGTGATGATAACAGTGGGGGAGTGGCTTTAGGGACTTTTGGAGGTAGTTAGCAGTTAATGCTGCTAGCTACTTTCATTGGAAAAGAGCTGGCAACACCGGCTTGATCTTTCAGTTGCATCTTTTTTAAAAATCTATTGACCTCTTGCTAATTTCTCAAGATCACACACCATGCCTTTAAATGACAGATGTGTGTTACATATGGCTTCATAGTCTGTTTGCATGAATATCCGTGAAGGATGTATCACAGTGTTATTTTTGGAGAAAGGCAGCTGCCAGTATCTCTCTTCTGTTTCTCTATAATTATAGTTTTTAGCCATGTTAGCTGTGCTAGAAGAGTCAGTCTGCTGCTGGTCAGTCTGCTGCTGGTCTGTCCACCACGTTGATCCAGATTGAAATATCTCAGCAGCTATTGGATGGATGACATTTTGTGACATTGGTTCCCATATGAGGTCTACCTTCTTTGGTGATCCCTGACTTTTTGTGTAGTGCCACAATGAGGTTGACCTTTTTGGGTCACAATGAGTATTTCAGGGTTGCCAATACATTAGGTAAAAACATGCATGGCCCCCAGATGATGAACCTTTATGACTGAGTGATTCCTTGACTTTTGATCAAGCACCACTGACTGATCAGATTTTACTTATCCTGTGAAATAGCCCAACATCTACTCAGTAAATTTTGTGCAGTGCAGACATTCGTGGTCCCCAGATGATGCAACATACCGACCTTTCCTGTTTTTTACTCTAGCTGCATGATGAGGTTGACACTTGTGGTTTTAAGTGAATTGACTTTAAGATTAGATGGATTACCATGCAAACCGGTATACAGAAATTCATGATCCCCTCAGGATGAGTAGTTCTAACTCTGGTGATCCCTTGACAGACTTTAATTTGTCCAATACTTCGCTGTATGACCAGATACCAAACTAACTAAGCAATGAATGCAACATTCTACAGGTAACATTTATACCTATAACCCTTCACCCTCACAACATGGCTCACCTCTTGCATTATGATTTCTTTATGCGGTAACTGGGTGAGCAGGCCGCTGGCCTGAACGGCCTCCAGGTTCTGCCACAAGCTCAGCGACTGAGCGCTGTTCCTGAGCTGCAGCTGTAAGGCTGGAGGGGACATGACCCCGGACCCCGCCACCACGGCCCCTGCCGTGACCCTCGGAGAGAGATTCTCACGCTGCCGCCGTTGCTCGATCTCCTGCTGCTTGGAGGTGTCCCGGTATTCCTGGTACAGGAAGGCTGGTGAGTCAGAAGACAATGAGTCAGGCACAACGTACACGTGCAGAAATTATTTTTGCCTTTGGCGAAGACCTGTTTTACCTCTGTGCCTAAGCAAGGCGATTAAAGCTGAAATAGGTGATCTCAAATATGATTTTAAAAAGATATTTTTATTATTTATTATTATTATAATTGTATTATATACTGTACAATAATAACTATTTTGTTTGCACTGAAAAGAGAGAGAATATAAATAGAATACATTTGTGAATGCTTCACTAATATTGAGCCGTGACCTGTCAGGTCAGTGGTTTCGTGGTTGTGGAGTCTCATCCTGCTGGACTGTGATTGGCACAAGAGCATAGGCCAGGAACTCTGTGAAACTGGTATTTTTTCAAAATCAGCATCGGCCGATGTCTGAGCATATTAAGCCGATTTTCTAGCAGGCACATCAGCGGGCGGCCCAGTGTTGTTGCTGTAGAACAGGTGACTCCGCCCCCCTTGTGTCAATCAAACTGTGGTTCTACCAGCGGTTCTACCAGCGGTTCTACCAGCGGTTCTACCAGCGGTTCTACCAGCGGTTCTACCAGCGGTTCTACCAGCGGACCTCGGGCAGCGTTTCCAGTTAAGAGACTTTGTCTCTATATTTAGTTTTCAGACCATCTAGCGAGGTTCTTCCTCTTCTCAACGAGCAGCAGGTGCTGCCGTGGACCCCTCACGGGAGGTCCGGTCCTCGTTGTACAGCGGTCCCTCCGAGCTGCAGTAACAGCAGGAGATGTTCATCCCTCCGCGTTCAGAGTGCAAATGAATCGCGCTGCACAAAGCCGCCGCTGGCTGGATGTAAATGTAAAATTTTCTTTGTCTTAAATAAATCACTGCACTAAAATCTGCTTCAGTCACGTCCTCACCTCGTCCACTGAGTGTGAGCCTCTCTGGACATCAGCACAGCAGAACTGGGGATACCTTCAGCAGCATCTCGCTCATCACGTCTCAGTGTAGTGTAGTTATAACAATATAATATGGTAACGGACTCAGACACTATTACACACAGTCTACTATTCGATAGTCTCCCATAGCCAGACCCACTGCCACAGCACAGCACTAAAGAAAAGGCTGGTTCCACACATTATCATTCTGGTAGGGAAAAAAAAAACACTTGTTTGTACGTTTGTATTGTACTGTTTGTAATCAGAATTGTCTAGGGTGTTGCAAAATGGATAACATGGATAACAGAAGGGCTGGAGAACGCTGCATGAACTAGCTTTACAGCCAGCGGTAGGCTTATACCCACAGTCTACATCTCATGGACTTATTATTGCAAGCTAAAAGAGTGGATTATTCATAATTATAGCATTAATAAAAATATTTTACACATTGGATTATTGGGTGAGAAGCATTTGAATTCATATTTATAAATCAGCTTCTAGAACAACAAAGCAAATATCGTTTTTCACCACAGAAACACAGCACACAGTAAACTGTTTGAGCTAGTTAACAATGTGCTAAAGATCGTCTTTTTTAATGTGACAGGCCTTTCTGTACTGAGAAATTCATACAACTGGTCACAATCTCAGTGTTTTACTTACAGTAGCTAGCAATAGCAACCGGAGGCTAAGAAACAAAACTGGAAAGACTTGAGCTGTGTCGAGCTGCGTACAGGTGAAGATGTTGCCAGCACTGCATTTGAGGAAGACGAATGCTTGTGTTAAACATATCTGCAATTTAATGTTTCTTCACTGCAGGGTGACCAATCACAGGTCATTTCAGAGCGAGAGCGTACCGCCAAACAGTAGCTACAAGATGTTTCTGAAAACATCGGAGGAGAGAAATAGTCATTACAGTAACAGAATATTGATTCATATTTGATCAGCGCTGCATAGTTTGACTTGCAAGCTGTTGTGGTGCAATGCGAGCCGGTGGAAATACTGGGTTTCAGAGCGTGATGGTGTCGTTGTCGCGTTGTGGCTAAAAGACCCTCAATGGGTGACAGAAGGAAAGAGAACACTTGAATTACAATATGTTGGAAAGTTATTATTGATTTTTTGCCCAATGATGCCTAAAGTATACTGCCTGCTGCAGGTCTAATTAAATGCATGTTTACAGGGGACATAGACTCATTTTCCTACTTTGGTTTTTTACTGTTGTACTATGTTTCATGCTTTAAAGCTTCAGTGGGAAACAAGTTTTTGGCATCATTGCGAAAAATCTCATAATGACCTTTTAACCTTTTGAAATTCAAGTGTTCTGGGGGATAACTAGACCTCTCCACCTCCTCATGGCTCTGATTTCAGGTTTAAAACATCTAGTCTATGATGGGCGACTTTGACCAATCACAGGTCATTTCAGAGAGAGACTGTGCCTATGGAGCGTTCCGATTGGTTGGTGAGCGGTGCTTGGTATTTCCTCAAGAAATCTCAACATCACAATATTTCTCATTTTACAGCTAAACAGTAACTACAAGATGTTTCTGAAAACATTTGAGGAGCGAAATAGTCATTACAGTAACAGAATATTGATTCATATTTGATCAGTTTGTGATCGACTTGTGGCTCTCATAGATCAGCTCTGATTGGTTGTTTTCCTCCACAGAGCAACATGACTTTATCTGTCTCATCCACTACTGTCAGGATATAGTGCCCGTTATATAAAGATAACCTTTTTAAATCATATTTGCCACATTTCTACCCACTGCAGCTTTCCTCCTTTCTCAAAACACATCTCGTCCACACAAGCATTGTTTAAAAAAATCTCTCTCCAGATGAAAACACAGAAACACAGTAGAATAGCTGCCGAGGCCAGTGGGCAGGTTTTAGCCTCAAAACGCACCGGCGACATTGGCAGCAGGGTCTGTATCATGCTAAAAGTGTTTGCATGGTTATTTGGCCATGTTGCATTTATGCCACAGTTGCACCATATGTCGTCTCATGAGTGATGCCTCACAAAGGAGATAACGCACGCTGATGTTAAACACTGTGTTTCCCTGTCTGCACATCGACACAGAGTTGTGATAACTGAGTTTCTGAAAATCTTTACCTCACCAGACTCTTATAAAAGTCCCATTTTCAGTGACCTAAGATGCAGTTTGGGTGTAGATGAAAGGCCAACATGGATAGAAAATCTACTATAAAAATGCCTGTGGACTCGACCTAAAACTAAAGCAGTTTGCTGATAAGAACAGCTGCTCTTTCAGGGAATGTTGGCTGTGTATATCAAGAGGGAAGGTGACTTTGAACAGCGAGGGCCTGTTGCATAATCTCTCTCAGTTATATACTGCAGATTGCTTTGGTAGGCGTAGAACTGCTCTGAGACTTACATAAGATGGAGTAAAACGCACATATATAGCCAAAGAAATTCGCAGGTTGGAGAAAACGAAACACGGCATCTGCAAACCACATGTATATATAAATATACATATAAATGTCTCTACTTTTATTATTATTATTGTTTACCATTGTACTTCAGGTACAGTAAGCTGCTGCTGACTAGCCTCGGTGAATAATCATCATCCTTTGTAGACAGTGAATAGCACTAAGTCTGTCAACATAGCCGACTATCAGTTAAGTGGCTCTCAACCTTGATGAACGAGTCAGATACGCAGTAACAGATACGGCTCAGTGGCGCCTTATCAAGCCCATTGTTAATGTTTATTAATAATCTGTGTTTGCATTTGTGTTGCGTATGTGAATACGTGTGTCTTACCAATATTCAAGAGCTAATTTTGTAGGCGGTAAAAGTAGGTGGCTAAATGTACGCTACCGTCACCCCAGGTCTTTCCTCACCGATGTTTTTGACGATGTTGAGGCTGTGGCAGATTGTCTGGGAGCTATCTCCATTGCTCAGCAACCTGAAAAAAAAAAGAAAATAGGAAATATGGGTTTGGACAGGCAGGCAGGTGGCTGAACATATTCACTTTATGCTTTATTTTACAAAGAAATGATGCAGCAGTGCTGTTGGCACATTCCAGCACACATTATATGATGGAAACATGAAAACATCCATCTGCCTCTTCACGCTCACTCAATGAGTCACTACTTAAATATCCAGCCTCTCATCACCTATTTTTCTCATAACTCACTGTCTAAAACTAAAACCATTAATCGTTATTATCTGAGCGTTTTGTGTTTTATATGTACTATTAGCACACACCTGCAGTTTAAGCTACATAAATATAATCCCTCTTCATTTCAATCCTTTACACCTCTCCATCTCCAGTGTAATTAGATCTGACCTGAGGTTGGCGTTATCCTGGTCCGCTTCGTCTGAACTGGGCTGTTGAGAGCTCATATTGTTTCCTCTGCCCTCCTGTACAGTGCAAGCTGCAGCTGTTTGCTCAGACAGCTTTTTAATGTCTCTGCTACGAATGTTGTGAGTCCGGTAAGCGATCATGCCGGCTGTAAAATTTTGATGCTGGCTGTTGGAGGCAGCAGATATGTCCACACTCCTCCCTCCTCCCACTCCTCCTCTGCTCCTTTCCACAGCATCCCTGCTGTACAGAGCATGTCTGCTGCTGGCCTCACCATTGCTTGGCAACACAGTCCTGGAATCATGGAGCTGTGGTGAAATCTGAGGGCTGCATTTGACAGCAAAAAACATACTTTAGAAACACGTCTATAGCTGCCCTCTTCATCTTCACCTTCATCTACAAACTCAAATTATGCAAATTGCCATGTAGTAAGACCATGTACATCTGTCTCTGTAAAGTTGTCACGTCATTTTCACAACGGTATGTGCAGTTGTTTAAAGTTTAAAGTCATTACATGCTTTTACTCAGCAAAAGCATTCATTAGACATTCTGCATCCCAATTTTGCCCAAATTTTGTTGACACTATAATAAATAAATAAATAAACAAACAAATAAATATATATATATATATATATATATGGTATAATGAATATTTAAACTAGGTCTGTGAACACCAGACCGAAGACACAGCATTGGTTCAAGGTTATCGACTGACAATCGTTGAGCAGAGAAATGTGACCAAAGCTCTACACAGGTTAAGTACTACTACAGGTTAAGTACTACTAACTACTACTAACTACTACTACTGAACCAGTGAATGAACACTGAGGCCTGGTTGAACGTGTACAATCTGTAGTGTAAACCCAGCTATTATAAAACTTCCCAGCTCTCCCAGTTTACTGCTGGCATTTACATTAGTTAGTTAGTTATAGATACCTCCTGGTGATAAACTGGGAAATATTTGAATTGATAAGTTGTAAAGTTAAACATTCACTGAATATAATATTATGTTTCTTCTATATGTTGCGGAGACATCTCAGACATCTCTGTCCACTTTAATATGGATTAAATGTCCAAACTGTTTCCTACAGAAATTTGTCATCCACACTGAAATGCACAGTAAAACAGCAATGGTTAAACTGATTGACAGTTCTGTCTTCGCAGACATGGTCTGATACGACGCTCTGCAGGCTAAACATCAGATCTCTCATCTCTTTCCTCTCTTATCTCCGACTCTTTGGCTTGTTGGCAGAGATACAAGGATAACATAGATCTGATTGAGAGTTAATGCTTTTGGAGATCAAAAACAACCTGCATCAAAATTCTGAAAGTGAAACGTGGATAATGGAAATAAAAATCTGACAGTGTCAGAGATTTAGGACCAAATACTGCCGCGACAATGCGTGTCTAAAAAAAAGATGACGTGGCGAGTTGACTTTATCCTGTTGCAGCTAACCGTGGACGTTCCTGCCATATCTGGGAAGATACTTGCTGGAAATGTTTGAGAAAATTGTTATTTAGCCTATTGTCACTGATATAGATAGGGCGGACAAAATAATAGAAACAGCTGTCAATATAACATAACTGATTACCAATAACTGCATGCTCCATAATAATCATGCAATTGAATCAGCAACTCTCTAAAACAGCTCCAACACAAACGGAGCGTTAGAACCTTCATGAAGACCGAATGCAGGACTGTTGTGTTAGACTGCGTTTGTTTTAGCTACCGGCAGGTGTACCTGAGTTTATGTGGCCATTGAGCAGCACTGTTTGAGAAGCTGGATGCTCTATATTTGTATATATTTTATTCCATATGTCTTAAGATCTCATCTCATGGATTTTTTTTTTTTTTTTTTTTTTTTAAAATAAAATGACCAGTTAACTTAAAATGTTCTTTTTTTGGCAGTATACTCATTCACTGATAACCCTAAAGGCAACAGTCCATGACAGTACTGGGTCTTGACCCTCTAGCATCCTGCCTCCTGGGAGAAGAGCCTTCTGGGTATGACTCGGCATTAACCTTCAGAGAGATTGGATAGGCTTGTCAGCTTGATACGCATGATACGTCTTTGAGAGTACCAAGTATGAAGTATACGAGTGGTGTCTGTGTGTGTGTGTGTGTGTGTGTGTGTGTGTGTGTGTGTGTGTGTTAAACAAGCACTGTATGTGCTTGTTTGTTTTCTGGGCGTGTTTGGCGTTCAGTGGTAGGGTTGGGCAGTGCTAGGCATGAGGACTCACTGTCTGGCCTCGGGCAACAAAGGTGACTTGTAAAGTAAGGGAGCATTAGGATTAGAGGAGGAGACTCCTGCTCTGTTGGATGGATTGTGGTCCAAACCCGAATCTGGAAAGAGAGAGAAAATCAGTCAGAAGGACAGCGAGTCATTATAATCAGATATAACAGTAAGGAACGAGCATGGATGTATAAAGACAACTGGATACAGCGCCAAAGGCACGGCCCCATTCATTCCTATGGATGTTACTCAGTGGTGCATTCGGCAAAAAAGTTTGACCTCTGACTATAAAGTTGCCCAGATCTTCTGGTCTCCTGCATCCACTGAGCCCATAGATCCATTTCCTTTCCTCTCAGCCCTCCGTCCATCCTCGGCCTCGGCCTCATTCACATAAACGGAGGGAGGAAAATATTCAGCTATCGGTGCATTTTACAACTTTTAGGACGTAATGGTTTAAATAAGGGCGTGTTCAAGTGCTCATAGTGGGAAGTTCATTCGCCTCAAAAACAATATCCGCTGGTTTACAGAAGTCTCTTTCCCAATGTAAGTGTATGGGAAATGTCTTTTTAGACAGACAGACAGAGAAGTTGTAATTCCATGTTTTGGCCTTGTCTTCCTTCAGAGCCTGACACTCTTCCTGCTGCTTGGGAACGAGCAGTGATTATCCCTCCATTTTCAATCACTTGTTGCAGACACTGTCGGGCTGCAGTCGGTAACTTTGAGCAACTGCGATAAAAACTGTGCAGCTGTAAAATGAGAAAGTTTGGTCCCGCCAGTACGACCCACTGGTCCCACCAGGTGGGCGGTGCTTGTTTGTGGCTTGACTCTTTTCAACATGGCGGCTGGGTCCCAAACTTTCTCATTTTACAGCTAAACAGTACGCTATGATATATTCCCGAAGTCATGGTTGGCGATAACTAGTCGTTACAGTGACTACAGTTACAGAGTCTTCATTCATGTTTGATCGGCCCGCTCAGCTCTGAGCGCCATCGTTTTCCTGTCATCCTGATATCAAACAGTTCTTCTGTAACGGTCATCTGTCGATAAGAGGGAACACCCATGCTTCGAGTTTGACCATATTCACATCAGCTGATGATGTGCCAGTGCTTTTTTTTTTTTTATTATTTTCCCACTCAGGCAATAACAGAATCTGCCGTTACCACCGCATGCTACCGTGTGCTACAATCCTACTGTACTGCGTGTGGGTGTAAGTTATGAATATTTCACTAAGATTGTTCAACCTTGATTAGTACATTCCCACCTGTGACAGATAAATACAGTATCTACAGATTCATTTGGAAAACCTCTGGATGGGTTTCAACGACTGAGTTAACAAAATAAAATGCTATTAAGACCTGAGAAAACACTGCTGTACAAGTCAAGCTATGACTTTATAATGATTACAAATAAGAAAAGCATTTTATAATAAAATACATATAAGAAATCAACAATAATACATATTTCCTAGTTTTCTGATGAAGACCATGCAATGTGTTTGAACCCTCCAGAACAAGTTTGTAAGCAGACCTTGAGTCTAGATTATTTAGTCAAACTACTATGTCCACGGTCCTGTTTCCTGATTCCTGTTTAACAGTCTACATTATAAGCTGCCTAGTAACTGAATCTGTAATTACTGTAGTATTATGTACTGTAATGGTTCCCTTCCCCAGGGCTGTGTTTTTTTTTTTTTTTAATCATCTCATTATTGATTAAAGACAGTGAAATCAAACTATACAGCACGATTAGGTTTAAATCCCTCGGAAACCTGCAGAAACCTTTTCAATATAACGATGGTGTCATGCTACTCCGTGTACGCGTTCAGACATGTCAGTACATGTACATTAAAGTGCAGGTAGGCAGGATATTTATGGCCTTTCTGAGCAAAAAATCCATAATAACCTTCCAGCATATTGTAAATCAAGTGTTCAGAGAGACAAATAGTCTTCTGCACCTCCTCATGGCTTTTTTCAGGCTTTAAACAATCTAGTGCTGACAGAAGACTTCAAATAATCGCAGCTCATTTCAGAGAGTCTTCCTATTAAGCAGCGTTCATGAGTGTAAAAATAACTTTTTAAAGTCACATTCGCTCCATTTCTACCTGCTGCAGCTCTTTAAATCAATATAAAATCAGATGCAGAGGACATCAGAACCTATGATGTGGATATGGAAAAAATAACTAAATAAGTAAAAAACTGTTTTATTAATATTATTAATCGTAAGGGTAGAAAGTAGGAGATGAGCTGAAAAGGTGAAAAGTCGGCCTTTAATTTTTTGGATTGTGTCAACAGTATCAAAATTAATGTTTTACCCAATTGTCAATATTTTTTTTGCTTTTCTAAAATTGTATATTGTCTTTCCAGATAGACTGTGGAGAGCAAACCCCCAAGAAATAAACAAGAAAGGGTATCGTCAATACGTCCACAGTGTGACTGTACTAATAGAACTTTATGAATGATTTATGAACGATGGTTTTACTCAGTCTGGTATATGAAGGCCTTCGAGTATTTGGGGAAGATTAAGATGTAACCAGTGATCCTCTAATTATGGTTTCAAATCAAAGATTACATTCACTCAGAGCACGGAGAGAGTTTATCCTGGTTTTTATTATCACTGGATGATTCGGCAGGTAATAAATCACAGTTATCTCTTATATTTACACCAGTCTAACTAGTCTGGCTATGAAGAGGTGAACTCTCACAAAATGGGTGGAAGATGTTCATTCAAAAATAGACTATGACTGGTCGGAAAGAAAGCAGTCAAACATCCTGGTTACATTAAATACAGGCTAATACAGTTATAGAGTATATTTTACAGAAGGCATCACTTAGTGAGCTGTACGAAGTACTAACTACAGTACATACTGTATGGCCCACATATAAATCAGAAAGGGAACATTTATCTTTATGTTTTGGAAATGTATTCATGTCTTGGAAAGGAAAGGTTTATATATTAAAAACTGGCAAGTCAACAATTATATTAGGATTTTAATTATGCAGTAAGATTATCTTAATTATATTTTTAAAAACTAATTTATGTAAAGTTTGATATACAAGATCAGTGTTTTATCCACTGCAGAGAAAGGCAGACTATAGACGACAGCTCTGGACTAGAAAATCAAAGAAACTGAAGACTAAATCTGTGAATGCCACAGATCCTCTCGGATGTGGCACCGTGTTCAGTGATCACTGCAGGAGGCCCAATATCGTGTTTCCTGTCTCTACACATGATAAATACACACATGTATAATGAAAATACGAAAGCCAGATATCTCTGATGGAGTCAGCCTCCAGTGTACAGTGAACCTCTGAGAGAACTGACATCAGCTGTCTCATGTACGAAAACAGGCCTGTTTCCTTGGATGTAAGTGTATTCACATTAGAAGCTTCATTAATAGCTTTTCATTTTTATGGAGATTGTTTTGTTTTTCATTTATGTATTTATTTTTTTAAGTTGTTATTCTGAGAAAACACAACTTCCCTATGAACGGTCTCAGCGTTTTACTGCCTGTACTTTCTTTGAAATCGTAGGTTTTGTAAATACTGGGTCTCTTCACTGGTTATGAACACTTACAGTGAGAAGTGGTGGCAGCATGTAACTCGGTCAGTACGGTTATTTGTGGTGGCCACATTGTGCATCAACCCGATGTGCATTTATCAGACAAGCTATCAAAGCAAATACCTCCTGATCCCTGATGATCAGAGTTATCGGTGCCCGTGTAAATGATCACTCCAGGATAGCTGATAACTGTTGATTAGTAATCTTAAAATGATTTCATCTGCACTGGAAACTGCCCCTGCAAATGCATTAAAAGTGCTGGTTTTAGTTTCCTCGTCTCAGGTCACAGGATGGTCAGGTGACTGGACTCTGTGACATTTTTCAACAGGCCTCGCTGTTTATGACTTCATGTATTTTTAAGGCTGATTCTGACTGTCTAGTTATGTAACAAAATAATCACTTTAATCCCTCCCTTTGAGGCCTATCTGAGATGCCGGGCAAAGTCTAAGCTCAAACACCTTATTGTTGCATGGCGTGGCTCTGTGAACATGGTGCATTCCTATAGAGAACAATGACTAACGTACAGGATAAAAACACCACAACAATACTGTTATTCAGTTTCTGTGATTGTGCCTCTTACAGACTGCTGGCGAACAAAACTCCCACCAGAGCAACATTTCAGACCCTTATATCAACAGGATTTCAGGCACAGTTGGTTGTTTCATTTCAATCTTCAGGTTGTTTTTTGCTTGAATTCACAAGGTCAGAAGCAACCTTTGGAAAGTACAGGTATTACTCAGGCCGATTGTGCTGTTCAATCCAAACTAGTTCCTCAGGTTGTATTCATGCAGATTTCTAAAGAGGGACAAGGTGCCAAGCCTTTGTTCCACTTTCAATAACAACTGCATCAACTGTCAATGGGACAACAATGCAGAGCAGCAGTAATAAAGTACAGTATACACAAAGCCTGTACCAAAGCAGACAGAGGTGAATTCCTGACTGTGCTGCAGTGTGATGCTCTTCAATCCGGCCCGTCAGTGTTGACTATGCATTCGGTTCAAAGTGTAAACAGGTCTGAATTAGGCTAAATACACATTGCTTTAGGACCAAGAAAGTAAACTTAAACGTCAGCTGACTTGTGAGACAAGAGCCCATGTTCCCCAGATATGAAGTATAGTACAAATGCAAAATGCAAGCAGAGCAGAGGCCTGATGTTCTCTTACTTTCAGACTGGTCAGATGCAACTATCCTCTTCTTCCTCATTGACCGATAAAAGCGTGAGTTCCTGCGGATAGTCTCTCTGCTGAAACCAACTTTGGAGTCATCCTCATCATCGTCGTCTTCATGGCTGGGTTGAGCCACAGCTCCTGGATGCTTCTCTGGGCTTTCCTGTGACTTTGGCCCCCACTTGTTCCTGAACAGGGCAGTCACAGACATGATGGTGTGATTCCTCTTCCTTTTCTTATTTTTTTTAAGTTAGTTGGGGAGATTCTGTTGAGGAAACGGGGGGAGATAGAAATCTGTCATAATTAGCCAGAATCCAGGAGGAACTCCATGACTAGAAATGAAAATCCTTGGAGAACAGAGACGTGGTTCCTGGGCTTCCTGGGTTCCTGGTTCCCCTCCTGTCGGTGGGCCAGCAGTGTTGTTAGCTACACAGGCAGCCTGTGGAACCAGGAGTGCGTCACTTATTTCTGCCTAGGCTGTAATTATATTGCATTTATGACTCCCTCTCTTTCCTGCTCTTTGTCCCTCCTCTGATAGGCTCCCTCCCTCCGTCCCTCTCGCTACACCACCCTGTTACGTGCTGACATTCCTGAACTCAACCTGGCCTTACCAGCCTGCCTGTCTCATGCCATTAAAACTCTCTGTGCTGTGGAACCTGAAAAGCCACTGATAGATATACTGTATGTTCACCTCTCTGCTTTCAGACTTTCTCAGATCCCTCCTCAAAATCTGTCCTCACTCTTGGGCTTTCCGGTAAACATTTAGTTATCCAGATTAAAGAAGAGAACAAATTACAACAACACAGCATGCGTTTTGCAGGCGGTGAATGATATTTCCTTGTGTGGATCTGAGTGTTTGAGGTCCTGCCGAGCCAGGGCCCCATGCAGTAGTTTTATCTGTAGTCAGCTGACTGAGAGTTTGAAGTTCACTTTCTCTTTTTCCCTCCCATCATGAGCCAGCCTGGGCTGCCTTTACTGCCCTCCGGGACATGTTGTAGTAGGGTTAGGGTGACACAAATAATGATCCATTATGTATGTATATATATTTATATATGATTCCCTTGTAATGTAGTTTAGGAAATAAACTTGAATGCACTGTTTGTTTTAGATATATTACTGTAAAACCCCTTAACCTTCACATTTCCCCCTTTATTTTGCGGCAGTTGTCGTGGTAGCAGGCTAAGAAAAGGTATTCCTAGCAATGGCTTCCAGCTCCTCCGGGGGATCCTAATGTGTTTTCAAGCTATGCGATATATAATATCTTCAGTGTGTTCTGGGTCTACACAAGGATCTCCTTCCAGCTGGTCACACCTGGAAAACATCCAAAGGGAGGCAACCTGACCAAGTGCCAAACATCCTCAAAACAGCTAACAAATAGACAGTGTAGTGTCATTAAAAATAAAAAATAGGCTCAGCAATTCCCTAAAACAACTGGTCACTGTAGGTTTTAGCAAATGCTACTTAAACTACTCAACTAGTCTTCACTTGTTGAAGACTATTTTCAGCGTTTGGTGTTCTAGTGAGTATTTGTGGCAGCAGGATGGTGGATGTGGGATTGAGTCAAAATAAACTACAATGTGTGTGTGTTCATTGTAATGAAGGAACATGTCACCTACAGCAGGTGACTTAATAATACAGCTCTATGGCACAGAGGATGAAGATGAATCAGACGTTGATGCACAGACAGTACTTGTCTTCATTGTTGGTCTTGGTCTACACAGTGGATACCATATACTGTATATTGTGTAGCATATTGTTCAAGCTCTTCGTTGAAGCTACCGTATATGATGTTTATATTCAAAGGCTCCAGGTTTCCATCATATGGAAATGTTCTACATACATGTACTGCATGTTCTAATATGCTGCATATGTCCCTGTGAAGTATTTAGGCACCTTTCTGCTAATTTCAGCCTGACATATTTGGAAGTTTTGGGATAAAAATATGGTAAATCTAAAGCTTTAACATAATGTTTTTCTGTGGTATGATAGGCCTACACTGGTATTGAAGTCCTAGGACTGAGAACGGTTTGGAGAGTGGGAGACTGCATTCTTTACATTCCCACTCGCATTAATGCAGAATTTACACCTGTTTCCAGACTTGTTTTTCAAGCCTGTGTGGCAGCTTTTGTAAATCCACTGATTGTTTTTTTTCATTTTGTTGGAATTAAATCCCAGTGCCCTTGTGTAGAGCAGCAACTACCCCACCATCATTACATGGAGGTAAGGAGATGAAAACAAACGCTCTACACAGATTCAGGACAAGCAGATGAGACAGGATGGTAAAGCACAGGTTAATCAGCCCATACACCTACGGTACAGTATGGAGCCTGAACTGCATGTGTGAACATCCAGTGAAATCCAGAAAACTTTCCATACTCAGTCAATGTAAGTTTAAGAGTGCAGGTTTTCCTTACAGAGCTTTGTCTATTATTGTCGTATGAAGATCAACAACTAGAGACAGTGCAGCATATAGATTCCCTCAGGATTAGAAAGTAAAACCCTCATTTTCATTACATGCATAGGGTCCTTTCAAAATAAATTTGTTTTCACCGGATGTTAGGTAGGTCAGGCAACAAACCATTTTCGTTAACTTCACTGACTAACGACTCACGAGACGAAAGAGTGACTCCTGACTCACAGGACTAATTATAATAACGAGCGACGTGACTAATGACTGACGTGACAAAATGAGTCAACGGTTACTTTTAGTTTCACTCAGGCCATGAACAGCAGTCCTGTGTTTGTTGACCCATCCACCTCCCCGACCTGAAAGCAGACTCTCAGCTCTTAATAGTACGTCACCTGTTCTGACCACCAAACAAAGCCCCGGGTGGGTTTACACTGGACTTAGTCGAAAGCCACTTCATAAAGGATGCCTCCAATGCGTCGCATCCGATGCCAAGTGGCACATACCAAGAAGTGGTATTGGATGAGTTGGGAGTGAGAACGGGTTGACTTCCTGTGGAGAATGAAGTTTATTTTGATAGCTAGATGAACCAGACAGTTAGCCTACAGAAACAAGGCTGTCATCTGCCAGTTAATTAAAAGCAATAGTTCTCCCAGCAATGGAGATGCTCTGAGGAACAGATGGGATAATACAGGAGACCCTTCCTGAACAGCACATTTCACATCAAATCTGGCTGATGACTCACACTTAACCTGAACAATTGGCTCTGCAGTGTTTTAATTGCTTTATATATATTAAAAAAAAAAAACACCTCCAAAGGAAATTATGCTCAACATCATCAAAAGCTGTGAAGAAGTCTGGGATGTGTTGAATAATATTAAATAAACTAAAACTACACACAGTATTTTTAGAGAGGTGTGTTTTGGACATAAACCCTGATTGAGCTTCATAAAGTATAGATTCAAGTATGAATATGAGTAGTAATTTGTGCTGGCAAATATCTCAACCACATTTTTATAACCATTACTCAGGTGGCCAGTTTAAAGTAAATCTTCATGTTGTCAATAAGCCTTGAGTCACACAAAATGAGCTACTGACTGACATGCTCTCAGTACACACTTCTTATAGAAATGGCGCCATCTACAGGGTAAATAATTTGGAGTCAGATGATAAAGTATTATTACATGGCTTTGTTGAATACTCGGTTCTGATTGATCGATTAGAGCATTCTACAGTTTATTTCTTGACAGCAGACTGATAAATAGCTCTGATCTCAGACTCTGGAGGACCGTTTTTATTTCTTTAGATGACCAGGTATCTTAACTTACCTCCTCTATTGCTTCGTTAACATGCATCTTTAACTCACTGTTGACAACTTGTCCTCTTCTCAAGAGTTTGAGGCTAGAATAAAATTGTTTCACACTCACCGTCGAACAACCTCAGCCAGTTCCTTGTTACAGCGAATCACATGTGAAACGATGCCCCTGGATGCAGGAAGAACAACAGATTTTGCAGCAGGAGAACTCAGCTTTCTCTATCAATATAGCATTAACTGAGAAATGTACTGCCTCAGTAGACTACATTTCACCAACAAAGACCATGCCGATAACGGTATGGGTTTGGAATAGTTTATTACATATTGAAGATGGAGGAGAGCAATGAAGATGTAGGAGGAATGGGTTAGAAAGGAGGATAAGGGGTGAAGGGATGTGGGTGGGGGGATGAGAGTAAGAGGGGTCCTAGACGGATGGATGGAGGAGAACGATGATGGACTAGAGTCAGTAAGAGGTGGAGGGAATTAGGGGAGTTGTGGATGAACGTCATGAGGTTTTGTAATTGTAAGCGACGTTACTGACCACGTGTCCACGCCAGGAACATGCCGCATGGCGGCTGCGTTTCCTGTTGTTTTCATTTCAGCGTCTATGGTAACAGGATAGAGCAGCCACAGCTCAGCTGGGTGTCAGCTGCAACTCTTCTTACAGCGTGCGGTTCACAGCAGCAACACTGAAAGTGATCGTTTGACTGTATATTGACATAATACCAGCTACATGACTACAGTTTTGATGGGGAGCACTCAATGGATCGGTTCGCAGCCGGATGAGGATCAGCACCTTAAAATCGGAGAACATGGTTCTCAGTAGGAAACCGATAGATTGTCTACTCCGGGTAGGGAATGAGTCTTTACCCCAAGTGGAGGAGTTCAAGTACCTCGGGGTCTTGTTCACGAGTGAGAGAACAATGGAACGTGAGATTGGCCGGAGAATCGGAGCAGCGGGGCGGTATTGCAGTCGCTGTACCGCACCGTTGTGTCGAAGAGAGAGTTGAGCCGGAAGGAAAAGCTCTCGATCTAACGGTCAATCTTCGTTCCTACTCTCACCTATGGTCATGAGGGCTGGGTCAGGACCGGAAGAACTGGATCACAAGTGCAAGCGGCCGAAATGGGTTTTCTCAGGAGGGAGGCTGGTGTCTCCCTTAGAGATAAGGTGAGAAGCTCAGCCATCCGTGAAGGACTAGTAGAGCCGCTGCTCCTTTGCGTTGAAAGGAGCCAGTTGAGGTGGTTCTGGCATCTGGTAAGGATGCCTCCTGGGCGCCTCCCTAGGGAGGTGGTCCAGGCACGACTAGCTGGGAGGAGACCCCGGGGACGACCCAGGACTAGATGGAGAGATTATATCTCCACACTGGCCTGGGAACACCTCGGGATCCCCCAGTCAGAGCTGGTTAATGTGGCCCGGGAAAGGGAAGGTTGGGGTCCCCTGCTGGAACTGTTGCCCCCGCGACCCGACCCGGATAAGAGGATGAGGGTGAAGATGAAGATACAGACAAGTTTTAGGAGCAGAGCAAAAGTTCCCAGTTTTTGAAACTGCTCCCGTGGACACATTTTGACACTACATGCACAATTTTTGCAACAGATTTTCATCAGAGTCCTTCCTAGTCTCCTCAGAAATCAAGGTGATATCTGTTATGGTTTTTATGTTAGCAGCACTTGTATGGAAATACATTTGTGTCTTTATTATTCAATCAAATACAATAGATTTGCAACCCAAAAAGAGATCTGAGAGCAAAACAGAATAGGTTGCAATTGAAAAAAAAAAATGTTTTGAGAGCATATTTCCTCAAGTTCAATCAAAACTAATGTCTGTAAGTAAAAACGTATGATCATTTTGATCAGCATAGGCCCCGCCCATTAAGTGCAGCTGAATTTGCAAGCAAAAGTTTTTAACTCACCAGCAAAGAGGATTGATTTATAAGCAAAATCATCATACTATTGTGATTCCGCCCAAATACTGCTTCACATCTAAGGACTTGTAGTTTTAAAGGCTGATTCCACCCAAATACTACTGTGTCTCTCTGTCTCTCCATCTCTCTCGTTGCAATGCAGTTCATCTGTCTAATATTCATATAAAGCATTTCTTCTTCCTGTCTATTCTGGAAAATTCAAATTTACCACTTTTGACAGTATTACAGTTTATCTTCTGGCTTCTCTATCAATGCATTTCAGCCTATTAGCCTCTTTAGATGATGCAGTTGAGCTTCCAACTCCAGTGCCATTTGATCTTTAACATGTTTAGGCAAGTTATTTCACATTTCTACATTTTTGGCAATGCCTTGCAATTAATTAGTGTGAATGCTGACTCAGGATTCACAGTATTGTTGGTTGAATCTTTATTCAACAACATGAATGTCTATTTCTTGCATACGTTTCTGGACATTCACTACTCCTGCATCCTTTCAGCTACAGAAACCATTCAACTATCAAAATATTCAGATACTGTGATAGATATATTAAAATTTACTGCTTTTGACTGTATTGTAATTTAGCTTCTAGCTTTTCTAGCAGTGTATTTCAGCTCTTAGCTTCTTCAGGTAATGCAGCTAAACTCTGCCAGTTGTACATCGCAGCTTCAAGGTTTTTCAGCAGTGCAGTGCAATAAACTTGAGCTCTCACATTTTCATGCAAGTCATTTCGTCTTTTTGCATTTTCAGCAGTGCTTTGCAATTAATTTCAGCTATCAGCAGTCACATTTTCAGCAGGAAATGCATTTTCTAATGAATTAATATGTGTTCTTTTCTTATTTGACTACAACAACTTGACAGTGCTGAGCTGCATCTCAAATGAATCTTCAGGTTTCCAGCTTTCAGATGATATTCACCACTTCTATGTGACATCTAATGCTGACCTGCTATCTCCCCTTAAATACCCCCTGTACCCCCCTAAAAAAGACAAAACAGGTTGTTGTGGGTTACAGAGGTAGAAATAACAAATAGCTATAAAGGCAACGAAACAGAGAAAGACTTTGGCTTCCTTAGCGTCTTCCCACTGAAAATACAAAGCCTGTCTTTCTGTCTGTGACTCCACTCAAACTCTCCTCTGTCAAGGTAGATGTCATTTTATATCACAGCATCGATCAATGTTCAATCAAGAATCATATAAAAACCCAATGCTGCCATAAAACAGTGTCAACAATGGCCTAATATACCCAGAAATGTTAAAGGGATAGGTAGAATAGCATAATGGCAAAGCCTCTGGTGATTGACATTTATACAGTATAGTCTCTCAGTATGTCGACAAGCACTTTTAACTTTTCTTTACGTAGTGATTTTTCTTAGCGTCATATGAATTCTATGATTATCCTAACGCATCTGGAGAAGCAAATGTGTTTTATCAAAATGACCACAAAACATGTCCTCGTAGCAAAACAATTTAATCAATAAAATCATACAAAAATGATGATATTTACATCATGACACAGCAGTGAAAGTACTGTGTATGTAAGTACAAAGAGCTGTACAAGCTGTGGGAATAAGCTGGAGCAACGAAACAACGCTGACGCTACCGGTCACTGAGCAGGGCATTTTATAACAGAAACCGCTCGTCCACCAGAGTCTTGTTGACAAGGTTCTTCCTCCCAAGAGTGTTGCAGATCCAGCGAGATATCTGTAATGAGTGAGACAGTGTTCAGTGCATGTTCTCCTTAGAACGCTGAGGGCAACATAACATATACACACCAAATACTGACCATTTGCTGTACGTATGTGAGCAGGGCTGCAAGGACAAAGCTCTGAGATCCAAGGTCCACGACACAGAAGAACAGAGTGTCAAATATCAGCAGCGTGGCCTCGTTTCCATAAAACAGCAAATCCTTGAAGGAGTGGGCCTCATCTGCAGTGAGCCAAGCAAACAGACATTATATAGACACACATACATTACGTACTGTATATACACAAACAGAAATGAACAGCCTGTCTGGGCCAAGAGGTCATTACCAGTGTAAAAGATGCTTTTTTCAGTTGGTTCAAGGAACTCCATCCCTGTGACCCTCTCACACATCGGCTTGTCCATCACCGTAAAGTCAATGTTAGGTTTATCCTGAGGCAGATAGGGCAACGTTAGAGACACAACATGCATGTCTGTACAAAATACATCAGGTCAATGAAAACAGCTCAGCCGGGTTCAGTGTGCCTGTGTGAGTTTATATATGTGCGTTTGTACTAACATGGTCTAAAACGGATCCCAGGAAGTGGTTCAAGGTCTGGTAGCCTCTGGCTCTCTGCTCATACTGGTCAACCAAGCCTGCTTCCATCAGCTGCAATGGATCACGCCTCTGGAGCACATCAGACAAGCAAGCGTTTACATTTAAAGCAGCCAGTTTTGTCTGTGTTTGACAGGTTATAGTTCGGTTAGAGAAAGCACTCACCCTGCCCATCTGCTCCCGTATGTTGTCATACTGTGACCGGAAGTGGCTGGTGAGAGACACCAGAAAGGTCTGGACATCCGAGTTGGGAAGCAGACCTCTCCGACGACACCGGGACTCCTTAAGACAGAAAAAAAGAGGATAATGCCAAATCAACAACATGCCACAACTACTAACACAACTTGCAGTCTGTCAGTGTACATACAGATTCTCTTCTCAGGTTGTTGCTCATTCCCTCCATGTTTATATCTGCACGGCCGTGTACTGAACGCCCGTGAATGTAGTAGCCAAAATAACGCTGAGGTAACAGCAGCACTGAGATCTATAGAGAAACGCAGACAAAGTGCACTTAGGTCAAATATTCTTGACAAACATTTTGTTTAAAATATAGGACAATATACACATTGCTACTTACATTACTGGTGGAGCAGAGATCCACAAACCGATGGATTTTGCTGCCCACAAAGCACTTCTGAAACACGGTGAAGAAAATCACCTGTAGAGACAAGAGGTCATCTTTAAAGGAGCTCTCCATGCTCATACTGTACTTCCCTCATTTTTACAGAAAGACAGGAGATGACAGATCAAACGGAAGCGAGGGAGGGACGATGTAAGAACGAGCGGCGGCAGTTTTACCTGCAGAAGTCCCATGCAGAGCCACAGCGTGGCTGCCAGACAATAGCGCATCATCAGACTGTACGGGGGGGTGTACGCCTGCGGGGAGCGCTGTATCGTTGACCAGGGGTCCCTCAGGGCCAGACCAGAGAAACCCAGCACCTGAACAACACAGAGCGAGAGGTCAGCAGGGAGGAAAAATGACATAACACAAGTGTGTTTGTGCTGCTGTGAGATGTACTTCAAGAAAGAAGAGCACAGCCACGATCTGGAAAGTCGGGCTGATCCTGCGGATGGTCTGGATCTTGTTCCACTCATTGGCCACGAAGAAGGTTCTCCAGATGCTGGGGCGACGTTTCGGCTTACCGGCAGCTAAAACAGCAGTGAATACGGTGTTAACGTAATCAAAACAAATGGATAATTACTTCTTATAAAGACTGCAAGATATAAGCTGAGGGTATCTATATTTATACCTTTCACAATAATGTTGGCTTTCAACCGCGGCTTCTCCCAGTCAATAAAGAACACATCGACTGACACCTGAAGGATCAGCTTGTAGACAAACTGGACAGCCTGGATACAAAAACAAGCAATACTCTTTCAATATTCATAACAGAAGCACACCAACTAGCTTTCAAAGAATGCTGCTTATGTTTTCATGTGTTCAACTGTAGTTGTCTGACCTTGAGAGCGAAAGCAATACCGATGTAAATCACAAAGTCCTTCTCCTGAGCAGGTAGTGGTAACAGCACTGATACAACATGCTGGGCCTAATCAAACACAAATTAATTACAGGAAGCAGCCGATAATGATCACACCCAAATACAATTGCAAGAAAAACTATGTTAAGGCTTTGGAATTACTTGGATTTCAGCATAAATTGGTCATAAAATGTGTTCTGATCTTCATCTAAGCC
This sequence comes from Pterois miles, assembly GCA_947000775.1. Taxonomy (NCBI): domain Eukaryota; kingdom Metazoa; phylum Chordata; class Actinopteri; order Perciformes; family Scorpaenidae; genus Pterois; species Pterois miles. The sequence goes on along the minus strand of CAMQGK010000416.1, from coordinate 131,906 downwards.
ACAACAATAGACAAACAGTCTGCTGAAACAAATGCCGCACAAAAAAATTATATGTTTTCATGTTTCTATTGAACACAACATGTAAACATTCACAGTGCAGGGTAGAAAAAGTATGTGAACCCCTAGGCTAATGACCCCTCCCAGAGCTAACTGGAGCCAGGAGTCAGCCAACCTGGAGTCCAGTCAGTGTGATGATTGGAGGTGTTGGTTAAAGCTGCCCTGCCCTATAAAAACACAGCAGTTTGGAGTTAGCTGTTCTCCAGAAGCATTGCCTGATGGGAAACATGCCTCGCACTAAAGAGCTCTCAGAAGACCTACGATCAAGACCTGCTGACTGATATGAAGCTGAAAGGGTTCCAGAAGTCTCTCTAAAAGCCTTGATGTCCATGTGTCCACGGTGAGACAGACTGTCTACAGATGGAGACAGTTCAGCACTGCTGCTACTCTCCCTAGGCGTGGTCGTCCTGTAAAGATGGCCGCTAGAGCCCAGCGCCGAACGCTCAATGAGGTGAAGAAGAGTCCTAGAGGGTCAGCTAAAGACTAACAGAGATCTCTGGTACATGCTGACATTTTAGTTGACTGATCTCCAATCAGTGAAACATTAAAGAAGAATGGAGCTGATGGAGGACACCACGGAGGAAGACACTGCTGTCCAAAAACCACTGCTGCAGGTTTGAAGTTTGCCAAAGAGCAGCTGGATGCTCCACAGCACTACTGGCTAAATACTCTGTGGACAGATGAAACCAGAACTGAGCTGTTAGGAAGGACCACACAACGCTATGTGGAGGGAAAAAGGAAACTACAGGAAACGTCTGGTTGATGTTGTTGCTGCCAAAGGAGGGTCGACCAGGTATTAAATCCAGAGGTTCACATACTTTTTCCACCCTGCAGTGTCAACGTTTACATGTTGTGTTCAATAAAAACATGAAAATATATAATTTTTTGTGCAATATTAGTTTAAGCAGACTGTGTTTGTCTGTTGTTGTGACTGAGATGAAGATCAGAACATTTTATGACCAATTTATGCAGAAATCCATGTAATCCCAAAGAGTTCAAGACTTTTTCTTGCAACTGTACATGCATTGAAAAAATGTTCAGGCAAAGTAGGGAAAAGAGAAAAACAACTTGCCTTCAATGTCTAAAGAGTGCAAAGACAAAAAAAACAGTCAGAAGTTCATGCAAAGACAAGAGAAACACTATTTGTGTTTGGAAAAGAAATGAAGGGCTGAAAGGAAAAAAGCTGCAGAAATTAAATACTGGTGCAAACACTAAAGACCACTCAAGTATGAAAATCTTCAATCCTATAAAAGAAAGTCCCAAAGGAGGTAGACCAACCTTGTAAAGGATGAGCCAGTAGAGTCCAGTTCCTACGGTGATGGCGAAGAAAACATTGGCCAGATCTCCAGCACAAAACACCAGAAACCTCACCATAATCTGAGGCAGGAGGAGGGAGAGACTAACATTACTCCCAAGCTTCACACTACATGTGGATTGATGTGGTTTCACTTCAGACACAGTAAAGAGGCCGTACCTCCATGTCGATGTTCGGCCATCTGCTCCTCCTCTTCCATCTGACTGTCTTCAGCAGAGAGTAGAGGATGGCCACACCTCCCATCACGCCCAGAGCAATCTGCACACAGACAAATATCAGAGGTCATACTGCATCACTGTGTTGGGATGGAAACACTCAATAGCACCAGTCATACAAAGAACTTTTGCTTTGTCTGTCGTATTGGACCATTTAACATCAAGCGTTTCATTCATGCTTCTACTCACATTGGTCCTCATCCAAGTCTCATTCTGGTCCATCTCATACTCCACAGCAAACGTGGTCTAAAGACAGATAAATGTGTTAGTTTTTGAACCAACGGACGCAGACTCATTTAGCCATTTTGCTCTTTAACATAAAGCTCATGAAGAAAAACTGTCTTACTGCGAGATACTGATTGAGATTGAGTGTGCGTCTACTCACAGTCACAGTTTGTGTCTTGACGTCTGTGATGGGAACGTCTCTGTAGGTCACCGTCATTAGAGGGGGAAATATCTGTCCTTTCTGTGTCCCTGGAACCAGCTGGAACCTACCACACACGTTTCACCACAAACGTCACTACTTGTCAAGGCAGTCGACGCTTTCACTTTCTGTTTTTATGATCAGGTGGTGCTTTCATTGGGAGCTCACCTTATTTTGACACTGCTGACCACACGGATGACTCTGGGTCGGGAAGAACCCTCCTCTCGTCCACTCAGCGCATCGATGACAAACATACGTCGAGTCAGGTACCATTTCTTCATGTTGTCTGCACAAAGACAAGACATATTAAAGCAAATGCACACACACACACACACACAGAAACAGTCTAAAAAGTCAAATCCCACCTTGGTTGATGAACTGTCCGTTGTATTGCTGGTTATAAACCAGTGTAGGCAGGGGGAGGAGTTCTCTGTTGTCTCCTCCGAGATCCATAAACACATCGTAGAACAGCGGCTCGGGATGAGTATCCAACAGCTCTTCTACCGAGAGATCACACTACACACAAACACACACACATTTACACAGCTGGGCATTGTGACAGAAATGGAGTGGCGTCTCTGAGCTAAATGGACGAAGAAACACTCACACTTTCTTGGTAAGCGGTTCCAAAACTGAAGGCTGCTGCCCGTTTGGTGGTGGTTACTGGACAGAGCTAAAAGCACAGAGGAAGAAGAGAGGTTACCTCATATATTTCTATATTTGTATGAACCACTTGGAAAATAACACGATTGATTCAGTAGTAATAATTGATAAATGTGTGTTGTTAGCATGCAAAAAGAGGCGGGCAACAATGAGTGAGATTTGGCCACCGACCAAGCAGTTCTACACACATTTTCTAACAAGGTACAATGCTCTTGTGTACCAGACTAAATATCCCATCTTGTGGTGTCTCACCTGGAGATTACGTCCTCCTACTGGTTCCCATCTGAGGAACTCTCCTCTGACATTATAGACAGCAGCAAGCAGCTTCATGTCAGTGTTCTGTCACACAAACACAACATTTTTAGTAACACTTCAGGTTGACTGATCAATTTTTAGGATCATGAAATGATGATTTCATTGTGATAACCAGAAGATGATTAACAGTTATCACTTACCTTGTTGCTTCCTCTGAATCTGAACCCAATAGGAGCGGGATTAGTCCGAAGCACCTGACTAGCCAGTCCTGGTCCGTCCCCGTAGTAAAGCCATGGCAGATTAGCTCTCCTGGAGACAGACAGAGGAAGCAAAGAGCTTATTGTCCACTCTCAAGTTACAGTATCGAGGAATGAAACCTTGCTAGTTTCATTCATGATTTACAGAGATATATACACAGTTGATTACCAGTAGGAAATGTCTTGAGGTGAGCTCAGAGCAGTCTTGGATCTGAAGATGGAGTTAAAGAGGCCGCAGGCATCGTTGGAGACACCGCTGAGGGAGTGCATGTTCATCACGCACATATTCCCGAGAGCCTGACACGCCGTCGGGTTGGAGAAGACCTGTAACCACACAGAACGTGTTCATGCACAGCAGCTAAAACACAATAAATCACCTCCTCACAATACTAACATGTCGGTATGAGCTACAATCTGCACAGCTACAGACATATATTTTAAGAGCTAACACTTTTTACATACTTACATTACATGCATATTAATTAGATGCATTCTGGCAACACTTACTGTTGACATTTTGACAGCTAAATTGAATGTCTATGACGTGGCATGAAAACCAACAGCTATCACAATTACAACTACGTCACAACGATCGCAGAGCTGATTTCCTACGATCACAAAAACGGGGCTGCAGAGGGGTGCAGTGGTTTGCACCATCGCCTCACAGCAAGAGGGTCACTAATTCGAATCCGGCTCGGGGCCCTTCTGCGTGGCGTTGGCATGTTCTCCCCGTGTTAGCAGGGTTTTCACGGGATTCTCCGGCTTCCTGTCACTGTCCAAAGACATGCAGTTTAGGTTAACAGAAAACTCTAAATGTGAGCATGAGTGGTTGTCTGTCTCCATGTGTCCTGCGATGAACCGGTGACCTGTCCAGGTGAACCCTGCCAGCTGGGATCGGCTCCGGCCCCCCCACAACCCCTAATGGGATAAGTGGTTAACAATGGATGGATGGAAAAAGTAATAGATGTAATTACGCGACAAGCTGCTGACGAGGAGTGCAGGTTTTGGATGAACCAGGCAGACTGGACGCTGAACTTCTGCAGGGAGAACAGAGCAGAAAACATAAATCAGAGTCCATCAAAATAAACACAAGTGAAGTGAGCATGGTAGAGAGGAAAAAGAGACTCACCAACTGAGCATAGCTGACACTGGGATTGACATCGGTGGAGAGGCTGCTTGGAGACAAACACAATCCTCCAACCTGGAAAACCACATACCAGCCATCAATGTTAGATGTAGTCTGGGAGTCTGGACCTGAACAGTGTGTGTGATGTGTCAGCACAACTCACCAGGACATCAGGAGGGTTACACTTAACGGAGGAAGCCTGACATCCCTCACACCTGAAAGACAACAACAGAGACTGTTACCATCCATAGTCATCCTTTCTACACTGGTGGTGCTCAGAGAGTGGAAGCCATTTGTCAGGACAAACTAAATGTAATGGAACGATGAGGGTCATGACCCAGAGCTTAATGAGAGACAGAGGGATGAAGACAGGAAAAATACAACACCTCTTGACCTCCACTGTAAACTCACTAGAAGATTCTGTACTGATTTCACATCCTCATTGGACTGTGGGTTTACTGCACAGGGGTCCTGATCTATACCCTTCTAGCACCCTAAAGGCCATCGTCCAGAGTCTTTAACACAGTATTTACAGTAGCATAACTGGAAGTCAGTTGTAGGAACAAAATCACCAATATTCAACATTTTAAAATCCATAATACTCCATTCAAAATGTGAGTTATTGTGAGCGCTACGCTGCAGATAAAATAACCCGCTGAAAGAGCTCTCTAGCTATTTTGAGTTTAATTAATTTGGGTAAAGAATGCTGAAAAACTGGGAGCAGAGGATGCTGAGTTACATATATACACATACCCTATATATATTTATACCCTATATATATTATTATTATTTACTAAGTTCCCTCCTACAGGTTACATAATTTGCGTTTTGTGACAGCTGTGGTGGAAATATCTGTACTAAAGGCTCACAAACAGAGGGAGTCGTTTCATTGTCACAGTTTGGGACTGCGACAGTAATGTCTCTCACTCATAGGCACTTCCAGTATTTATACAGATATGAAGGCCATCTTAGTGTGGCTGACTTCCTCTCATCAACAGCAGTGTTTCAATACATTTCTGCTACATATTCTGATTGATTAGCTTTATCCATAATATCCAGATCTTATGTTAAGAGAGTATGAAATATTAATATTCCAGTTAGATAGGTGAAAGAGTGCGACTGCTCAAGAATATATCATTTCTAAAGAGGTAGAACCACAGATGCCTTGGTTTCAGGTGTGAATCTGGAGGAAACAGCTTGATATATCAGTGTTTGGTTGTATGGCATTGATAGGTACCTGTCTCCGCTGTGATCTGGTGCAGACGAACAAGAGGATTTTCCATTACATGTTTCACATCTGGCCTCATCCAAGAGGTTTCCATTGACATCTCGCTCCACTAAAAAACAAAGCAGTACATATTCAGCCATTTAACCAAAAAAGGCAATATTGCTTCATCATGTTAAACTTGCAGCCAGCACATCCAACATTAGAGACTGCTGGAAGCCTTCTTGCTGTTCGTCATGTCATTTCTGACTCACCCAGGATATGGCCTGGTGGGCACTGGCACTTCCCCTCATCACTGAGACGGCCCGGACAGCGAACACACCCAAACCCATCTTTAGTTACCGCCTGTGAGGAGACACAACTGGTTAGTAAAGTATTAGTACAAAGGGAAACTGTGTAGGGAATGTGAGCTGTAGTGTCTGCAGCATAATGTCAGATGAAGAGCTAATAAAAGCATTCCAGGTGGATCACATACGGGTTTGTCAGGGGGACATTGCTGACAAGTGATGGACGCCTTGTCAGTGGTGACAGTCTGGTACCCAGTTTTACAGATGCAGCTCAGTCCTGCAAAAAGAGGGAAACTCTGAATAACAATACACAATCAATAATCCACCAACAGCAGAAAGTAACTAACACAAAGTCCAGAACCACGACACTGTAATGTTTACTGCTTATTGGCACCAGCAAACCAAAGCGACTTTCTGGTGTACAGCTGATCAATAAACCAGATCCTGGTGGTAACGGACCTGTTGCGCTCCGTTGCTGATTTTCACCGCAACTCACACACGAAACACTGGAGATGTCGAAGAACTGTTCCGCGCTGCAGTCTGAAGGAGCCTGGAACCGGATGACAAACGGCTGGCAATGAAGCAGATGGACGAATATTAACGAGAAGATTAACGGCGCTTTGTGTCCGTTAAAAACAGATGATGGCGTCGCCTCCGCCATGGTTAACGACCGTCTCATTTCACTACTTTTTACGAGTGATGTCGATCGAACTGCGACGAAGCTTCGGACCGTGGCGACGAATTCTAGAACTCATTCTCTTTTTTCAACGACCAATCAGATCTACGAACATATGAGCGAAAAATACCAGAGAGAAAGAAAAAGCTGAGCTCAGTAGTCAGCTTAACATGATCAATAAATGAAATCATTGCGCCGGTCCACAGACGCCACGAACCGGTTGCAGTGTATTGATATCGATTATCGATCCTCTCAGGGTCCTGTGTTAGTGGCTGTGTGTTTCACCAGGGCGTGCAGTGTAATACTGATGCAGCAGGTGGCCATAGGGTGCTGGGTGCATGCAGGGGTGTACTTGGGTTGTAGGGTGGGTGCCTGAGTCCCAGAGGGTGGCCTCCACCTAGTCCTCCTGTTGGGTGCAGTCATCATTTTTAATGAATTGATCTGTTTAATAAAGTCATATTGCTTGTACTCTACTCCTGTGTTGTGGTGATCTATTGTGGCTTCTGACACCGGACCAGACCGGGTCAACAAAGGTGGTAGCAGCTAACGCTACTCTACATCCTGCGTTAGAGCAAAGAGTAAAAATATAGCGTCATTTAAACTCCTATTAGTGTTAATCAACTCTGAGAGAGTTATTCCTCAGAAAGAGCTGGTGTTAACACTGAAATAAACATTGAATACCATATTCTGTACACAACTCTGCAATTGGTGATTTGACAGCACAGCTGGTGTTGGTTTCAACGTTCGGCCTTTTCCCAGGATTCCAAGCGTCAGACGAGGCGGGAGACCAGCTCCGTTCAGTTTTATGGACGTGACCGACCACAGTGACTGGCAGCATTCACATAAGAAGACTGACCAGGAAAAAACTAGCCTTCTGGCTAATTCTGTGTATAATCATGTGTTTTATGAAATTGCACCGTCCCCTTTTAAATAAAGTGAACTTAAAAGATGTCAGTATGACTTCTTGCTTCAGTTTTCCTCCCAGCAGTGTTTATTTCTGCAGGTAGCTGTCGAATCCTAGTAGGTTAGCTGGTGAGCCTGCAGCTCACTATGTAACACAGTTAGCTAGTCTGCTAATGCTAAGCTAACTGAAGGATAAGCATCAGTTGATGGTCTGACTGACATTACTAGGACAGTCAATATTACATGACAACGTCTGCATGTCAGAGTCTGTCAGTCTGTGTTTTCTGTGTGTTTCTTTACATATTACATACATAGTGAGGCATAATCACATGTAGTGAGAGCAGATAGGTGCTTGAGGTTGGAAATTGAAGAAGAAATTAACAATAACTTTATCAGTTGGTAGTAAATGTACTCTGTATATGTAAATGAATCATGAAATTATTTTGATGATTATGTTTTGCTGTTGTTTCCTTGGTAGTACATCATGTTGGTCAAAGTCAGGTATGGTGCCAGTCAGACTGAAGAAGGCTTACAATACATTTCTTCAGAAAGGTGAGTGAACTGATCAGTTGTTATGCCAGTTCAGGTTAAAATTAGCTTTTAATCTTGTTATATTGCCACACCCATTAAATTGTGTGGTAATCAGGAAGCAAGTAAAACTTAATATTACAATAACAGTATTACAATACTTACAATATAATAATAATATGCTGTTTCCATTAGTCTATACCACCATATGTCTTGCTATGTTGGTACACAGGAGAAGTTTCAGTCTGCAGCCTCATTCCCAGCTGCTGCCAGATGTTACACACTTGACCTTTTAAAGCTATTTTCAAATGTTAACACTTCTCACAGTCTTATATTTTCTTCCACTTTGGTCCTCGGCTGGGACAGTGAGCTGTCGAGCTTTCGCCTACTTCCACCGACCTCAACAGGCCACAAAAAGTGTGCTAAAATTAGCTCATATCATGCGATCAGCAATGTTGCAAAATATCTGAAGGTACGTCATGTTTAGTGTCTTTTGTGTAGCTGTTTTGATGCAGACACTTTTTAATTTCAGTTTCACGTTTTCTCACGGTTACTCTCGTTGTTTTTATCGCAGACTGGAGTCAGTGCTGAGACTTTCCTTGTGGGCTGGAACCAGGACAGCCCTTTCTCCTGTGCGTTGGTGAACAGAAGAAAGACATCCAAAGGTTTTATGTCATCGTTGACCACAAGGCCATCCCTTGCCAAGCGCAGACATCCCTGGCAGCCTGTGATGAGCTCTTCAAGGCACACTTCATCTTCAGTGTCAACTACCATGAAGTTTCTGCACGTTCATCCAAACTACACTGTTCAACATCAACATGGGAAGTGCCAAGGAAAGTCCTCGTGTGAAGGAGCTCAGGGCCAGACTGTTGAACACTGATACCTGAGGTGATACACGTCCTTGGAAGCAAATATGTGGCTTTGCTTCATGTGCCAAGTACACCAAAAAAGTTCTGCATTGCTTTGTCAGCATTTGAGATTTCACCATGGTCAATATCCGGAAAAGACATTACATTACGAAATGTGGAGAGCTGGGATGTTCCTCTTCATTTTGCACTTTTTCAAGGTTCAAGAAACACCTAATTTGTTTGCACAAATACTACTGACAATGTGGACACTAAAGAGACTGATGAGCCTTCACAGACACTCCAGTAACTCCCCATGTTTCTGCTGACGGGCATCATGTCTTAAATATGTGTGCTTCTGTTGTACCACAGCTACAAGCATCGGGTGTTGCAGAGAATACTGTCCAAGCAATGGTAGGGTCAGTTGACGAGCTTGTAAATGATAATCATAGCCAAGCGAGAGAGGCGGTTCTTAACTGTACTTCATCAATGGTTCAAAGCACAGATTTGGAAAATGGTTTCGTTCAACGAGTAAATCCTTTCTCAGTCTTGAACACAGGAGCCAAATGACAGAAATTCTTTGAGGAAAAGTGGGAAATAGTTGAACCTGTAGAGTTTGCTCTTGGGGTTCGGTTTGATGTACGCAGAGATCGAACAACAGGAGTTTCTAATCAGATCCCTGTAACAGAGAAATTTGTGTATGTACCCATTTTGGGAACCCTCAAGTCTATGTTCAAGAACAGTGAACTATGTGAAAAGAAGGTGCATATAAAGATATATGTGATTTTTTATACTTCAAAAGTAATGATTTGTTTTCTCAGCAAAAACATGCTCTACAGATTCTGTGAAGTACTGGGAACAACAGTCTGGACTCAAACGCACCACTAGGAGAGCAGATTCAAAATGACAAAAATCTTTAATCAGGCAGGCAATAGGTCGGTACACAGAATATCAGTCTTAAGGCAGGCAGACAAATCCAAAGAGACGTTAGGCAGGGTCGTAGTCGAAAAAACAGACAGAGTTTCAAAAACACGAGGAGACTGGCACCGAAGGGAAGGGGAACACCGCTTAAATACTAAAGAGGGGAGTGACTAACTATGGACAGGTGGACACAATCAGGGCGGGGAGACGATCAGACACAGGTGAGGGTAGTTGGAAATTAGGTCAGGGAATCTCATTCATTCATAACACGGAAGAACAGGAGGGCAGGAAGTGACGTGCTCTGAAACGAGAGGGAGAGTTAGCCTTCAAAATAAAACAGGAAATAGACAACATTCATTCAGACAATGACAAAAACAACAACTAAAGTTTCTCATGACGTGACAGGACCCCCCCTCCTAGGGACGGCTCCAGAAGTCCCAGGCTGATCTGGGTGCTGTCGATGGAAGTCTCGAATGAGGTCGGGGTCCATGATGTTCCTCGTGGACACCCACGACCTCTCCTCCGGCCCATAACCCTCCCAGTCGACTAAGTATTGGCGTCCCCTGCCTCTGCGTCGAACAGCTAGGAGGCGTTTTACCGTGAATACGGGTCCCCCATCAATGATCCGGGGGGGTGGTGGGGGTTCGGAGGCTGGGACTAACGTGCTCTCCTTTGCGGGTTTAACCCGGCTTACATGGAATGTGGGGTGTATGCGCATGGATCTGGGGAGCTGTAATCTTACGGCCACTGGATTAATTACTTTAGAAATGGAAAATGGTCCGACAAACCTTGGGGCGAGTTTTCGTGATTCCACTCTCAACGGGAGGTCCCTGGTTGACAGCCACACTCTCTGGCCGGCCCGGTAGGAGGGGGCAGGAGTCCTATGTCTGTCTGTGGCAACTTTCCACCGTGTTGAACTCCTCATCAGCATCTGACGAGCTCCCCTCCAAACCCGGTGACACCGCCGGATGAGAGCGTGGGCTGATGGGACCAGGACCTCCTTCTCAGCCTCGGGGAATAGCGGGGGTTGGTACCCATACGCACACTGAAATGGAGAAAGACTAGAGGAGGGGCAGGGCAATGTATTATGAGCGCATTCGACCCAAATTAAGTTTTTACTCCAGGAGGAGGGGTTCTGAGAAACCAGACATCTCAGCCCTGTCTCTAATTCCTGGTTGAGTCTTTCAGATTGGCCGTTAGATTGAGGATGATAACCTGATGATAAGCTGACAGATGCGCCCAGTAAGGAGCAAAACTCTTTCCAGAATCTGGATACAAACTGAGGACCTCTGTCGGATACCACGTCCCTGGGAAAGCCATGGAGACGGAAAACGTGAGATAGCAGCACCTCCGCCGTTCTCTTGGCGGAGGGTAATTTGGGCAGTGGAATAAAATGTACCATCTTTGAGAAGCGATTGACAACCGTGAGAATAGTGTTATTACCTTCGGATACGGGGAGTCCCATGACGAAGTCTAAAGAGATTTCAGACCACGGAGGGCTCGGAACAGGGAGCGGTTGCAGGAGCCCCGAAGGGGGCTGGTGCGACGATTTATTCCTGGCACATACAGGACATGCTGCGACATATTCCCCCACCTCCTTCTCCATGGCGGGCCACCAGAAGCGTTGTTTAATAAAAAACATTATACGTCTGGTCCCTGGGTGGCAGGAAAGGCGCGATGTGTGTGCCCAGTGGATAACCTGCGGTCGGACAGACACTGGAACAAAGAGCTTATTAGGGGGACACCCATCGGGTGCAACAACATACTTCAATGCCTCTTTTACATCTTTTTCAATGCTCCAGGTAACAGCGCCCACCACACATGACGGAGCTACAATGTACGACGGAGCTACTGGCGCTGGATCAGGATCATAGAGGCGAGACAGAGCGTCGGGTTTACCGTTTTTCGACCCCGGTCAATATGAAAGGGTAAAGTGGAACCGGTTGAAGAATAGCGCCCACCTGGCTTGACGGGAGTTCAGACGCCTGGCCGTTCTAATGTATTCCAGGTTTTTATGATCGGTCCAAACAATGAACGGCTGGTCTGCTCCCTCAAGCCAGTGGCGCCATTCTTCCAAAGCGGCTTTCACCGCCAGCAGCTCACGGTTCCCGATATCATAGTTTCTCTCAGCAGGGGAGAGTTTCCTGGAGAAGAAAGCACAAGGATGTAATTTGTTATCACCAGGAGAACGTTGGGAAAAGACAACGCCTATGCCGGTGTTGGAGGCGTCTTCCTCCACGACAAACTGTCTCGGGGGTTCAGGAAGAGTTAAGATAGGAGCAGTGGAAAAGCTGTCTTTTAGCTTATTAAAAGCCTGGTCAGCTTGACTGGACCATTCAAACTTGTTTTGGGGAGAAGTGAGAGCATGTAGAGGTGCCGCGATCGTACTAAAGTTTCTAATAAACCTTCTGTAAAAGTTAGCGAACCCTAGAACTAGCTTGCGGTTTGTGGGGGTGGGCCAATTAGCAACTGCGCTAACTTTAGCTGGGTCCATCTGAACGTTGTCAGGCGTGACCACAAACCCGAGAAATGAGATGGTGGAAACATGGAATTCACCTTCTCTGCTTTTACAGACTGGTGGTCAATCTCTAACCGGCGACATCTCATGCGCTCTACTGGGAAACAGGATATCGTCCAAGTATACAAAAACAAACTGGTTCAACATATCCCTGAGGACATCATTCACTAGGGCCTGGAAAACTGCCAGCGCATTAGTTAGCCCAAATGGCATAACCAAATATTCATAGTGGCCACTAGGTGTATTGAAGGCAGTTTTCCATTCGTCCCCCTCCCTAATTCTCACTAAGTGGTAGGCATTTCTCAGATCAAGTTTAGAAAAAACTCTAGCCCCTTTTAATAGTTCAAATGCTGAAGAGATGAGAGGGAGGGGGTACCTGTTCTTGACAGTTATTTCATTTAGTCCCCGGTAGTCAATACAGGGTCGAAGGGTCTTGTCTTTCTTGTCCATGAAGAAGAAACCAGCTCCCGCTGGAGACGAAGAGGGACGGATTATCCCTGCAGCCAGAGACGCCTCGATGTATTCATCCATAGCCTGTCTCTCAGGGGCGGATAGGGAGTACAGACAGCCTCGGGGAGGAGATGTGCCTGGAAGAAGATCAATAGCGCAGTCATATGGTCTATGGCGAGGTAAGGATGTGGCCCTAGCCTTGCTAAACACCTCCTTTAGGTCGTGATAGCATGTAGATACTCCAGAGAGTTCAGGAGCTGCAGGTTCCACAGTGTTCAGGATCGAGACTCTCTCCAGACCTCCGGTAGTACCCCCTACCACCACAGGGGAAGTTACTGGGTGTTCAGGCAACTTGGAAGGAGAAATAGAGGAGCCACAGGTTAGTGAGCAATTCCCCCCCCCCACCCCAATATCTTCCCTGTAGACCAGTCGATCTGTGGATTATTCTTAATCAACCATGGTAGTCCCAAAACTAATGGGTGAAAAGGGGAATCGAACACATGAAAACTGAGAGTCTCAGAATGGTTACCAGACATGATGATTTGAATAGGGCGTGTGCGATGCGTCACTCGGCATAATATGCGTCCATCCAGAGCGCTGGCCTCAAGAGCCTCAGGCAGAGGCACCCTCTTGAGACCCAGCGCATTAGCCAATCTCCAGTCCATAAAGTTCTCATCAGCCCCGGAGTCCACCAGGACTGGATAAGTCATTGTCTGGGAATGAGAAACAAGCTGGGCCTGGGTTAAAGGGCGAGAGGAATATTTACAGGAGGAGGTTTGGCTCAGCGCCCTCTCTCTCACTGGCGAGCCTGATCTTTTACTGGGCAGGTTGACATGAAGTGTCCCAGCTGGCCACAATAAATGCACCTCCCTTCCTGTAGGCGTCGCTGTCGTTCCTCCGGCGTCAGTCGGGCCCTGGCCACCTGCATCGGCTCCTCTGAGACACTAGGGGGAGATGAGAGACCACTCACCTCAGAGAGAGGAGGAGGACGCCAGGGAAGCCGGGGTCGGGTGGACTGCCTCATCAGGTTGGGAGGTGGAGTTACACTCCTTTTTTCCTTCTCCCTCTCCCATAATCTGTTATCAATACGGATCGCTAAAGCGATAACAGAATCTGGATCGGAAGGTAGGTCGAGTGGCGCTAACTGGTCCTTTACAGGGTCCGAAAGTCCGTGGATGAAGGTGTCCAGGAGGGAGGCGTCGTTCCATCTGCTGTCGGTGGCCAGAGTACGGAACTCGATGGCGTAGTCCGAAACTCTCCGCTTCCCTTGCCGTAGGCTGACCAAGGCTCTGGCGGCTTCCCGTCCCGGGGTGCTGTGATCAAAAATCTTTTGCAAAGTCTCTGTGAACAACTTCAGAGAAAAACACACTGGGGAATTGCGAGCCCACTCTGCAGTGGCCCATGCCTCAGCTCTGCCTGATAAATGTGTGATAATGAAAGCTACTTTGGATCTCTCAGTTGGAAACTGAGCTGCCTGTAATTCAAAATGCAGGCTGCACTGTACCAAAAATGATCGACAGTTAGCAGACTCACCGGAGAATCTCTCAGGTTTGGCGAGGTGGGGGGAGGCGGTAGGGACCGGTGGAGGTGGAGACGCTGGCGGGGCAGCAGCCGGCGGAGCCCGGTCCACGGTTAGAGTCTTGAACCGATTCAACAGGGCTTGCATCTGAACTCCAAGCTGACATACTTGATCGCCGACGGTGTTGCGAAACTTCTCTTGGTTGTCAGTGAGAAGTTGCATATTGTTGCAGACGGCGGTGAGTTGCTCCTTGTGACGGTGAATCCTTGTCCCGTGAGCGTGGAGCGAGGACCGAACCTGATCCTGGTCTGCTGAGTCCATGTTACGGCCAGTTCGTACTGTGAAGTACTGGGAACAACAGTCTGGACTCAAACGCACCACCAGGAGAGCAGATTCAAAATGACAAAAATCTTTAATCAGGCAGGCAATAGGTCGGTACACAGAATATCAGTCTTAAGGCAGGCAGACAAATCCAAAGAGACGTTAGGCAGGTAGTCGAAAAAACAGGCAGAGTTTCAAAAACACGAGGAGACTTGCACACTGGAAGAAAAACGCGAGGACGCTTGCACTCAAGGAGATACAAAGACGAACTGGCACCGAAGGGAAGGGGAACACCGCTTAAATACTAAAGAGGGGAGTGACTAACTATGGACAGGTGGACACAATCAGGGCGGGGAGATGATCAGACGCAGGTGAGGGTAGTTGGAAATTAGGTCAGGGAATCTCATTCATTCATAACACGGAAGAACAGGAGGGCAGGAAGTGACGTGCTCTGAAACAAGAGGGAGAGTTAGCCTTCAAAATAAAACAGGAAATAGACAACATTCATTCAGACAATGACAAAAACAACAACTAAAGTTTCTCATGACGTGACAGATTCGACTTTATTACGATGATTTTGAGACCACAAATCCCTGAGGTTCAAAGACGGGAATGACGGTTCCCCCAAAATTGCATCTTGTTTTGATGAATATTCATGTTTAGCACTCTGTCACTCACAAGACCTGAAGAAATATGGATTTGATGAAACACTGAAGCCTCGCATTGACAATGTTAAAATACTAGAAGGAAGGAATACAGGTGCCATTCTCTGACACACCATTGATAGGGTCAGTTGTTCAGTTGACAGGTGAACGTCTGGGTTTACATGGGCTTTTTGGTTATGCTGAGTTTTTGTATGTGTCTCTTTTTGTTGTGGAATTTGAGATTATAATATTGACTCAATCACAGTGTTTTTCAAATATAAATCAACTCTTAAAATGAGTTAATGAGTTAAATGAGTTAGAGGTGTTAACTTTTAACGCTACACACTGGTGTTGTGTAAAACCAGCACTCACTGGTGTCGGCTAGTGTTAAATTTTAACTGTTGAGAGAGTCGTTGCAACTGTGTCCTAGTGTGAAATATTTAACATTTAAATATTTAACACTTTCTAAAGTGTAGCTTTAACTTGATTGACACCCCCCATACCTGATTGTTTGCACACTGACAATATTAGTCTTATATTATTTTATGTTGTTCCTTGTATTTAAAATATATATATGAATGTTTTATATTTCTATATCTTTAAGTGACTTAGTCCATATTGTATATTTGTATATTGTTCCTCTTTAATTTTTACTGCTTAGTGGCACCAACAAACCAAAGCAAATCCCTACTGTACAGCTGATAATCTGACGATAAATAAATACAGATTACTTTTGCATCACCAACAGTATGTTTGTGCCATTCTGGATCCAAACTATCAGAGGCTTCATTTGTGCAGCCCAGTAATAGTATTTAAAGTTGGGCAGTTTGAGACCTCCATCTGGCTTAGATAACTGTCAGGTTTTTAGTCTAATTCTAGGGTGTTTATTTTGCCATATGAATGTTACGAGTATTCTGCCGAGATTATCAAAAGTGGATTTTAGGATTGCTGCAGGAAGCATTTGAAACAGACACAGTAGTCTGGGTAGAACATTCACTTTCAATGTGACGAGCAGAGAGAGGGAGCAGCAACCATCGTTTTAAATCACTACCAACACACTTCATTATTGTACTGTAATTAACGTCATACAAATTCTGGATGGGTGAGGGTATAAACAGTATATGCCAAAGTATTTAATGCCTTAAATCTACTCTGAAGTTTTACACTTAGTGGAATTTTGCCATTAACATCCATTGCCTCTGTCTTTTCCACATTTACCTTATATCCTGAATATAAATAAAGATTCTGGTGGTAACTGACCTGCTGTGCTCCGTCGCTGATTTGAACCACATCTCACACACGAATCACTCGAGATATCGAAAAACTCTTCTGCACTGCAATCTGAAGGAGCCTTGAACTGGATGACAAACTGCTGGCAATGAAGCACATCTGCGTATATTAACAGTGATAATGTTAACGGCTCTTTGTATCTGTTAAGAACACATGGTAGCGTTATTTCTTGCATTTTTCTTTTAAAAAAATGTATTTTTATATTTTTGTATCTTCAAGTGACTTTGTTCATATCGATGGCTGAGGAGCAAAACCTCCTATCTGGAAAATGCATTTTTTTGAGAAAACTTAAAAACTTGCTGATTTCTTACGGAATGCTGTCTGATGACTTGTAGTTTTAAAGGTTGATTCCAACCAAATACTGCTTCGTGTCCATGGACTTGTAGTTTTAAAGGTTGATTCCAACCAAATACTGCTTCATGTCTATAGACTTGTAATTTTAAAGGTTGAAATACTGCTTTATATCTAACAGCTCGTAGTTTTAAAGGTTGATTCCGCTCAAAAATGGTTTCATGTCTCGGGACTTGTAGTTTTAAAGGTTGATTCTGCCCAAATACAACTGACTGACTGTCTGTCTGTCTCTCTCTCTCTGTTTAACAATATAGTTCATCTGTCTAATATTCATATAAAGCATTTCTTCTTTCCACCATGTCAGAAAAATTCGAATTTTCCACTTTTCCACTTTAGCTTCCAACTTGTCCAGCATTATATTTCAGCTCTTAGCTTATTTAGATGATGCGGTTTAGTTTCCAACTCTGAAAGTTTTACATTTCAGTTTAGAGGTTTTTCAGCAGTACAGTTCAATGCATTTGATATGTTTTAGGCAAGTCATTTTACATTTCTGCATTTTCAGCAATGTTCTGCTATTAATTAGTGTGTGACCATATTGTTCTTTGAATCTTTATCCAACAACTTCAACATCTTCAGCTACTTCTTGCATACATTTTTTGACCTCCTGCATACTTTCAGCAACAGAAACCTTTCAGCTACGATATATTCAGATAGATACATTTAAATTTACCAGTTTTGACAGAATTACAGTTTAGCTTCTAGCTTTTCTAGCAGTGTATTTCAGCTCTTAGCTTCTTCAGGTAATGCAGCTAAACTCTGCCAGTTGTACATTGCAGCTTCAAGGTTTTTCAGCAGTGCAGTGCAATAAACTTGAGCTCTCACATTTTTATGCAAGTCATTTCGTCTTTTTGCATTTTAAGCAATGCTTTGCAATTAATTTCAGCTATCAGCAGTCACATTTTCAGCAGGAAATGCATTTTCTAATGAATTAATATGTGTTCTTTTCTTATTTGACTACAACAACTTGACAGTGCTGAGCTGCATCTCAAATGAATCTTCAGGTTTCCAGCTTTCAGATGATATTCACCACTTCTATGTGACATCTAATGCTGACCTGCTATCTCCCCTTAAATACCCCCTGTACCCCCCTAAAAAAGACAAAACAGGTTGTTGTGGGTTACAGAGGTAGAAATAACAAATAGCTATAAAGGCAACGAAACAGAGAAAGACTTTGGCTTCCTTAGCGTCTTCCCACTGAAAATACAAAGCCTGTCTTTCTGTCTGTGACTCCACTCAAACTCTCCTCTGTCAAGGTAGATGTCATTTTATATCACAGCATTGATCAATGTTCAATCAAGAATCATATAAAAACCCAATGCTGCCATAAAACAGTGTCAACAATGGCCTAATATACCCAGAAATGTTAAAGGGATAGGTAGAATAGTATAATGGCAAAGCCTCTGGTGATTGACATTTATACAGTATAGTCTCTCAGTATGTCGACAAGCACTTTTAACTTTTCTTTACGTAGTGATTTTTCTTAGCGTCATATGAATTCTATGATTATCCTAACGCATCTGGAGAAGCAAATGTGTTTTATCAAAATGACCACAAAACATGTCCTCGTAGCAAAACAATTTAATCAATAAAATCATACAAAAATGATGATATTTACATCATGACACAGCAGTGAAAGTACTGTGTATGTAAGTACAAAGAGCTGTACAAGCTGTGGGAATAAGCTGGAGCAACGAAACAACGCTGACGCTACCGGTCACTGAGCAGGGCATTTTATAACAGAAACCGCTCGTCCACCAGAGTCTTGTTGACAAGGTTCTTCCTCCCAAGAGTGTTGCAGACCCAGCGAGATATCTGTAATGAGTGAGACAGTGTTCAGTGCATGTTCTCCTTAGAACGCTGAGGGCAACATTACATATACACACCAAATACTGACCATTTGCTGTACGTATGTGAGCAGGGCTGCAAGGACAAAGCTCTGAGATCCAAGGTCCACGACACAGAAGAACAGAGTGTCAAATATCAGCAGCGTGGCCTCGTTTCCATAAAACAGCAAATCCTTGAAGGAGTGGGCCTCATCTGCAGTGAGCCAAGCAAACAGACATTATATAGACACACATACATTACGTACTGTATATACACAAACAGAAATGAACAGCCTGTCTGGGCCAAGAGGTCATTACCAGTGTAAAAGATGCTTTTTTCAGTTGGTTCAAGGAACTCCATCCCTGTGACCCTCTCACACATCGGCTTGTCCATCACCGTAAAGTCAATGTTAGGTTTATCCTGAGGCAGATAGGGCAACGTTAGAGACACAACATGCATGTCTGTACAAGATACATCAGGTCAATGAAAACAGCTCAGCCGGGTTCAGTGTGCCTGTGTGAGTTTATATATGTGCGTTTGTACTAACATGGTCTAAAACGGATCCCAGGAAGTGGTTCAAGGTCTGGTAGCCTCTGGCTCTCTGCTCATACTGGTCAACCAAGCCTGCTTCCATCAGCTGCAATGGATCACGCCTCTGGAGCACATCAGACAAGCAAGCGTTTACATTTAAAGCAGCCAGTTTTGTCTGTGTTTGACAGGTTATAGTTCAGTTAGAGAAAGCACTCACCCTGCCCATCTGCTCCCGTATGTTGTCATACTGTGACCGGAAGTGGCTGGTGAGAGACACCAGAAAGGTCTGGACATCCGAGTTGGGAAGCAGACCTCTCCGACGACACCGGGACTCCTTAAGACAGAAAAAGAGGATAATGCCAAATCAACAACATGCCACAACTACTAACACAACTTGCAGTCTGTCAGTGTACATACAGATTCTCTTCTCAGGTTGTTGCTCATTCCCTCCATGTTTATATCTGCACGGCCGTGTACTGAACGCCCGTGAATGTAGTAGCCAAAATAACGCTGAGGTAACAGCAGCACTGAGATCTATAGAGAAACGCAGACAAAGTGCACTTAGGTCAAATATTCTTGACAAACATTTTGTTTAAAATATAGGACAATATACACATTGCTACTTACATTACTGGTGGAGCAGAGATCCACAAACCGATGGATTTTGCTGCCCACAAAGCACTTCTGAAACACGGTGAAGAAAATCACCTGTAGAGACAAGAGGTCATCTTTAAAGGAGCTCTCCATGCTCATACTGTACTTCCCTCATTTTTACAGAAAGACAGGAGATGACAGATCAAACGGAAGCGAGGGAGGGACGATGTAAGAACGAGCGGCGGCAGTTTTACCTGCAGAAGTCCCATGCAGAGCCACAGCGTGGCTGCCAGACAATAGCGCATCATCAGACTGTACGGGGGGTGTACGCCTGCGGGGAGCGCTGTATCGTTGACCAGGGGTCCCTCAGGGCCAGACCAGAGAAACCCAGCACCTGAACAACACAGAGCGAGAGGTCAGCAGGGAGGAAAAATGACATAACACAAGTGTGTTTGTGCTGCTGTGAGATGTACTTCAAGAAAGAAGAGCACAGCCACGATCTGGAAAGTCGGGCTGATCCTGCGGATGGTCTGGATCTTGTTCCACTCATTGGCCACAAAGAAGGTTCTCCAGATGCTGGGGCGACGTTTCGGCTTACCGGCAGCTAAAACAGCAGTGAATACGGTGTTAACGTAATCAAAACAAATGGATAATTACTTCTTATAAAGACTGCAAGATATAAGCTGAGGGTATCTATATTTATACCTTTCACAATAATGTTGGCTTTCAACCGCGGCTTCTCCCAGTCAATAAAGAACACATCGACTGACACCTGAAGGATCAGCTTGTAGACAAACTGGACAGCCTGGATACAAAAACAAGCAATACTCTTTCAATATTCATAACAGAAGCACACCAACTAGCTTTCAAAGAATGCTGCTTATGTTTTCATGTGTTCAACTGTAGTTGTCTGACCTTGAGAGCGAAAGCAATACCGATGTAAATCACAAAGTCCTTCTCCTGAGCAGGTAGTGGTAACAGCACTGATACAACATGCTGGGCCTAATCAAACACAAATTAATTACAGGAAGCAGCCGATAATGATCACACCCAAATACAATTGCAAGAAAAAGTATGTTAACGCTTTGGGATTACTGGTTAATTGGTAAATTGGTCATAAAATGTGTTCTGATCTTCATCTAAGCCACAACAATAGACAAACAGTCTGCTTAAACAAATGCTGCACAAAAAATTATATGTTTTCATGTTTCTATTGAACACAACATGTAAACATTCACAGTGCAGGGTAGAAAAAGTATGTGAACCCCTAGGCTAATGACTCCTCCCAGAGCTAACTGGAGCCAGGAGTCAGCCAACCTGGAGTCCAGTCAGTGTGATGATTGGAGGTGTTGGTTAAAGCTGCCCTGCCCTATAAAAACACAGCAGTTTGGAGTTAGCTGTTCTCCAGAAGCATTGCCTGATGGGAAACATGCCTCGCACTAAAGAGCTCTCAGAAGACCTACGATCAAGACCTGCTGACTGATATGAAGCTGAAAGGGTTCCAGAAGTCTCTCTAAAAGCCTCGATGTCCATGTGTCCACGGTGAGACAGACTGTCTACAGATGGAGACAGTTCAGCACTGCTGCTACTCTCCCTAGGCGTGGTCGTCCTGTAAAGATGGCCGCTAGAGCCCAGCGCCGAACGCTCAATGAGGTGAAGAAGAGTCCTAGAGGGTCAGCTAAAGACTAACAGAGATCTCTGGTACATGCTGACATTTTAGTTGACTGATCTCCAATCAGTGAAACATTAAAGAAGAATGGAGCTGATGGAGGACACCACGGAGGAAGACACTGCTGTCCAAAAACCACTGCTGCAGGTTTGAAGTTTGCCAAAGAGCAGCTGGATGCTCCACAGCACTACTGGCTAAATACTCTGTGGACAGATGAAACCAGAACTGAGCTGTTAGGAAGGACCACACAACGCTATGTGGAGGGAAAAAGGAAACTACAGGAAACGTCTGGTTGATGTTGTTGCTGCCAAAGGAGGGTCGACCAGGTATTAAATCCAGAGGTTCACATACTTTTTCCACCCTGCAGTGTCAACGTTTACATGTTGTGTTCAATAAAAACATGAAAATATATAATTTTTTGTGCAATATTAGTTTAAGCAGTCTGTGTTTGTCTATTGTTGTGACTGAGATGAAGATCAGAACATTTTATGACCAATTTACGCAGAAATCCAAGTAATCCCAAAGAGTTGAAGACTTTTTCTTGCAACTGTACATGCATTGAAAAAATGTTCAGGCAAAGTAGGGAAAAGAGAAAAACAACTTGCCTTCAATGTCTAAAGAGTGCAAAGACAAAAAATAACAGTCAGAAGTTCATGCAAAGACAAGAGAAACACTATTTGTGTTTGGAAAAGAAATGAAGGGCTGAAAGGACAAAAGCTGCAGAAATTAAATACTGGTGCAAACACTAAAGACCACTCAAGTATGAAAATCTTCAATCCTATAAAAGAAAGTCCCAAAGGAGGTAGACCAACCTTGTAAAGGATGAGCCAGTAGAGTCCAGTTCCTACGGTGATGGCGAAGAAAACATTGGCCAGATCTCCAGCACAAAACACCAGAAACCTCACCATAATCTGAGGCAGGAGGAGGGAGAGACTAACATTACTCCCAAGCTTCACACAACATGTGGATTGATGTGGTTTCACTTCAGACACAGTAAAGAGGCCGTACCTCCATGTCGATGTTCGGCCATCTGCTCCTCCTCTTCCATCTGACTGTCTTCAGCAGAGAGTAGAGGATGGCCACACCTCCCATCACGCCCAGAGCAATCTGCACACAGACAAATATCAGAGGTCATACTGCATCACTGTGTTGGGATGGAAACACTCAATAGCACCAGTCATACAAAGAACTTTTGCTTTGTCTGTCGTATTGGACCATTTAACATCAAGCGTTTCATTCATGCTTCTACTCACATTGGTCCTCATCCAAGTCTCATTCTGGTCCATCTCATACTCCACAGCAAACGTGGTCTAAAGACAGATAAATGTGTTAGTTTTTGAACCAACGGACGCAGACTCATTTAGCCATTTTGCTCTTTAACATAAAGCTCATGAAGAAAAACTGTCTTACTGCGAGATACTGATTGAGATTGAGTGTGCGTCTACTCACAGTCACAGTTTGTGTCTTGACGTCTGTGATGGGAACGTCTCTGTAGGTCACCGTCATTAGAGGGGGAAATATCTGTCCTTTCTGTGTCCCTGGAACCAGCTGGAACCTACCACACACGTTTCACCACAAACGTCACTACTTGTCAAGGCAGTCGACGCTTTCACTTTCTGTTTTTATGATCAGGTGGTGCTTTCATTGGGAGCTCACCTTATTTTGACACTGCTGACCACACGGATGACTCTGGGTCGGGAAGAACCCTCCTCTCGTCCACTCAGCGCATCGATGACAAACATACGTCGAGTCAGGTACCATTTCTTCATGTTGTCTGCACAAAGACAAGACATATTAAAGCAAATGCACACACACACACACACACAGAAACAGTCTAAAAAGTCAAATCCCACCTTGGTTGATGAACTGTCCGTTGTATTGCTGGTTATAAACCAGTGTCGGCAGGGGGAGGAGTTCTCTGTTGTCTCCTCCGAGATCCATAAACACATCGTAGAACAGCGGCTCGGGATGAGTATCCAACAGCTCTTCTACCGAGAGATCACACTACACACAAACACACACACATTTACACAGCTGGGCATTGTGACAGAAATGGAGTGGCGTCTCTGAGCTAAATGGACGAAGAAACACTCACACTTTCTTGGTAAGCGGTTCCAAAACTGAAGGCTGCTGCCCGTTTGGTGGTGGTTACTGGACAGAGCTAAAAGCACAGAGGAAGAAGAGAGGTTACCTCATATATTTCTATATTTGGATGAACCACTTGGAAAATAACACGATTGATTCAGTAGTAATAATTGATAAATGTGTGTTGTTAGCATGCAAAAAGAGGCGGGCAACAATGAGTGAGATTTGGCCACCGACCAAGCAGTTCTACACACATTTTCTAACAAGGTACAATGCTCTTGTGTACCAGACTAAATATCCCATCTTGTGGTGTCTCACCTGGAGATTACGTCCTCCTACTGGTTCCCATCTGAGGAACTCTCCTCTGACATTATAGACAGCAGCAAGCAGCTTCATGTCAGTGTTCTGTCACACAAACACAACATTTTTAGTAACACTTCAGGTTGACTGATCAATTTTTAGGATCATGAAATGATGATTTCATTGTGATAACCAGAAGATGATTAACAGTTATCACTTACCTTGTTGCTTCCTCTGAATCTGAACCCAATAGGAGCGGGATTAGTCCGAAGCACCTGACTAGCCAGTCCTGGTCCGTCCCCGTAGTAAAGCCATGGCAGATTAGCTCTCCTGGAGACAGACAGAGGAAGCAAAGAGCTTATTGTCCACTCTCAAGTTACAGTATCGAGGAATGAAACCTTGCTAGTTTCATTCATGATTTACAGAGATATATACACAGTTGATTACCAGTAGGAAATGTCTTGAGGTGAGCTCAGAGCAGTCTTGGATCTGAAGATGGAGTTAAAGAGGCCGCAGGCATCGTTGGAGACACCGCTGAGGGAGTGCATGTTCATCACGCACATATTCCCGAGAGCCTGACACGCCGTCGGGTTGGAGAAGACCTGTAACCACACAGAACATGTTCATGCACAGCAGCTAAAACACAATAAATCACCTCCTCACAATACTAACATGTCGGTATGAGCTACAATCTGCACAGCTACAGACATATATTTTAAGAGCCAACACTTTTTACATACTTACATTACATGCATATTAATTAGATGCATTCTGGCAACAGTTACTGTTGACATTTTGACAGCTAAATTGAATGTCTATGACGTGGCATGAAAACCAACAGCTATCACAATTACAACTACGTCACAACGATCGCAGAGCTGATTTCCTACGATCACAAAAACGGGGCTGCAGACGGGTGCAGTGGTTTGCACCATCGCCTCACAGCAAGAGGGTCACTAATTCGAATCCGGCTCGGGGCCCTTCTGTGTGGCGTTGGCATGTTCTCCCCGTGTTAGCAGGGTTTTCACGGGATTCTCCGGCTTCCTGTCACTGTCCAAAGACATGCAGTTTAGGTTAACAGAAAACTCTAAATGTGAGCATGAGTGGTTGTCTGTCTCCATGTGTCCTGCGATGAACCGGTGACCTGTCCAGGTGAACCCTGCCAGCTGGGATCGGCTCCGGCCCCCCCACAACCCCTAATGGGATAAGTGGTTAACAATGGATGGATGGAAAAAGTAATAGATGTAATTACGCGACAAGCTGCTGACGAGGAGTGCAGGTTTTGGATGAACCAGGCAGACTGGACGCTGAACTTCTGCAGGGAGAACAGAGCAGAAAACATAAATCAGAGTCCATCAAAATAAACACAAGTGAAGTGAGCATGGTAGAGAGGAAAAAGAGACTCACCAACTGAGCATAGCTGACACTGGGATTGACATCGGTGGAGAGGCTGCTTGGAGACAAACACAATCCTCCAACCTGGAAAACCACATACCAGCCATCAATGTTAGATGTAGTCTGGGAGTCTGGACCTGAACAGTGTGTGTGATGTGTCAGCACAACTCACCAGGACATCAGGAGGGTTACACTTAACGGAGGAAGCCTGACATCCCTCACACCTGAAAGACAACAACAGAGACTGTTACCATCCATAGTCATCCTTTCTACACTGGTGGTGCTCAGAGAGTGGAAGCCATTTGTCAGGACAAACTAAATGTAATGGAACGATGAGGGTCATGACCCAGAGCTTAATGAGAGACAGAGGGATGAAGACAGGAAAAATACAACACCTCTTGACCTCCACTGTAAACTCACTAGAAGATTCTGTACTGATTTCACATCCTCATTGGACTGTGGGTTTACTGCACAGGGGTCCTGATCTATACCCTTCTAGCACCCTAAAGGCCATCGTCCAGAGTCTTTAACACAGTATTTACAGTAGCATAACTGGAAGTCAGTTGTAGGAACAAAATCACCAATATTCAACATTTTAAAATCCATAATACTCCATTCAAAATGTGAGTTATTGTGAGCGCTACGCTGCAGATAAAATAACCCGCTGAAAGAGCTCTCTAGCTATTCTGAGTTTAATTAATTTGGGTAAAGAATGCTGAAAAACTGGGAGCAGAGGATGCTGAGTTACATATATACACATACCCTATATATATTTATACCCTATATATATTATTATTATTTACTAAGTTCCCTCCTACAGGTTACATAATTTGCGTTTTGTGACAGCTGTGGTGGAAATATCTGTACTAAAGGCTCACAAACAGAGGGAGTCGTTTCATTGTCACAGTTTGGGACTGCGACAGTAATGTCTCTCACTCATAGGCACTTCCAGTATTTATACAGATATGAAGGCCATCTTAGTGTGGCTGACTTCCTCTCATCAACAGCAGTGTTTCAATACATTTCTGGTACATATTCTGATTGATTAGCTTTATCCATAATATCCAGATCTTATGTTAAGAGAGTATGAAATATTAATATTCCAGTTAGATAGGTGAAAGAGTGCGACTGCTCAAGAATATATCATTTCTAAAGAGGTAGAACCACAGATGCCTTGGTTTCAGGTGTGAATCTGGAGGAAACAGCTTGATATATCAGTGTTTGGTTGTATGGCATTGATAGGTACCTGTCTCCGCTGTGATCTGGTGCAGACGAACAAGAGGATTTTCCATTACATGTTTCACATCTGGCCTCATCCAAGAGGTTTCCATTGACATCTCGCTCCACTAAAAAACAAAGCAGTACATATTCAGCCATTTAACCAAAAAAGGCAATATTGCTTCATCATGTTAAACTTGCAGCCAGCACATCCAACATTAGAGACTGCTGGAAGCCTTCTTGCTGTTCGTCATGTCATTTCTGACTCACCCAGGATATGGCCTGGTGGGCACTGGCACTTCCCCTCATCACTGAGACGGCCCGGACAGCGAACACACCCAAACCCATCTTTAGTTACCGCCTGTGAGGAGACACAACTGGTTAGTAAAGTATTAGTACAAAGGGAAACTGTGTAGGGAATGTGAGCTGTAGTGTCTGCAGCATAATGTCAGATGAAGAGCTAATAAAAGCATTCCAGGTGGATCACATACGGGTTTGTCAGGGGGACATTGCTGACAAGTGATGGACGCCTTGTCAGTGGTGACAGTCTGGTACCCAGTTTTACAGATGCAGCTCAGTCCTGCAAAAAGAGGGAAACTCTGAATAACAATACACAATCAATAATCCACCAACAGCAGAAAGTAACTAACACAAAGTCCAGAACCACGACACTGTAATGTTTACTGCTTATTGGCACCAGCAAACCAAAGCGACTTTCTGGTGTACAGCTGATCAATAAACCAGATCCTGGTGGTAACGGACCTGTTGCGCTCCGTTGCTGATTTTCACCGCAACTCACACACGAAACACTGGAGATGTCGAAGAACTGTTCCGCGCTGCAGTCTGAAGGAGCCTGGAACCGGATGACAAACGGCTGGCAATGAAGCAGATGGACGAATATTAACGAGAAGATTAACGGCGCTTTGTGTCCGTTAAAAACAGATGATGGCGTCGCCTCCGCCATGGTTAACGACCGTCTCATTTCACTACTTTTTACGAGTGATGTCGATCGAACTGCGACGAAGCTTCGGACCGTGGCGACGAATTCTAGAACTCATTCTCTTTTTTCAACGACCAATCAGATCTACGAACACACACACACACACACACACACACACACACATACATACACATATATATATATATATATATATATATATTGAGAACTAATTAATTAAGATGCATTGATTTCTTTTACCTGGCAGTCACCTCGTCGTGTGGCCGGAAGTGCAGACAGCAGATAGGGGGTCCGTTCCTGCGGTAGGAGGGGAGGCTGGATGCCTCCTGTAGACAGACCGGGACCGGGGATTAGTCCGTGGCCTCGCCTGAGCTGGACGACGCTGTGTTCACCGTCCTCACTGCTTCACTTCCCGCCACACCGAGCTGACTGCTGCCGCTGTTTAACGCTGCTGCTGCTGGAGCTTCCGGGGGTCCTGTCGATGTCTACGGACGAGTCCACGTCTTCACCCCCACGGGGGTTGAGCCGAGGATCAGTCTTGAACATTTTTACCTTAAGTGTCTGTATGGTTTAAGTGTTTTCGTCTTATGTAGTTTATTAGTTTATGTAAATTAGATTCTAGATGACTGGCAGCAGGCAGTGAGTGGAGGGAGGCCTGGCCGGTGACTGAGGCGGTCCTCTGCCTCCCCATAGTGGTAGCGGTGGGTTGCGCCGGTCCACAGACGCCACGAACCGGTTGCAGTGTATTGATATCGATTATCGATCCTCTCAGGGTCCTGTGTTAGTGGCTGTGTGTTTCACCAGGGCGTGCAGTGTAATACTGATGCAGCAGGTGGCCATAGGGTGCTGGGTGCATGCAGGGGTGTACTTGGGTTGTAGGGTGGGTGCCTGAGTCCCAGAGGGTGGCCTCCACCTAGTCCTCCTGTTGGGTGCAGTCATCATTTTTAATGAATTGATCTGTTTAATAAAGTCACATTGCTTGTACTCTACTCCTGTGTTGTGGTGATCTATTGTGGCCTCTGACACCGGACCAGACCGGGTCAACAAAGGTGGTGGCAACGCTATTCTACATTCTGTAAAATCCAAAGTTCATTACAGTATATCTGTCTGTTTAACAGTCTGTGAGCAGCAGGGGGTTTGTGTGCACATGAAGCCTTGAGAAGTGAACCTTTTTGTGAACTCTTTGGCTGGAAGGCTTCAGGCCTCAAGAAGCCTGCAGCCCTGCAGCTGTGTAATCCCAAGGAGAGAGCCAGGTGAGACGAACCATTCAAGAGTGGTATCTTTAAAACCAACGTAGTGCTCCAGACAAGAAATTAAAATGTTGTGGTTCACCGTGTCGAAAGCAGCTGTGAGATCTAAAAGTATAAGAATGGCTGAATCATCAGAATCAGAAGTTAATAAAAGATCATTAAAAGTGCAGATTCAGTGCTGTGAAGTGCTTTAAAACCAGACTGGAACACCTCAAGAATATATGTCTAAAAGTTTGAAGTCTAATAAAAACAGCTTTCTCCAAGACTTGAGAAAGAAAGGGAAGTTTGGGAACTGGTCTAAAATTGGAGAGAACTGAGGTGTCCAACTTAGATATGTTATGTAGGACTAGGTGTTGCAATCCCTCATTAGACGCATATCTAAGGCACCGATGAGACTCTGTGGAGTTCAAGTGAGTGCTGGCATCCTTCAGGTTATCAAGTGGGCGCCCTCCTTCACAGGTGTTTCGCTGATTGACCCACGACACCTCCAGAGGGTTCAGCAGTGAGTCCCAGCGTCCCAGGTTCACTCCCTAGATGCCATCAGCTCACTTGAAGGCCCAAGTCGGATCCTTTCT
Organism: Pterois miles; assembly: GCA_947000775.1. Classification (NCBI taxonomy): domain Eukaryota; kingdom Metazoa; phylum Chordata; class Actinopteri; order Perciformes; family Scorpaenidae; genus Pterois; species Pterois miles. The sequence continues at coordinate 102,717 of CAMQGK010000416.1, read as the reverse complement.
CTTTATCCACAGCCACTGGCTCCCCTTCTCAGCAGCACTGAAGAGGTTCTTGACTGCCTGCCTGTGGGCCTTCCCTCGCACTCCCACTTCCCTGAGTAGCCTGGATGTTGAGGTGGCTACAAAACCTCTGCAGCCTACTTCCACTGGGCGGATCTTCGCTTTCCAGCCTCGTTGTTGAGCATCCGCAGCGAGGTCGGCATACCTCGTCTTCTTCCGCTCGTAGGCCTCCTCCACTGCACCCTCCCAGGGCACCGTGAGCTCTATGATGTAGACGAGCTTGAGTGAGGGTGACCACAGAACAAGGTCTGGTCGCAGATTGGTAGATGTGATCTCAGCTGGGAAGCAGAGTTTCTTGCCCAGCTCCGCCAGCAGCTTCCAGTCCCGTGCTCTGCCCAGCTGCCCAGGGTCAACTCTTACAGTGGCGTGGCTAGCTTGACCCTTCTGGACAAATGGTGTTGGCTGCCAACTGGATGACGGGGGAGGAAGGGCGTTAATGCTTGTCCGTCGAGTTTCCAGCACTGCTGCAAGACATTGTAACACCTGGTTGTGCCGCCAGGTATAACGGCCTTGGGTGAGGCTTGTCTTGCATCCCACTAAGATGTGCTTCAGTGTTGCTGGACTTGGACATTGAGGGCATGTGGGGTCTTCGCCATACCACTGGTTTCGGTTTGCAGGAGAAGGCAGGACATCACAGGCAGCCCTGATGGTGAAGCTCGCCCTGAACGCCTCCATCTCCCACAGATCTTTCCAGGAGATCTTCCTCTTCTCCACTCCTTCCCATGCCATCCACTGCCCTTGCCTCGCCTGCGACACAGCTTGTGCACGCCTTTTTGCTTCCTCTTCCCGCCGAACCTCCTGGACCACCAGCTTGCGTCTCTGAGCTGGATTGGCCTTGCTCCAGGCCAGTGTACTGGCCCCGAGACCAAGACCGCTCCTCCCCTCCTGAACTCAGCCCACGATGTCCCTGTGTCTGAGTGCTGCTTTTGCTTGCTCAGTTGCTAACGACGGGGTCCACTACCTCCCAGTGGCCAGGACGGGGGTCGCTTGGGCTACAAGCGGGTCGCTCGAGTCCAGCAGCATCATCTCCAGTCTGACTTTGGCACACTTGTACTCCTCTGCCAGACTGGAAATGGGCAGTTGTAGCATCCCTTTGCCATAGAGCCCAATACTGCTGAGGCACCTGGGAAGGCCAAGCCACTTTCTCACATATGAGTTCACCAGTCTCTCCAGCTTTTCCACCTTTGAGAGTGGGACTTCATAGAGAGTTAGTGGCCACAGGAGACGTGGGAGTAATCCATACTGCAAGCACCAGAGCTTCAGCTTGCCTGGAAGCAGGGTTCTGTCGATGTTGTCCAGGCCACTGGCTACCTCCTTCCTGAGCAGCTCTATTTGCTCTTTGTCCTTAAGGGAGGCATCATACCAGCGACCTAGGCTCTTCACAGGCTTCTCAGAGACCATTGGAATGGGTTCCTCGCCGATGCAGAACCGGTGGTCTGACAGCTTCCCCTTGACAATGGAAATGCTCCTGGACTTGCTTGGCTTGATCTTCATGCGAGCCAACTCAATATTCTGCTGTAGCTTTCCAAGTAGTCGTACTGTGCAAGCCTTGGTCGTGGTGAGTGTTGTAAGGTCATCCATATAGGCTCTGACCGGTGGCAGCCTCAGCCCAGGTCTTATTCGCTGCCCGCCAACCACCCACTGGGAGGCCCGTATGATGACCTCCATGGCCAGGGTAAAGGCCAGCGGGGAGATGGTGCAGCCAGCCATGATTCCCACCTCCAGCTGTTGCCATGCTGTGGTGTACTCTGCTGTTGTCACACAGAGGTGGATGTCCTGGAAGTAGGCCTTGACAAGAGTCGTGAGAGCTGGTGGGACCCTGAAGTAGTCGAAGGCTGTCCACAGGAGGTTGTGAGGGACTGAGCCAAAGGCGTTCGCAAGATCCAGGAACACAACATGGAGATCTGTTCCCTCCTTCTTGGCGACTTGGATCTGATGCCAGATGACACTTGCATGCTCCACACATCCTGAGAAGCCCGAGATGCCTGCTTTCTGGATTGATGTGTCAATCAGGTTGTTTCTCTTCAGGAATACCGCCAGCCGATGGGCAACCACGCTGAAGAAGATTTTTCCCTCAACATTTAGAAGGCTGATCTGGCCGAACTGGCCGATTTCTGATGAGTCCTTTTCCTTGGGGATAAGGATCCCTCCAGCTCTCCGCCAGGACGTTGGTACCTCCTTCTTTTGCCACACGACTTTCATCAGCTTCCAAAGGAATTTCAGGACATCTGGTGCGTTTTTATAGAGCCTGTACGGAACTCCATTGGGACCTGGAGCTGACGGGGCCCTTGCTCTACGCACCGTTTTGTCCACTTCACTCCACCTGGGTGGACTGATGTCTAACTCGTGCTCTGGTGGATTGACTGGTGGCATGTCAGCTGGGAATGTAGCCCTTTCGTGGCATCGGACATCTGTGCAGGTTTTTTTCAGGTGTTCTTCCAGATCAGCTTTTGACACTGTGAGACTTCCGCTCTTCTCCTTTGTGAAGAGATTCTTCACAAATTTGAAGGGGTCTTTATAGAAGCGTGATCTTGTGTGCTCCCTCCTTCTGCGTTTCCTAAGGAGGTTTTCGGCTCTCCTCAGTGTTCTAAGCCTACTCTGAATCTCTTCCTGCAGCACGTTTATTCCCTCCTTCTCCTCCTCTGTGGCCTTCCTCCACTGCTTCTTCAGCTGCCTCCTCTCCTTAACTAGGCGGTCTATTTCCGTCTGCCTTCTGGACTTAGTGGGACTTGGCGGAGCGGATCGTTTGCCTTCGATCACTCCAAACCGTTCCACTCCATAGGCGTAGATCAGGCTGCCCACTCTCTCCAATTTCTTCATGGTGGTACCTTTGATCCCTTCTAGGATGTTGCAGAGATCAGCATTGATCTCCTTCCACAGCGTCTTGTCACAGGACTTTGGCCACTTGACTAATGGTCTTTGCCCCGGGATCTTAGTTAGTTAGTTTTTTGTGTGTGGCTGCACTACAGCGTGTTTTATAATTGCCTGGATGCTCGGTCCAATGGCCCCGAAAACCTCGTTTACAAAAACCTCCTTTAGAAAGGCGAGGGGGACAATATCTGTGGGACAGGCTGAAGGTTTTAGATGATCCTTTATTTGCTTCAGGGAAGTAAGTGACACAAGCTTAAAATGGTTAAAACAGCAGAGCAGGTGAAGCTGATAGAAGGGTCATGCAGAGGACGAGAGATGTGTCCTAACAGTCTCAACATTGTCCACAGGAAACTTGAGAAATGTGTCACAGGTTTCAAAACAGTTTTACCAGCATTAAGAACAGTATTGGTGGTGCTAAAAACGCAAGGTTTGTGACAATTATTTAAAATAAAGCCAGAGAAATACTGAATTCGCTGAATTTTAACAATTTTCTGGTATCTGCAACAGCTTTCCCTTAAGATGTCAAAAGATACCCAGAGTTTATCTTTTATTTCAGCCTGTTCAGCTCTCCTGCATGCTTGTCTGGCAGCAGGAGTGGTGTCATTTGGCCACAGCATAAAAACAAAACACTGAGGTCAACTCCTCAGTTATAGAAGAAAGAGGAGACTCGGAGTGAGTCTCAAAGGCGTCATTAAAAGCAGCAGAAACCTGTCCAGCAGTAGAAGGGTTAATAATACAAAGCTTACAAGCAGGAGCACACAGTGTAGGTGTGAGACAGGAGAGGGAGATCTCAAATAAAACAGGCATCACACACTTTCATGTTAAGTTCAGGTAACCCAGATGATAAAACGAGATCCAGTGTGTCCACGCTTCTGCGTGGGGCCTGTCACAGACTATTCAACATTAAAAGAGCCAATAAGATCAAGAAGGGTTTTAGCCAATTAGTGGGACAACAGGCAGGGATATTAAAATTAAAAATAAAGTACTAGGTGAGACTGATCCAACACAAACTTGTTCAGTTCAAAGCTGGAGCAAGAGTCTTAACATAGCTGGTGACAGTTTCTTAAAAATAGCCACTACTCCTCTTCCTCGTCCAGAGGTTTCTCAGAGAGGAAGTCCTTCAGAATAAATGTCTTGTTTACTAGCTGCATTCACCGGGGCTCCTGGTGGGAGATGAGCCATCATCCGTCCGGGGTGCCTGACCCAGTGGCCAAAGGTTGTGGGGATTCATCCCCACCTCTGTGTAAGCAGGGGAACCGGATCTCCTCCTCTACGCTGGCAACATGGACCAGCCAGGTGTATGCAGGATCCAGAGAACGCCGGGAAGCAGAATGGTGAGGATCCAATCTGTAATCCACCAAAAAGGCTTGGAGAATATTCCCAGGAGACACTAAAGACTGTATTTTCACCAGCAGCTAGCTGTGATATAGGAATGGGGGAAGAGAAATCAAACTTTAATATTTTTTCACTGGCAAGTCGGATAGTAAGGAGCGCTTGATGATCATAGACCAGCAAAGATTCAACATTATTAGTGACAAGCGACAGAAACCACAGAAACAGAAACACAGCTGATAGTGGCAGACGGTTGGCCATCTTGCCACCCAGTCAGACTGGAGGAATGGACGGGCCACGACTCAGTATTTTCAGGTACACATGGGCGTTGGAGGTAGTGGGGCCAAGGAACCGTTGACCAATTCATCCGAGTCTCCTGGCGCTGCTGCGTGTACATGACATCAGAACAAGTCGGGATCAAGCCGGACACAAATATTACCTAAGGGCCATTCAAATGTTGAAATGTGCTGAGGAAGTTGATTTATCTTTTAAAAAATCATCAGCTGAGTTACAGATATCTCTTTCTGTGTCTATAGGAATAAAAAAAAAGAAAAGTTTTTGAGCCCAATGGCATCACAGGACGGACATTGGCGGCTTCAAGACTGCTTAAATCCTGGCAAATATGACTTTGATTGCAACCTCAGACAATTTAAATCTCTTATATACCCAATAATTCCTTATCCTAGCAAAATAAATATCATTGTACTCTCATTCCCATCTCATCTCCCCACATCGCTCATTAATTTACTTGATAAAAAGGTGATAAAAGTGGTATATAATGATTTATACCCTGTCCAATATTGTAGAGGCAATATTTTGAGTATTTTTGATGAACCAACTATATCTAAACTGAGAAGTTCTTCAAATACCTTGGTCCACCCAAAACAAAATAAATTCACCACAATATCATGAATTCATTTTACCCGCCATTGAATTTTTAAGATTAAGATTTTATCTTTTAGAGCAGTTAATGTATTTTCTGTAAAGGTGATATTTGTTTCATGCTCCTGTTCCCAGTTATTCTGGATTCATGGAGAGGTTAAGTAGCAAATCCAGCCGACTATTGATCATGATACTAGTACTTTTGTTTTATTTGAAGACAAAAATTGGACCTAATGATTAATGTATTGCTAATTTTAGCAATATTCTTTATTCATAAGGCAAACTTTTTAAAGACCTCAGCCATCTTCATGTGCTATAATGAAACTCAACTCATTATTAAATCCATGACATTACTGCTTGCAAATTTATTTTTTGTTTTGTCTGTGTAAATATTATATGTATAATGTAATATCTGATCAGTTTTGAGAATGATAGCTTCGTAACTGTAATGACTGCTGTAATGTAATTGATTCATCTTATTAATAAAAAAACTGCAACCTCACGCCGACCTGTGGGGGCAGCAAAGAGCCGCGAAGCCTCCAGTCTGCCGGAAATCCGGCAAAGAAGAAGATGGAGCCCCCTCACCCGGATGTGTCGTAGCGCCACAGCAGGGGACGAAGCAGCACGGATGGCCGGCAGCAGACTGGAGAGGGTCGGAACGGTATTCACCCGGTAAGAGAGCCGCATTTCACGGTGTTCCTCTCAGCGTGTGGTAGCCAGGCAGCTAACAGGGATGCTGGGTATTTTGTGACCCGCCTTCGCCCAGCTGAGCTCGGCTCCAGCTCCCCGCGACCCTGGACGGGATAAGTGGTTGGATGGATATCCTTGACCTACTGACCAACACCATAACAATAAAAACGTTGTAGACCAGAACAGATTACAGTTACTTGTTAATTAGCTGGGTTTCGCCATGCAGTTGTATTAAGTAAAGACGAGGATTCCCGGCTGTCAGTCGACTGTTGGCTAAATCTAAACTAACTAATATATCTAAATAATCTAGTCTAGTCCTGCAGCTGCGGAGTTTTCATTTCCCAGCGTCCAGCTGAGGGACGTCAGGGCGGTGAGTTAACATCAAGTCTGCCGCTTCTCAGGCATCACTGACTAAAATGAACAAAACTGAAATGAACAAATGACAACGTTAAATGAATGTCTGTCCGTTTTTTCAAGAGCAAACGGGTCATGAAGGCAACACGCGAGTTGGGGAAACTCTCGCGAGATGCTGAAGGTTAGGGATTGAGTTTGAGCAGTTAAGGCACGTTTATTGGTATAGTACACTTCATGTACAAGACAATTCAAAGTGCTTTACATAAAACATTAAAGCATTACAGTGGGGTGCGGATGAAGCATTAAAAGTACATAAAAGAACAAAGTCATATTAAGACGTTACAAAAATCATCATAAAACAATGTTAAATCGCTAAATTGATTTAAAATGATTGACAACAATCAACAGTCTAGATAAGTTAAAGGACACTGTGCAGATTTCATGCATTGGCGCATGAGAAAAGAAATGTTTGTAACCTGGATTTAAAAGTATCTACATTTGGTGAAAGTTTAATCTCCACCAGCAGTTTGTTCCACTTGTTTGCAGCATAACAGCTAAATGCTGCTTCTCCATGTTTAGTCCGGACTCTGGCCTGGACTAGCTGACCTGAGTCCTTGGATCTAAGAGCCCTGCTAGGTCTGTATTCTCTGAACAGATCACAGGTGTAGGGTTTTAAAATCTACTCTGTGACTGACTGGAAGCCAGAGTAGAGATTTTAAAACTGGTGTGTTCAGATCTCTTAGTCCTGGTTTAAAACCTATCAGCAGCGTTCTGGATGAGCTGGAGCTGTTTAATGCTCTGTTTGGGACGTTCTGTTAAAAGGCCGTTACAGTGATCCAGTCTACTAGAGATGAACGCATGGATGAGTTTCTCCAGGTCTCTCTGGGAGAAACACTTTTAATTCTGGTGATGTTTTTGAGCTGGTAAAAAGCTGTTTTGGTGACAGCTTGATGTGGCTGATAAAGAGAGAGAGAGAGAGAGATATTCCTTTATTAGTCCCACAGTGGGGAAATTCAGTTTTACACTCTGTTGTTCACACAGAAAGTCAGGTTACGAACGTGGTCGGTGGTTTTAAGACTCGAGTCTCAAGATGTTTATGAATGCCGACCCTGTTCTCTCTGCTACCAAACAGAAAAATCTCAGTTTTATCTTCATATCTTCTTCATAACGTACAGAAGTCAATAGTTCATTCCAGTACAACACCAGCACAGCTACACCTGAAAGCAACAACTAGACACCAGTAAAACATCCGCCTACAAAGTGCTGCACAAGAGTAAAACTAAAATATTTCTATTCTATTGTCATATATTTAATGTCTCTACTGTAATGTCTTGTGTTGAACAATAAAAACAGTTACTATTATATAACATTTAATTACTAATTTATTTATTTATTACCTTTTTAACTGGACGCTTCCCAGAGGAGCATAAATGAGCGATGTACATAAAAAGAAGGTAGAAAGATCCAGCACACAGATTGAGAGCAATCTCAAACTATTGATTTAGGGTTGGGGTTGGACACTGATCGTGAATCGTTGAGGTCAGGATAGGTCGTCTGGCAGCAAGTCTTTCAAGAGTTTTTGCAGATCTGATTTTTTAATTTGCAGGTTACCTTTTAGACACTAGTGTGTGTGTGTGTGTGTGTGTATAAAACTTGATAATGCTGATAACTACAAAGTTATCATCCTCAAAAGTAGGCAGATAGCTCATTGGACATAAAGCATTTACACAAACAATACAAAACAAACTAAATGTAAGCAGAATAAACCAGAAAAAACAAACATGACATAAATAAAACAAAGTTAAGAAATAGAAAAGATCATGCAGTCGTTAGTTATCGGGTCAGGTAATTTTATAGCAGTATGTAGAGATCTTTGGCATATTTGGAGATCATTAATTTCAGGGCCTTAATATAAAGTTGGGGTCTTAATAATGGGCCCAAACTCTGACTAGTGAGTGAAACAAACAAAAAGACAGTGATCAAAGTATATGAGAGTATATGACTCTTATTCGAAGTGGTAAGTTAAAGAGCTAATTATTTTAAGCACAAGAGACAGACTTTTTTTTTTTTTTACAGTTTTATGAGTTTTAGTCAGCAATTTCATTGTTTGTGTAAATTTCTGCTTTACAGTTAATGATATTGCTGCCACTTGTGTGATGTCATGATGGACAGGGTTCGAGATCTGATGCGCTCCGGGGTTATAAAGCCACGAGAGAAACCCATCTGGTATGATGTATATGAAGCTTTTCCACCCAAGAGGGACCCACTTCACGTGAAGCCACATACCAGACGCTTTACCAAGAAACAAGAAACGGTGCCTGACATCTTTTACAGAGAGGATGAAGTTAGAGCGTAAGTACGCACAGTACTCACTAGTAATAATAGTCAGTAGGAGCTGTGCTCTTATACCACCTACATGCCCTCTTTGTAAATATGTGAAAATAGATGGATCAGGTGTGTTGTCATTTGTCAGTGGTCCAGTATTACATTTAGTGGAATGAGGCCTTTTTACCTTGAGAGTTTTCATGTTAGACTCTCTCTCTATTAACCCTAAGAGACCCGCAGGGCCACGGGCGATCCCGACCGACTGTACTGTCTTTCAGAGGCTGTAGCAGTACAGCTCAGTTTTAGAGCTAGAGTTAAGATGCAGATAAAACCTGAGGAAAAACTGGCGTGGTCCCTTGACCTCTGACCTCAAGTTATGTGAATGAAAATAGCTCTGTGCAGGGCTCCAGGGTGTGATCATTTTAGGGTAAACTGTCAGAAATGCTAAATGTTATCCTTTTACTTTGTTATTGTCATCTATAATGGTAATTTGCATAAAAACACACAATTGGTTAGGAAATAAGATATTGTATCTTTATTTAAATAGTACAATGATAGAAAATAAATACTGTTATTAGTAGTTTTGTTTATATATTATAAGCTGCTTAGAAGAGTTAAACTGGTAATAATTCCCTCTGTAATATCTATTTTATATTCCTGTGAAAACATATCCTTCAAAAAACTGTGCCAGCGCTACATTTTTACGAGATTACTTTGAACACATCATTATAGTGTAATACTAATTTTTACTGAGCAGAGTTTGAATGCATCATAATTTACCTGAATAGAACCTCTGTTTGCGGAGCTGTGTAGCTTCGTGCTGTTGGCAGATGATCCCGATGAGGCGATTAATCGAAGCAGCGTGCACGGGAATGAATTACTATAAGGATCTTATGACTGATCTTCACAGCTCGAAAGAAGGAGGAAGTGAGTTTGGTGACTTGTGCAGGGGGGACTGCTGTGATCCATCAAATATCCAGAAAAGTTGCAGTGACTGCACAAAAGTGACAGGGATTGGTTGAATTTGTCTTGAATCGTTGGGATCACAACATTACAAATTCCTGGAGGGACTGATTTCCAGTAACACATTTATGACATGTAAATGAAATTGACCATTTTATTTTAACCTATCGAGATTCACAAAAATACTTGTGGGTGGAAATCAGCTGCTGCTCATGTCAGTGTTAAAGGTAGTTGTCAGGTGTTTTCACGGCCCCATTCACATATACGCATCTGCCTTTCAGGAGATTCTATGAGCAGTATGGGACGGGCCCTCGGCCTCTGGATCTCTCCAAGTCCAACTTCGTTTCTACATGTCAGCGGTATGTTTCATCCCTTCTGATCCAAAATACTATCATTTTGGTTTGGCAGTGACTACAGAGAAGATATAATATACAAGCATGAAAGCAACAGTGAGATGGGAAGAGAGCATTTAATGTAGTGTGATCTAGATGATTTAGTCGTGGTCAGATCCATACTTTTGGGTTTCTACTAGAACATGTTTACATGATTTAATGTAAAAAAAAAAAAAAACACTTTATGTTTCTCATACGGGACATGCTACAGCACCCTTTTCCTCCTGTTTTAAATGCTCTGTAGGTACTTCAGAGTTTAGCGTTTACTGCTATTGCCAGCCAGCCTGCTTTCCTTCCTGGTAACGCTCATTGACTTCTTGCTCGTCCAGCCCCTCGGCGGTTCAGAGCATATTGGAACGAACGACGCGCTGAGCATAAACACCTCTGTGCATGTTTGTAGTGCGTAACACACTAAAGAAAAGGGAAAAAGCACAAAAGCATAATAGGCCCCCTTTAAATATGTGACGTATTGTTTCCATGCCAGTGTTACTAAATGTTTGCGTTTCTCTCACTTTGCTGCTGTAGGTTTATAGACAAGTACACAGAGTTGCAGAGCCACGGTGAGCTGGATGACTCGGCCCTGTTTGAGGAGACTGGGAAGGCTTTACTCACCGAGGGCATCGTGCTGAGGAGGAGAGGAGCTCCTCCTGTAAGAGTCCTACTGAAAGTATAAGTACTAACTCGGGCTGCCACCTAACCAAGGATGAGTCAATTTTACAAAGAATAATTTTACAAACCAAAGCTTGTTTCAAAACGACCAAAGTACAAGTGTAAGTGTGATGGAAATGGGGAGAAGGTTGATGGAGGAGGGCTGCTCCGGTTCTCTCAGGTCTGGTGCTGAATGCAGTTTGCCTACAAAAATCTAAAAATCAGTGTCTATCAGCCTCTGTCACGTTATTTAGCCACCAGCTTTTCCACCACAGCCAAGCGTAGAAAGTTCTTTCAAGATATTTTATCATTTTTTAATTTATTATTTTCCAAAATCAAAATATGTCTTATTAAGTTTCACATGGTAAGAAATAGGGATGCTAATTGTTAAAATTATTGTTTTGTTTTTAACTGATACCATGACCTGAGTCTCCAGGTCACCTGTGTGGGGGAGTTAGCAGCTACAGAGCAGCGTTCGTGGTCGTGGACACACCGTTTAGTTTAGCTGCCAGGTGGTCAGCTGTGTGTCTGCCTGGCGTAACAGCACTGAGTGTCTGTTACGTTTGTGCTACGTTTGGAGATGTAGTGTTGCTGGTGGACTTGCGCTCCCCGTCGTCACACCCAGCGTACAGAGTAACCTTAGCGGGTGTCCAACAGGCCGTGTGTGTGTGTGGCGGTGGGGAGTTACAGCTGTGAACGTAGCTGTAGCAGTGTGTGTACGGTGAGTAAACGTCTGAACTCCTCAACTCAAGATACAAGCCAACCTCCTGTATCTGTAACTCAGACTCTCTTGACAAGCCACCTGTCGAGTTTTGCTCAGCCTTTTAGATATTTTGATTATATTTCTTTTAACCATTTAACCGATAGCATTAATAGGTTAAAATGCTTATTGTCAGTTAACGGTTAAACAGTTAATTATTAACATCCTTAATAATAATAATATTAGTTTGGGCTCACAGCGAGGTCGGGAACAGAGCCTCGCGGAGGCAGAGCACAGTGCAGGTATAATATGCCATCAAAAACTGAACGGTTACAGCTGGATCAGTGATGTATCCCAGGAAGTGATGCTCTTCCATCTGCAGTAAACCTTCAACCCTGTACAGTGCTGCAGCACATGACCACAGTACTGTCTTTATCCTGCAGGTGTCAGCAGAGCACAGGGATCCAGTGCTGGAGCTGAAGCTGACGGACATGTTGGCGGAGCAGCAGTCAGGCGGTGCTGACAGCGAGGACACAACAGACAACACACAAACACACACGCCATAGACACACACGCCATAGACACACACACCTCAGCAATTCAAGGCCCAGCTGAGCTGCAGATTCTCCACAGACGTGATGCTTGACTTTGAGAAGCTGTAGCTCTGTTTTGCTGCTCCTCTGGGACTGATGGTCGTCTGTAGAAACGGTTTTATTTAAACCACCATTCGTGACGTGGTCCGTCTGCGGTCTCACCCAGCATCAGCAACGGCTCCGTGGATCGTTTGGATCCCAGACTTTTGTTTCCTGAACTGATGTCACTTACATGTCATTTTCCACAGCGTACTGCACCACCAGCAGGATGTTGTCATTCAAGGATCAAGGATCAAGAGCTATAAAACCTGAGTCTACACTGCAGTGGAAACAGTCCAAGCACATATGTTATATATATGTGTGTGTGTGTGGAAATGTGTAACTGTGTGTGGAAATAAATATGAAATGTGAATTTAAGGTTCCTCTCAGCAGTGTAACATAATTGTGACCCAAATATCCTCAGTGAATAACATTCATCCTTAAAGAACTCAAAGATCATGTGACTGAGTTCATGAGAGGAGATAAGATCCTGGGAAGAGTAGTTCACTATCTTTGCCTCCATCTTGAATGGTGGGGTCCAACAACACTGATAAACTCAAATGTGCTCGTTAGCACTTCCTAATGTTCAGATCTGCCACCACTATATCTAGTATAACAGACAAATGTAACAGTAGTTATAATAGCAGGTAGCGTAGTTAGTGGACACATTTAATAATTATTATAAGTTTTAGGTTTGGGCAGTCAGATTTTTGTGGGCTGCCTCTATCAGACAACAAGCCAATCAGGTTTGACTCCCTTCCTCCGTCACATGCACTAATGATCATGCTCATGCTTTTACGAACATCCCCCCCACCCGCCTCTCTCCATCATGGCTTGAGAAGAAGCTTTGTAAAGGTGCATCATATTTATCTCCGTCAGACCATACTGGGCTTTTCCACAGACGGTGCTTTGATTGTTAAAGCTTCAGTGTGTAGAAATGGAGCAACTATACTTTAAAAAAACTGTCTGTATATCCTGACAGTAATAAATTATATTCCTATGTTTCCTGCAGTGCTCCTAATGGCATCTGAAAGATTTCACAGACCAGATGAAAACAACCAATCAGAGCTGATCTGGAGTCCACAGTCACGAGTCAATCACTCACCTATACTCTGCCCAAACTAGGCAGCGCCGATCAATATGAATCGATACTCTGTTACTGTAATGACTATTTCTCCCTGCACATATTTTCATAAACAGCTTGTAATTTCTGTTTAGCTGTAAAATGAGAAAGTTTGTCATGTTTGAGATCTCTTGAGGAAATACCAAGCACCGCCCACCAACCAATAGGAATGCTGAATAGGAGCGTTATCGCTCTGACATGACCTGTGATTGGTTAAAGTCTTCCATCGTGGGATAGAAATTTAGCCATGAGGAGGAGCAGACGTCTAGTTTTCTCTCAGAACACTTGAACTGCAAGATGCTGAAAGGTGATTATGGATTTTTTGCCCAATGATGCCAACGATTTTTATCTACTGAAGCTCTAAACATGAAACATATGTAGAAACCCAGATACCCAGATATAAACCCAGATATAAGTGTAAACCTGAAAATGACCTGCAAACATGCAGGAGTAGGCAGTATATATAGGTCGTAACAATTCTTACAATAAATTAAGGATTCTGATTTTCAAAAACTAAAAACTTAAGGATAGAACACATTGGCTATTGCTAATCAATACTGTATGTAATGACAACATTAAGGAGACAGGCCTGGTTCAGGACAATGATGCATGGCAAACCTGTTTCAGTGGTTTTTTAATCAAAGTTGGAAAGTTCAGCCTTGATCCAGTGAACAAAAAGACGAGTTTCTGTTGGTGTGCTTGATTACATATTGGCGTATACCATGTGTAATAAAGATATTTGTATCTGATGGATTGTCAATTTCAGCCCTGAAGCCTTCAGTCAACCTGTTGAGTGCAGCTCTTCACACTCGGCTGTAGACTAGTCCCTCTCAGAACAGAGCACTCATAATACACAGCTTTATTTAATAATAATAATAATAATAATATACACAGAAAAACAGATACATAAATAGGACATGTGGTCAGGTGTCTCGGGGATCACACACTTCCAAGGCCCCAAAATCCTCCTGTATTGACTATAAATGATGAGCTACTGATAGATAAGATAGCTGCAGAGTGATGAGTTACTATAGCGAAGAGGCCTTTGATCGGTCCACTAGGGGGCAGCAGAGCCACACTCCGATGTGGGGCACTAAGTGGGAACAACACTGCATAGTGTGTAACAGAATATTGATATGTGATCAGCGCTGCCTAGTTTGACCCGTTTGATCAGAGTTTGCTGGCGATTGACTCGTGGCTCTCATAGACGGCAGACTCCAGATCAGCTCTGACTGGTTGTTTTCCTCCTGACTGTGAAATCACGTAAATACCATTAGGAGCACCAGAGAATGACATGACATTTTACTGTTATAGATAAATAATAAGTTATGATTTCTTGAGGAAGCTGAAGAGAGCTTGGTCAGTTCAGCAGAGAGGGTTATGTTATACAACCGTTCCACTGCTCAAATGGCACAGTACATCATCATGTCGATCGATCATATGTATGAAACCTCAAAGAGGCTCTGACGTGGTCTCGAGCGTCTGAACCCAGCTGTGGAGCTCCCTGTATGAGGCGCTCAGGCTGGCAAAGCCTTAATCTAAATCCACTCTTGTAAATGTATGCCTATGCCTAATTTCAGTTCATTTTTATTATTGTCATGATGTGCTTTCTCTTTAAAATATCTGTAACCGGTGTTGACCTATAACCTTTGAATTATGTACAAAAAGCTAAATTTTTGTCTCTGTTGTTTTTTATCAGTAACATGAATTCAATTCAAAATCTGGACATTTAATTTCGTATGTATTTATTTAGCAGGTACCATATAGAGGATAGGTAATATAACAGATGTGATGCAAAATTAAAAAGACTTTTCAAACTAATAGTGTCAAACAGAGCAGTTCTGTTTCAGAGACCTGGTCAAGATCAGTGCTGATGATTGTGTGTGTGTGTGTGTGTGTGTGTGTGTGTGTGTGTGTGTGGCTTGTACAGCTATCACTACGAGGACCAGTTTGAGTTTTAGACCTTCAGAGTGAGGACACTTTTGGAAAGTGAGGACATTTTGGCCAGTCCTCACTTTCAGACCTTCAAAAGCCTTTTTGAGGGCTCAAACTTGGTTTTAAGGTCCAGGTTAGAATTAGGTTTAGGTTAGGTTTAGGGTAAGGGTTGGGGTCAGGCATTTAGTTGAGATGGTTAAGGTTAGGGCAAGGGGGTAGGGAATGCATTATGTCAATGAGTGTCCTCACAAAGATAGCTGTACGACTGTTTCTGGATAAAATGTGTTTTCTCCTGACGCTCCCTCCGGTCCTCGCAGTGGCCCAGGTGCAGGATAAATGAAACAATAAGAGGCATGAAACTGGTAAATTCACAGGAGTGGAACGGTCACTCATGGAGGGAGGTTTCAAGGGCTGGATTCACACTGTCACGTCCCTTCAAACAAGGCCTCGATAACACTGGGCTGAATACTTCAGTGAGTCGCCATGACAACTGAGGAGGAACAAATGTCACGCTGTGCACTGGATGACTGGCAGGCCTCCGCTGCCTGCATCCACAGCCACTGCCCGTCATGGCAAATACCACAGGATGCATTATGCAGATGCCATTGTCGCAGCACACAGTCCAGAGAGAGGAGAGACGACAGTCAGCGGTCTGAGGAGTCTGAACTTTACGCCCTGACAGCTGCTACACTCGTCCAAGTGTGTTTTCCATCGGCTCTATTAAAACATCCATCTTTATAAGTCCTTTGAGCTCGTATTCAGACTTATTTTTACATTCAGACAATCTGCCATTGCAATGGAATATTCCCAATGCAGTTTTCCTCTTTTATATTTTTCTCTTGTAGACATTTGTCTGTTTGTCTTGAATGTGTCCTGAGAGCTGCATCGCTGCTCTGGTATCCAGGTCAGTTGATTTTATTGCATTCTGAACAAACATGTCTTCAAAAATACTACAGATCAGATAGTCTCAACGTCTTGGTACACGCAGTATGTTCTGCCTGTTTAAGGAAGACTAATTAGCATAAATAGCTTAGCTGTAGTGGATAGAAATGGAGCAAATATGATTAAAATAAAATAAATTAAGTTATTTTCTAAAGAGTCACTGTGTGCTGTGCATGAGACTTGTAGTGATGTTAATCTCCATAATAGCCGTTTCATTGTAGTGAGACCATTTTTTATAAACTTGACATCCCTTTATAAAATGACCTGTAGTGACCTCTAGGATAATCACAGCCTCTACTACTACTACTACTACTACTACTACTACTACTACTACTACATCCTGGTAACTAGTAGACCTGGAGCATTCAGAGGACGGATGGCTTTCCTTGCTAGATAAGAGGGTTTCTGAGCAATTTCCAAAGCAGAAGTGCTCACATCCAGTCACAGAAAAATGCAGTCTCTGCAGAAAGCATGTCTTTTTTTCAGGTCTTGTTGTCTTAATGTGGTATTGTGTGCAGATTATTGATTATTTAAAAAAATGGTTCAATTTAGCACCAAATCTGTGTAACAAATGGTGTCAACCCAAACATTGCTGCAACAACTTGAGGCATAGTAGAGCATGAAATTAGACATCATGTACTTCTATCATATACTAAACCCTTATACACTTTTACATTTCATTTTAAACAAATAATTCATTCACTAATTTGTGTTTATTTCTGATTATTTACTAGAACATCTTGTCTTGAGCTGCATCTCAAATTAATCTTCAGGTTTCCAGCTTTCACATGATGTACATGGAAATGATAAATTGACCATTAATAATTATAGCTTTGGGGGCGGCAGTAGCTCAGTCTGTAGGGAGTTGGCTTGGGAACCGGAGGGTCACCGGTTCAAGTCCCGACATGGACCAAAAACTGAGTGTGAACTGGTAGCTGGAGAGGTGCCAGTTTACCTCTTGGGCACTGCCGAGGTGCCCCTGAGCAAGGCACCAAACCCCCAACTGCTCGGGGCACTTGTCAGGAGCAGCCCCCTCACTCTGACACCTCTCCATTAATGCATGTATGTGTGTTTCAGGTCTGCATGTACCATGTATGAGTTTAACAGAGTGTAAATTGAATTTCCCCACTGTGGGACTAATAAAGGTAGATCTTCTTCTTTAAATAAATAATGTCCCCTGTGTTAGGAACCTCAGGTCTTAGTCTGTTGTCATGTTGCATGCTTTTCTGTTGAGCACTTCCTGTTTTATTTTGGCATGTTTAACCTCTCTTCTCATTTCAGTGCACGTCACTTCCCCTCCTGCATGCTTCCCGCCACTACGTTTGAGCACTGCCTTCTGACCTAGATTCTCACCACTCACCTGCGTCTCAGCGTCTTCCCCCCGCCCTGATTGTGTCCACCTGTGTATAGTCAATCACTCATTCACAAGTATATAATGTGTCTTCCCCTTCCCCTCGTTGCCAGATCGTCTTGTGCAGCGTTTCACAGCGTTTCCCTGTGAGTTATTGCCTTCTAGTGTTTTGATCTCTGCCTGTTTATACTGACCTAGCCCTTAGTCTGCTGTTTTGGATGTGTTTGCCATATCACTTGATTCCTGTGTACCGAACCACTGACTGTAATAAAGACACCGATTATTGCCTACGACCTGTCGCCTCTGTGTTTGCTCTGGAGTCCTCTGTAGCCGTGGATCTGATCCTTAACAACCTCATCTGGATCTCTCGTCTTCTCTCTTGCTGTCCTGTCTTTCCTTTCCTGTGCCATCCCCTTTTACACATCAATTGTTGAAGAGTTACCAGCGTTGTGATGATACAGGCTTTAGAGTGTTTTCCCTCTTTTGACATGAGGAGTACTGCATGTTTAGATCAATAGATAATCCTAATTTTGGCAGGTTGACTGCAGCTTCCAGTTTCTCGTAATCTCCTCTCCTTATACTCCCTACACTGCTTTAGATCAAGAGACATGTTGGAAGATAAAGTCACGACCTTTGCCTGTGTTTTCCAGTTGCCTTCACACAGCTGTGGCTTTGCCTTGACACGTTTCCAAAGGTGTATTAACTCCTAAAGGACCACTGGTGAAAAATGCCCATCACACTCACTTTAATAAAAGTCCAGATCCTCAAAGAGTTATGTCACATCTCCTCTCTTTCACCACCATCTCCATCTGGCTTTGGTCTGTAGTTGGTGGCTGACCAGAGGTTGTCAGAGATAATCTTTTCTGCCTTCGCTTTAGGAGAGGAACAAAAGAAGCCAGGACACGGTGGACGGTCTGACAGGCTGCGGAGGGCCTGTATGTAGCATGTATGTAGTGTTTGTTTTTTTGGGGTGGGGGGGTATTTTTTTTTTTTATATATACCTTTTTTTTTTTTTTGTTTGGCCTTTTTTTTTTTTATTTTTTTTTTTTTTTTTTTTTTTTTATTAGAACAAATCATTTTTTATTTTAAAGTGAAAAGGAAATAAAAATAAAAATTGTCAAGAACCCTCATTTACACTCAGATTTCTCACATATAAAGATATAAGGCCTACTGTGATTGGATTACAATGTTTAAAAGTGAGACTAAAAAAAAATTTTTTAAAGAATTTTTTTTTTATATTCTTTTTTTTTTTCTAAAGATTATATGGCACATTTTAGAATCTCACGGGGGGGTTTTTATTCTTGGACGTGGACTTTTCTTTTCCTGTTCTTTTTTTTTTTACACCTCCCCACCCTCCCCCCCACAAACCGACTCAACCAGGACATTCACAGTAGGGCCGTTTTGATACTATCACAATACTTGGGTGTTGATTTGATATGTGTTAGGAAGTTACTGCAATTTATATTACAGTCATTGTCAGGCATTATTTATCATTTTTTAACAGTAATCCATGAGAAACATTTCAATCAGACTTTTTTTGAAGATATTTTCCTCAAACTAATGTTTGATTTTCAGCATGTATGTAGGAAGACGTCCTGAAAAAAACAGCATTCAGGCATTATTTATCATTTTTTCAACCCAAAATCAAAGACTGAAGATATTTTCCTCAACTTTAGCGTAATTTTCTTTTTTAATCGATAAGGGACATGTTATACTTCTGGTGAATACAGATGTAGCATCACCTGATTTGATCACAGAGATCCACGTTGCAGCAATACGATAGTGTTTCCTGTCCATGACAGAGTTAGCATGTAGCTTTAGCTATAGTGTCTAGCTCTTCTCTTCCTTCAGTATGTGAAACACATGTTTCAGCGCTTTCCTGTAGTGTTTACCACTGTGGATTTAACATGTGAGGCTGCAGGTTGGACACATCTTGTTTCAGCTCGCTGTGGCAGGCGGTAGTTTGTTTAGATGAAGGCTACTGAACAGATGTGACGTCATGTTACATCGACAACAACAATAACTTCCTTCTACAGCTGCATAGACTCAAATTAAACAAGTACATTGATTCAGCTGCACAGCGAGAGGGTCACAGGTTCAAATCCGGCTTCTGTGTGGAGTTTCCATGTTCTCCCCGTGTTAGCGTGGGTTTTCTCCGGGTTCTCCGGCTTCCTCCCACAGTCCAAAGACATGCAGTTCAGGTTAATTGATGCCTGCAGGTGTGAATGGTTGTCTGTCCCTGTGATGGACTGGAGACCTGTCCAGGTGACCCCCCCCCCCCCCCCACCACTAACGGGATAAGCGGTTGAAGATGGATGGATATTAATTCTGGCCTTAACATATCGATTTCAAAATTGTAAAAAAACAAGTAGTGAAACACAGCTGAATCTTTTTTTTTTTTTCTCAACCTGTTATCATGTGACAGAAGTTCAACACTTAAGGTCAGATGAAAACCAGTGAGCCATCTCCATGGCAACAGACCGTGAAATGTTGCTGAAAACTTGTAAGTCAAGCTTAAGTTAAATTGAGTTTTAAATGACTATTTCCAAGCTGAGGTCATTTGATATGAGGTAATCATACTGTTGCAAGATGACTCATTATGATGCTTTATGTGCATGTGTTGTTGTTTTTTAATATAACTTTAATGAATATGAACAAAAACATCCACGTTCCATGTTATTGTTGATTTCATGTTGTGCAAAAAAAAAAAAAAAACATTAGTTAAACTGATTGAAAACAGCTTTATTTTATATTTTTTTAGACAAACACATTAGTTTCTGGACCAGAGAATGAAAACCTTTCACAAACACCTTTTATTATCATTATTTGGAAATAGAAATATAAAAGTATGCTTCCCAGATATGGGATGTGAGAGACCCCATCACTAGAAAAAGGAAAAGGTAGGAATGGGCAACGCTATCAGATCAGTCAGCCTCCTGTCGTAGAAGTGAGTTTCTGCTGCTACATGATGAAATATTAATGACTGCACCACTTATAAAAACATGAAACCTTATGTCAGTGTATAGTTGTACCACAGCTGGTAACACTTTAAATCAGTTATTATTGTACCTTATACTTTTGTTTCAGTATCATTTCAATAACTCCACTTGAAAAGTGCTTTAAATGCGTATGCATACTAAAAGCTTTCCATCTGTGTGTACATGAGTATACCCAGCTACCAGCAGAGCATACTCAGTCATACACTCACAACACATAATACAAAGACCTCCAGGTCTTATGTTGTGTTTTCTTGTTTTTTGTTTTTTTCCTAGTCAACAGTTATCCAATGATGAACTTGTCTAGCAAGATGTAAAACATTCATCAGCTGTAAACTGCTGTCTGTAGCAACAACAGGGCCATGCTACCTGAAAGTGTGAGCTATGAGATTAAATCACTCTGAAGCACAAAAAGATGTGGAGCTGGATACGTGAAAGGACAAACAGCTCGTACTTTAATAACACTTTATGTCCAAAGTGACTTAGGCAGGTACATAGTCATACAGTTTGTAATACCTGATGGGATGAACTGTCTCTGACCGCTGGGCCTGAATATGCATGGATACTGTGATACTCATATACTGTCAGTGGAAGATTTACTAACCGAGTTTAAACTGTTGCACAACACACACCATTTTTAATAAAGGCATAGTACTGCACTACTGTGAAATCTTCCAAACCTCAAGTCTAGCATGACGTATGCTATACAGGCAGAAGACAGGCCCAGTGCTCATGACCTCGGTTAAGACCTGTACAACAAATCAGTCAGTGTGAATGTGTGTGCATCACGGCTTGTTCAGACCTGCCACATGAGCAGTGTCGCCTGAACGCAGCGTCGCCCGAACGCAGCGTCGCCCAAACGCAGCGTCCGCCGAACAGCGGTGTGATTCACACGTTGGTTGTTCACACCAGCTGTGTTTATGCTGCAGCTGCTTTCTTCGTAGATATTGCCTTTCATAATGTCCATTTCATTTCATTATACATGTAATTTACAGTATATTTATTTTAGACAGACAAAGGTTAAGAAATGTGTGGTAATTTGGAAATAACAGTAATAATGTACAATTAAAACCCTGAACTCTATTCATTCACAGAGTAGTATAGACATTGCAAGTGTAGTAATGTTGCTGACATGATGTCAGTAGTAATGTTGCTGACATGATGTCAGTAGTAATGTTGCTGACATGATGTCAGTAGTAATGTTGCTGACATGATGTCAGTAGTAATGTTGCTGACATGATGTCAGTAGTAATGTTGCTGACATGATGTCAGTAGTAATGTTGCTGACATGATGTCAGTAGTAATGTTGCTGACATGATGTCAGTCAGAAGATCACCTTCACTGTCTGTAACATGTTCTATAGAGCAGACGCTGAAACCGTTGTAATGTCGCTCATATGATGTTAATAAACTGTCGTATGATAATTTTCACTGTCTGTCACTGCTCACATTACAAATAGGCGAGACCTCCAATCTCTAGACGCGACGCCGCTGACTCATGACATGTGCATCTAATGCAGGCTGTGTGGCAGCTTGAATCTGTTACCATGGATGCAGAAATAAAAAACAAAAAACAACAACAGGTAACAGAGCTGCAACGCACTCCTGATGTTCCCTGTGCGGACAAGCCTTTACAGTATGACTCCTTAAAATACGACTCAGGGCACTGTAAGATGATTCTGTACAAACCAGTCCTATAAATTATGTTCATGAAACTTGAGCAGTGTTAAGTAATAAAACAAAAAGCACTGTGATATTCAAAACAATGACAAGTGATGAAACATGTACGAGATAATGTACAGTGAGCCGGTCATTGCTGTGAAAGAAACCCTTCCTGTCAGGGTTTATTTCATAACACTAACCCACTAGCTGTACATTATTCTGCTTATTACACGGCTACTCACTTAAGAAATCAATAATTTGACATAAAAATGGTCCACCAAAGACCACATCAGAACTCTGTCCACAGCAATGGTCTGTTATACATAGCAATAATCTGCTATAAAGAAATAGCAGACCTTAAAGGCCATGACTGACCAATCAGAATTGAGTATTCAACAAAGCTGTGTAATAAACTACAGGCGCTTCTGGCTTCACTTTGAGCTTTGATTTTGTGTCGTACAGTTTCACGTAACGCACTGAGTGATGCTGTAGCATGAAACAAACAGGATGAAGTCTAACCAGTCTGCAGATCGTCCTCCCAAGGAAACGAGACATTCAAGTGTAAAGGAGAAGAACAGGGTGAATGGATCACTCCCACTATGTTCCCTCAGATCAGGACCCAGTACCCAGTACGACCATTATTCCAACACCCCAGCAGTCTGAAAAATGTCCCACTGGACCCGAAGTCCATCTGTCCAAAAACCTGTTATCCTAAAAACAAACACTCTGAAGGAACATTGCTCACAAAATACAATAAACAGAAACAAACGATTATAAACGGCATGACGAGCCCATCTCTGCCTCTGATTGGCTGACCCTGATAGTCTTACCCTAACCAATCTCATTCCTCATGCCTAAACCTAGCGGACCCAGTAAGACAACCAGCACTGGCCAGTCTGCCTGTTATTAGATACTGTTAGAGCAAAATCTCAAAACGTTGTAGACGTATTTTAACGTCAACGAGGGATGATGCTGAGGGAACATACGACTAAGGGAACAGAGGGCGGATCGACCTGACCCCCATCGTGGACTCTTCTTTCTGAGGCCATAATACAAACAAATTCACCACTGTGCTGCTTTTTTAGACAAATGTGTCGTTTGCAATTTTTGGGGATGTATAAATAAAATGAACTTGACTTTACTTGACCACCTTAATATGGCATTATGCTTCATCAAAAGGCATTATTTGCTAATGCACAGTGGTGTGGTATATGAAATAATGTGTCGGCTGCACTGACCATTAGCTGCCTGCCTGCCTGTTTGTCTCAAGCATTGCTTTTATTATTATCTAAACAGATATATTGTATTATGGATCACTTAAGTCAGACACATGGAGGAGACTCTGCTGTTTATATTCAGGTCACCGCAGTTATCTTTGCCCTGCTGAAAGTCCACAACAGTTATTGTAATTTTATTAGAAAATATTTTAGTCCATGTTGATGAATGATTGGTGCTTTGATCAGCAGGCAACAGCTTTAGTGATCAATATAACACCGTTTAAAGCATCAGCTGTTTCCATGTTGATGAGTTCAAACTAAAATGTTCAAGTATTGAAGAAGTAAAACAAGCAGTATTCAAAAAGTAGTATCATGAGCCACTGGGATCTTTCAAGTGCAAATATTAAACAGAGAGTTTAATAAAGATTGATTATATTTATAGTCATTATTGCTGTTACTGTCATTAATCTGTTGTAACTATGTAAAATATGTTATTTGTTTCATCAGTGCAATAAAACCCCCCCACCCTTAACTTTGTCAATTCTAGTTGAGTTTTGCATATCTACCATTTAAGGTAGTATGGCAAACGCTCATTTTATAACATTCACGTGTAGGAGGTCCAAATCATGCCGTGTTTACAAGAACAGCAAATCTTCTTCCAGTTTTCCGTCAGAGCTTTGGTTCGCTGAAGCCATGTGAGAGCAGCACAGAACAGAAAGTCAACAGAAAAACGAAAATTCAAATGAAACCAGTGTCAGCTTTTTTTCCCAAATGGAAAAAATAAAGTTGTCCTTACTGGTCGTCTGTCTAATGAGTGCAAGTTAATGTGATCTATTGCAACTACAACACATCGATCACCAGTTACTAAAAGAAAGAGTGAAAGGAGGGAAAAAGGGGAGTGTCAGTTTTAAAGGTTGAGTCTGTATATAGATCCTTACACTGGTATCAGACAGCGCTCCTACAGAGGGTCACTGGATCTTCTTGTGTATTAATTACTGAAAACATTAATGATCAGCTGAAGATTGGATGGCAGTGAAAGAAGAGAGACCTGGATGCATATACACTACATATTATTATTGTTGGTTATATAGATATCATTCATATAATCATTAACAACCACAAAAAAATAGTGATACAAATCCTTCTTTGAAATGTGAATCATACAAGGGAACATACATGATTCTCCATCAAATTAACATACATAAATATAAAATTAAAAATAATAAAATTAACATTATTTAATTGTTACTCGTCCCCATTTTAGACAGTCCAGCAGTCAGCTTTCTGTGGTTTCTAAAAGTAAGTTGTAAAATGTCTGTATCAGCACAAAGTGTCCATTTATCAATGCACGAATCATTTCAAATCATTTTCAAACTTCAAAGAAAAGGTCGGTTCTTTAGTTCCTATTTACATGAAATTATAGCTAACGTCACTATTTTACATTTTACATTTCTTGTAATGCATGTATGAAAATGTGTGTGTTCAGTAACGGCGGATCAACCAGTAGTAGGCAAGCTATCTGTCAAAAATGACAGTAAACAGATGTCCTGACATTTTCAAGTTAAGCTGACCAAAAATTAGTTCATATATATATATATATATATATATATATATATATATATATATATATACAGTACAGACCAAAAGTTTGGACACACCTTCTCATTCAAAGAGTTTTCTTTATTTTCATGACTATGAAAATTGTAGATTCACACTGAAGGCATCAAAACTATGAATTAACACATGTGGAAATATGTACTTAACAAAAAAGTGTGAAACAACTGAAAATGTTGATGATGATGATGATGATGATGGCCACTCGTTTTTCTTTACTTAGCTGCTTTTTTTCTGTCATAATCCAAATTCTAACAGTCTATTCAGCAGGACTATCAGCTGTGTCTCCACCTGACTTCTGATGGTCCCAACCCCATTTATAAGGCCAGAAATCCCCCTGATTAAACCTGACAGGGCTCACCTGTGAAGTGAAGACCATTTCAGGTGACGACCTCTTGAAGCTCATCAAGAGGATGCAGAGTGTGTGGAGCAGTAATCAGAGCAAAAGGAGGCTACTTTGAAGAAACTACAATATAAAGCGTATTTTCAGTTGTTTTACACTTTTTTGTTAAGTATATATTTCCACATATGTTAATTCATAGTTTTCATGCCTTCAGTGTGAATCTACAATTTTCATAGTCATGAAAATAAAGAAAACTCTTTGAATGAGAAGGTGTGTCCAAACTTTTGGTCTGTACTGTATATCCACACGTTTTTTCGCACTATAAGGCGCACTAAGCGAAACAAAACGGTCAGATAAGTCAAACTTTATTCAGTTCATTTAATAACTCAATAACTTCAATAACTCTCAACATTTTTCAGTTGTAACACATGATAACAATACACTCACGTTTCAGTTCATATCTCGTCCACAAATCCATCAAATCCTTCATCATCAGTGTCTGAGTTAAACAGCTGGGCGATTTTAAGTGAGCCTTATAGTGCAAAAAATAAAAAAATACAGTATATATATATATATATATGATCATCATTACAAAAGACGTAGGACTGAGGTAATAAGCAACACTCATCCGCTGCACTTCTTCCTCCTCGTAAGAAACACAAGTTGCCATAAAAAGAAATTGAAATATTGCCTTTTTTGTGTGACCCCAGACATGTAAAGACAATTACAGTATATCAAACAAACACTGTCTTTGTGAAATGTGTGGACACAACTGACTTGTGTCGTATTCCCAGTGTGCTTTTCACGGAGGACAGTTTGGCATGTCGCAGCAGGGAAAGCACAGGTGCAAATAATGAAATTAAAGATGGCTGAATACCATTTAGCTGCTTCAGTTTCAGGGTCCTGGTGTTGTGCATGGTGGTTCACTGTCTCTGTCACTAGGACACTTGAACCGAACAGAGCCATTGTTAGTGTTGGTAGTAACTCCTGTGCTTTTCCTACTTTGACAGCCACAGAGCTCCGGAGCTGCAGTGCCAGAAACATGTGAGACCAGCTTGGGTCACAGAGTGCAGATCCACAGATGTTTGTGTCGTATTTTTGTAGTTGTGCACACTATAGCTCATCGTGTAGATGACTACACTGGTATCAAAGTAGCCACAGCTGGATAGTAAAGAGCGTGTACAGAGGACGGTGGTTGTCTCTGGTGGGACAGATGATGTCCACCCATCCGGCATCAGGCGGCCTTTTGCCGAATCAACCATCACAAAAATATCTGTCTGCTCAACTCTAAATCACTATAATGACTAGAACGAGTTACTCTTTTTAAATCTGACATGGAATGGGAAGGACATATTTTTCTTTCTTTTCCAGTTAAGAAAACATTTATAAAACAGGACTGTGAAAATAGCGTTGTCCTCTTATTGCCAAAAATAGGTGCTTTTAGTTACCACCTTGCTCGAACCAAAGCTACTGTTGGTTTGTCTGTTTGCCATGAACCAATCCTGTCTCCGCTGAGCCAGGCTGGTTCACAGCAGATGTCTTTGTATGTGCAAAATGACAATCTTTCAAATCACTCAAAGATACAAAAAACAAGTAACCACAGTGTCTCAGTAGAAGCACAAAAAGGTGTAGTGACAGTACATTGCTTTTTTTTAAAATGTGTGGATCAAAAGAAACAAAACCACATAACCACATATAAAATATTCACAATTAAATACTTTAAAAAAAATCCTCATTAATTTTAAGTCCAGGACAGAAAAACATCACAATTCAATAAAAGCTATTTTAAAAAAAGTAAAATCTAAACCAACAATTTTCTACACAAGGATAGCGGACACAGTCGGAGGGTCTCCACAGCAGCTTCCTACCACTTCTGGACGGGCTTCATCTTTTTCTGCGATGACTCCTCATCTGGTGCCACCTCCACCCTGACTCACTGCGTGGATGCTGTAGAGGTTACTGCTGGATGCCATCACCTGTACACAAAGCAGGTTAGAAACTCCGGCTTGACTTCCCCCAGCCTCCTGACGTACAGCACACAGCCAGAAGCCAGTAAGCATTAACAGCATACCTTGGTAGCATGCCATACACATCCATCATTACAAGGTATCTTTGGGCTTCAGGAGCCACACTGGGCTGATTTTAAGGTGTGACGTCTGTATTTTTTAACCTGGACCTTATTTTCCCATATTTTTGTGTCTGACTGACTCACAGGGACGACAGTTTCTGAAATTGGTCCAGTACTGAGGGACAGCAGCGTAGACAGCAGCCGCTCTCAGGGTTTAATATAATCCTAAACAGACGAGCTGGCACCATCATTTACGTCCACTAAAACTGGAAGATTACTGTAAAGAGTGGCACCTGTTCCTGCCCGATATTCAGATTTCACAGCAAAATCTCTCATTTTATTGTGACTTGGACACCATACATACAGAGTCAAGCGAAAGGTCAAGAAAAACCCTTGATTTCTCTGTAGGGTCCTGGCCAGGATGCTGCCAGACATATAAACACATAATACAATCTGAGCCTGTCGGAGGCAAAAACAAACCACGACATACTGACGCTGCTCACTTGCCCTTGCAGCTAGTTTCGCGGCTGCCATTAACAGCATTCTCCCTCAATACTGGGCCAACTTCAGAAAGTATAGTCCCCATTAGTTACTTAGACACAAAAACATGGTAAAATAGAGTCCAGGTTATAATGCTTAAATTCTACTAATCTCTATCACTGATTGATTAGAGCACAGTATTGACTCACTCTTGACCGTGATCTTACATTTGCTTCAAACATATTTGGCCTGTCACATGCAGACATCATCTTAAAATAATAATCAACAGTAAATCAGACAGAGCAGGTTCAGGTGTTTAGGTTCAGACAATAAAACCTGAGTTAGGTCTAGGAAAAACAACACACTACTACATTTGAGCTGTGAACACTGAACATTGTGAACGTGGAACGGGAACAAACAGCTGATTGTAACATGACACACAGGACACAAACAGTGGTCTCCTGATTAAAGTCTTGTGTTTGTTGGACCACCCGGTGTGTCTTTTGGCTCTACATCACCACACTCCCGCCACATTTTCCCTGATCATTAATATTAATGTGGATGAGTGTACATTGTAGGTACTGGAAAACTTGGTGCACCTCATACCAACGTTAATTATTGTTGTTGTCCAGTGTCTTGTAAGCCCATCTGGGCTGGGCACCAAATGGTACAGAACACTCAGATAATCGATCAATCAATCAGTCCTGTAGGCTTTACTTCAGAATGCCTAAAACTAAAGATATTATCTGAAAAACAGTTTGTGTTTGGCTCGTTTCAACATGACAATGCCCCCATCTGTAAAGCCACCTGAAATACTTTTCCCAGTTTGTTGTGAGAGAACTTGACTATCCTCCACAGAGTCCATCTCCATCCACACCTCTGGATGGACTAGACCCAGAGTTGGACCTCTGTAACAGAGATAGTATCTCTGGGATACTGGTGTGATAGCACCTAAGGACAGGGAGTCTGATCAGAGAGTAGGGGCAGAGATTTATTCTAAAATATACTTTTAATGAATACTTGGCTATTTGGGTTTTCACAGATGTGTGGATATGTGTGCATTAACACACATAAGCGGCATCCACAACTGCTCACACATGGAAAACGTGCAGAAAAAGTGAACTTGCTGTAAGGAAGCTGTAAGGGGTTCATGTGGTAAAGCTGTCGGGTATATGTTGCATGCTTTTGTTTTGACACTTCCTGTTTTATTTTGTATTCTAACATCCCTTCTCATTTCAGAGCACTTCACTTCCCGCCTGCATGCTTTCCTGCCTGCACTGTTGAGCACCTCCTCCTGACCTAGTTTCCAGCACCGCTCACCTGCGTCTGATTGTCATCCCCCTGTCATTGTGTTCACCTGTGTATAGTTATTCACTCCCCTCACGGGTATTTAATGTGTGCTCCCCATTCCTCCTGTGCCAGTTCGTTTTGCTCCTTAGTGACAATCGTACCAGCGTTTATTTCCTCGTGTTTGACTCCCCGTGAATTTGATTACTCTGCTCGTTTTTTGATATTGCCCTTAGCCAGCCGTTTTTGGACTTGTCTGCTTTGCTATCTGCTCCACCGTGTACCGACCCTGTTTTGTAATAAAAGACGCTGATTTTTGACTATTCCTGCTTCCGAGTCTGCTCTTGAGTCCAGCCTGTTAGTACCGAGCCTTGACAGAAGCTGGCTAGGCCCAAACTCAAAACTCACAACTGTAAGGAGGCTTGATAACAATTATAATAATGCAAAAAGAAATCAGTGCACTTTTCCACACAGCCTCACTAATACTCTTGTGGTTAAACCGGACGGAATCAGCAAGTTCAACATCTGGCGGAAAGCCCGAAACTAGAAGCGACACAGGCATTAAAATATTAATACCCTGGAATATCCTGCTTTTTGGGTTAGGGTTAGGGTTAGAGTCAGGGTCAGGGTTAGGGTCAGGGTTGGATTAATTAGTTGGTTGCAGCACCAACAAAAGGCAGGTGGAACTAGTGGGATAGGTCTTACTCAGTACATCCTATCAGAGATAATCCTGCATCATGACCTCCGCCTGTGTGCACTGGCCAGTGATTTAATCACAGGACTGTATCGCTCAGCAATCCGCTCGACTCAGCAACTAAAGTTACAGCTTGAAGACTACCACAAGCATTTTCTGTTTTTATTTAATGTTTCATAATTGCATCTCTTCATCAAAATAAGTTAAACTTATAAGAGCAAGTCTCGCTCTGTGCTCATCATTAAAAGTTTACACTTTGCATAATTTATGAAACGACAGTATCGGTTTGTGGACCACATACAGTCCCAGCACAGAATGACAGCATTATTCTGGCCTCAAGTAAAAAAAAGCTAAATATAAAAGTTAATTTTATAATTATTATAAAATATACAAAATACTGAGTCCTCAGAATATATCCATAAAACAGGCTGGTAAAAACGGAGTCATTTCAAGACTGAATGTGTCAGAGGTGGAGGCCTTCCTTTTGAAGCAGAGACTCTTGTAAAATGTTTTAAAGTATGCATGAGTCAAACTCAGGATAATATTCAAGTTACAATGAAATTTTGTCTATATAATCCAAGCAGAGTCAGAGAGTTTTTTTTTTCATACAACTTTTCAGAGGGCTTGACATTTCTGTGAATATACTATAAAGCTATGCTGTGACATTTTAAATAGTAACAGTGTCCACATATATATGATAGGAGCATAAATGATGGGTAAAATGGGATTTGTAAAAGGGATAAAAGAATAATACATATTTGTATGGGCAGAAGGGGTTGTGATATATAAATAGTGTCTAATACCTCCAGTGAGATGGCAACCAGTCACCTGGTAGCTTTCAGTGGCTTTCTTAGAAAACAAGGCAAACTAACTACCGGGGGCCGTAGTTTAGATATAGGATGTGATGCCAGCAGGAATGGGAACTGGTCTCTTACTTTAGCAGTTGTTGTTGTTTTCTTTTATTGTATCTAACAATGACCAAATTGAAAAACTGTCAGATCAATACTATACTGTGGCCATGTAAGGCCTGAGTGGATCCCTCAGCATGACATAACCAGAACACTGTAGAGATGATTCATATCTCTGAGGCATGCTTAGCAAACATTAACTACTAACAAGACAACTGATAACCAGTTTGCTGCTTGTTATTTGAAGTTAAATACATGTATTCAAAATTATTGTCATTTCTCTGTAAATTACTCAGTATTTGTAGGGCTGCTGGTTTACAAAATACTGGTTTAAAATATATGTTTGTGAATGTGTGTGAAGCTTACAGTTACAAAAGTCCACTAACAAGCGCATACTGTATAACCTCACCATGATGACGAAGCCTTGACAGCAGTGAATTAGTTGCTGAGGTCATCGTCTTTAACATTAACTCATCTTTAAAATTAAATTGTCACACAGAAGTGTCATACATGCTGTATTTGTGAGACTTATTACATTCATGCTAACATGTATTGATCAAATAATCAAAAATCACAGGACATGTAAAACTAATTAGGCACAGATGTATAGAAGTGTGTAGCCTTCACCAAAGGCTGATTTCATAATTATGACTTCCATATCTCATAATGTGTCATAATTACAGCTTTGTAAGTAAAACATTGTTTTTGTTAAAGCACAAAGCAGATGATTCAGTATTTTTCTTTATGTCATTAAATTTCATTCAGATTCAAAACCAACAATGTGCCTGTATCTGCTCTGCATTGTATTCCTCCGTGTCTTAGAGCTCCATTGTTGTTGTTTAAAACACATCAGTGAGTCACACTGTTGCTCTGGGTGACGAGTTCCTTCATTACCACGAACCGACACACTAGTTTATTTTGATGCAATACAATAGGCGTAGAGTATATGCGCACCGCCCGCTCTGGGCCATCCTTCCCGGGCTCGGCTCCTGAGACGGGCTGATGAGGGCTGGAACTATCCATTCATTGCCTGTTACGAGGCAGGGTGGTTATGGTTTTAATGCCGGTGCAGTGGAGTCTGCTCTCTACTTTTTACAGTGTCTGATGGATGGACGGCTGTCTCAGGACTTTTCTTTGGCCACCCAGAGGTGGGTTCAAACAGGGCAAGAGGTGAGGAGGCAACGTCCAGTGATGCGTGACACCTCCTCGTGGTGGGAACCGCCATTAGTGCTCCAGGGTTACAATATCATAACTGTGGTTCTCACTGTGTGTTTGAGGGTGCTCTGGTTGCCTTCTGCAGTCCAAGGACTGAAAAACTGGAAACTCCAAATTGGTCATAGGCGTGATTATAAGTGTGACAGTTTTTTCTGTAGGTGTATGTTAGCTCCGTGGTAGTCTGGTGACCTGTCCTGTATACCCGAACACCTCAGTATATTCTGAGATAAGCCCCACCGCTACGCTCTGCAATTTAAGGTAGTATACATAATGCATAGATAAATGACTGGATAAATAAAAGAACCAACAGGTGCAAATTTTCTGCAAAAACAGCAAATAAAATAGTGTTTGGAAAATTAAAAAAAAGGGAAAATGTTGGCAAGGAAACAAAGAGATTATTGAACCTAATGTTGAATCTGAGCTTTTATCAAAAATCAAGACATTTCATGGTGCTGTGTTGGAAGGCAAGTGTGAATTTTAAAGCAGCAGTTAAAGTGATTAGACAGAGTATGACAGAACTGATTCAAGGGTTGGACAATCCAGACGGTCTTCACCTAACTACTCTTATAATCAGCGGTTAAATAAGAAGAATATGAGAGCGAGGAATGAGTTTAGTCACAAACAGTTAGTGATGAGATTTCATGATTATGATTATGATGGTGATGAAGAATAGAAAGACTCACAGCAATGCTGTGGCTGAAGCCAGAGCCCGGCTGAGGGCTGGTCGCACTGATGTAGTTGCCCACACCAGAGTCCTGACTGGAGGTTCCATAGAGGTCAGCTACAGGGCCAGGACTGCCGGCACCAGGAAAGACGCCAGGCCGGGTTCGGTTGGTTCCTGTTGAGGAAATTATAACACAACTGGCACCCAGAGATGAAAGCTGACTGTGACCAACACCGAGAAGGAAACTTTATTTCACACAATCCTCCTGCTTCAGTAATGATTTGAAGAACATACATAATATTTGTGTTCTTTTCATAGATATGATAAAATGTAAATTGTCACACACAATGATAGCATTGTGTGTGAAACGGGCAGATAAGGCCTATTGTCTTCTGTCAGGACCTTCATTTTTAGCATTTACATGGAGGGGTAAGTCCTGTGGGATAGATAGAGGGTCATGGTTTGAAGCGCAGGGCCACTGATAACGCATCGGTATCTGACAAGCTGGGAGTGTGAAACACACACATCTTCTGAAGATGGTCAGATGTGCCTGGGGGAAATTAATGGCAACACTTAGTGTCTTTATTGTGTGGAAGGTGTTTCCAAAATGTTCCTAAGCCTAAAGAAAATTAAATATGTATTAGGATGAGTGGAAGACCTCAACATCAGTAACATCCTCAGCTGGCCCAGCATCTGCACCATTACTCAGGATATGTATGTTCACAGGTCACACACATTTTTCTAGTAAGTAACCAGCTAACATTCACCGTAGTTAATGCCATGCCTGCAGCTAAACGCTGTACGTACGTTGCACGTTGACATTGCCGTCTTGTCGATACAGATCCCTTAAAATATGCTCAGGTTGGCTCACCAATACTGATGGACATCGAAAAATGCTGTTTTGAAATATATGCAGTTAAACAAACACTCCAAACCACCTAAACCCCACTCCCACCCACTCTGCTCATTTGTCTCCCTCTGAGTGCCATTTGGTGACACACCTATTATTAAAATGGAATATTAAATCAGGTTGAGGCTGCAACCTTTTACCTGACATATTGCTTTCTGAATGGGAGGTCTATGTGAGTCAGGAGTCAGGCTTAAAAAAAAAAAAATAAAAAATGACAGGCTGAAAAACTGCTCAAAACTGCAACAACCACAGAAAGATTTTACTTTACTTTAAAACTCGATTATAATGTCTCACAAAAATGGTACCAAACAATACCAAAATCATGTGATCAGAAGTCTATGCAGTGTGGTGTTCAATGGCAAAAAATGTATACACATAAACAAAACTGTAAATGTATTGTGTATCTCGCAGACTGTTTGCATTATACTGATAATGCAGAAAGTCTGGTAGATAAACAGTCCTCACACAACAGTTTGAATGATAACTTGTGACATTTGTTGTGCATTCTCCTACTGTGTCCAGCAACAGGAGCGATCAGTGTGTCTGCAGTGTAGTGTTTGTGCAGCTTCTGTCTCTTTGTCACCTTGCTGTTGGGTTTGCTGTGAGTCTACATGCATGTGTGGGATGAGCTTGGAGAATCACACCTGGGCTCTTAAAAGGGTCCGGGCTGTGCAGGTGGTGCTGGAGGGATACGGGAGAGTTGCAGGCTGAGCTGGCATGCTCACTGGGCAAAATCTGAGTAGCAGCCTGGGCCCCCAGGGAGCCATAGTCGGCCAGGGAGTAGGGCGCTCCTCCCCGTACGTCACCGCCGGCCCCGGCTGTGGAATACAGCCCATAATCAGGGAACCCTGGGAGACAGGGAGGAAGAGGAGGAGGAGGAGGAGGAGGGGGAGAGGATGGGGCTCCATCACTGATATTTATAATGACCTTCATCAATAGTTTCTGTGTGGATGTCTTCCTGTTACTCCCCCCTCTGCTATCAAAACGGGCCATGTGTTGTAATCCACAAAAACAATAGTCAAAATGTAATGAGAAAAAATCACAACCGTTTACTGCCTTGATGATATATCAAACCAAACATACTAGACACTCTGCAGCTACTGAGGACTACACATAGATCCATCCTGACGTCACCCTGCCGACGAGCTCATGTGAAATATATTATCAAGGCATCACAGCATCATCCAAGAACCAGCACCAACAAAACACAATTAATGCCAGTTCAAATGAATTATTTCCCTCCTATTTAATAATGTAATACACTGCTACAGCAACAGAGCAGACATTATTGCTAAAGCGGATGATGATTAAGAATGATCAATAATGTAGGTTTGGCTACATAAATCCATGAGGAAAAGTCAGAAAAGTCTTATTAATTTTAGATGTGACACTGACAGGTTTGTAAGATGGAGTCAGAGAAATATCTTGTTGAAAAAGAGCTCATATTGAAAAGGCCTCTACTAAGGGATTATGCCTCACCCTCCTGAAAGGTTTTGCTTTGCAGAGGAAATGCTCTCAACTATAAATATAGATGATGAAGACATTTTCAGCATTGATGCAAATTAATTAAAGAGTGAAGCAGTGTCATAGGAGGCATTGTCCTGATCCTGACTGAAGCTACAGTATATAAACTTGGGGAAAAAAAGTTTGGAAATTTGTGTTTGGTGGATTATATCTCTGTTGGTCCAATGCTAGCTGTCATATTTTTTTCCGAGTTTAATATTTTGAGCGTGGATGTCACAAAGCCAGGCAGGTATCAAAGGTAGCTTTTCAAAATTAGTAATACTGTGAACTGAAATTGTTGTAATTATTAATTTGTGCCCCAAAATTACATCATATGCTTACTGGAATGCACAAGTAATGGACTGAATAAGTTTAACTTTTAACCTTTAACTAAATCATGCCCTTACTTAATGAATTTATTCAAATCAATTGTGTCAATTTATTGTTGCAGTAGGAAATGAATTTACAGTGTTCAACATTTACAAAAACCATAGAAAGGCCCTGATTGAAGTTGGTAAATCAAATTAACCCCCAACAAACAACTATGATCTCAATGATCTATTCATATGAATGCAAGACATAGTTGTGGGTAGACCACCGTCTCCTTTTTCTCTGCCAAATAAATAAATGGAGATGTTCTCTCAATAATCCATCCTAACTAATAATCCTAACTGCCCTCTAGCAGCAGAGAGGGAAAATCTGCTGAGTCAGGTTTATGGGTGAATAATATGTCGAGCCACTAGGGGCAGCAGCACATGCTGCATTCACAAGGTGCAGACGCCAATTTGCCAAAGATTTGCCACCACAGACCGTCTGAGATCGCAGGGACGGGGCAGGGGCTGCTGCTAAGTCCCGCCCCTTCTGGTAGACCCCACGGGACCTGTGGATCTATGGGTTCACCTACCGGAGCCACGAGCTGCTGCTACTGCTGCTGCCATTG
This sequence comes from Pterois miles, assembly GCA_947000775.1. Taxonomy (NCBI): domain Eukaryota; kingdom Metazoa; phylum Chordata; class Actinopteri; order Perciformes; family Scorpaenidae; genus Pterois; species Pterois miles. The sequence continues at coordinate 67,020 of CAMQGK010000416.1, read as the reverse complement.
GTCCGTACGCTGCCGCTGGGAAGCCTGGGAAAACAACACAGACGAGAGCGCTCATGATTCCTTCGTCCAATCACTGAATGTGGCTACAACAGCGCGGCTACATGGGCAGTTTTCTACGTCACTCATGAAAACGGCTGAAATACGTTTATTTCTGAAATTTCTCCATGTTTCAAAATCATGTGAAAATTAGTTACACATGTTTTTTAATGACGTGAACTGGGCCTGTTAGGGGGAGCAGCCTCATTCTGCCTGGTCTCATTTAGCATTGAACATTAGATATTAATCAATTAGTCTCATAATCTCAGCGTTAATACATACTGCATACTGGACACACTGTACAATGATCTAAATTATTTTATATACACACAAATCAAATAACCAAGTTCCTTATGAATGAAATGTTTAAGCAAGTACACGACTAAACTAGTGAGAATAAAATAACTGCATATGAAAAAAAATATTGAATGAATACAATGAGTAAATGGCAACTGAATAAATGAGTACAAGAAATACAACAATGGACATTCAGGAATCAATCAGATGTGACTGTAGATTCAGTGATTGATATTTGTCAGTTACATTTACTGTTTCATTTTGAATTACCAGCCTGTTTTATGATTATATATATATATATATATATATATATATATATATATATATACATATATATATATATATATATATATTATATATATATATGTGTATATATATATATATATATATACACATATATATATATATCTATATATAGTGGCCCCCCAGGCCATAATAGCTAAGTAGCGGCAATTCTGCAGTAATGAATGAACTGAAATTGCTTAATAAATAGAGGTTGCATGCCAACTGAAATGGAAAAGCAATTGATCCTCTGCATGGATCGCTGGAGAAGTTGATCTCAGGAAACCAAGATACACTGAAAACACAGCTGGAATAAACAGCCACAGAAATGCACCTGAATCTGCAGCTGGAAGGGGGCAGTCTGAGCTCCAGGATGGGAACAAGTGAGATTACAGGTTACATGATGGCCTGGACCAACATGTGACCAACCCAGATACCACAGAACAAATCCTGGCAAGAGGACGCCAGCCTGTCTTTGTTAAGGTGGAACTGCCATCAGTATAAGAGAAAATGTCTGTGCACAGGAGGAGAGCGAACCTTAAGAACAGAAAATGTTTTATTTTCGAGGCAGAACTGCATAAGAAATGTCTTCTGGATTTTCAGGACTCTCCTTAGCGTTATGGTCTGGTGATTACCAAATGTTCATTGGAGAGCTGTTAAAGTTGTTAAAGCAGTTGATATTTTTGTCAAGAATACTGTTTTTGACCATATTTCTGTCTGTTTTCTGTCTGGACAAAGAATGGCATAATGCTTTGTTTACATTTTAAACATCAGATATGAGGATCTTCGTTTGTCATAATTTCTGTTACCCAGAATCCTCAACCTGGGGCCAGAAGTCTGATAGTTTCTCTTGTCATTTATTGGGATTGATGTACTCCGCCAAGATCATAAAGCTAAAGTCAGCTACAGAAATGACTTGACTAGAGAATGTGAGAAAGACACTTGCATAGTATTTACAATACTGCCAGCTGAACATGGTATAAAATGGTATAATCATATGAAAATGCAGCCGTTTTTTATTTCCTCAGTCGTTGTCAGTGGGGCTCCAGAAATGTGTTATATATATCTAACAATTCAACCTCACATTGACAGTTTTTCAGTAAAATGAAGGTTAAATGGCATCATGACTTCACAGCTGTGCTAAACTGTATCTCTAGTTCATGACAGACTCTGGTCTATCCCAAAAATGCCATGTGGTTACTGCACCAACAGAGTGTGATTTCTGATAACATGCAGACAGCATGGCTTAACGCTGTAGTAACCTATGGCTGTTTAGGAACCACTGTGTAAAACCCAGTCATGCATTCAGATGACTGCCTCCATGCAGGATGCACAGCACTGAGCCTGAGGGGCAGCCTGCTGCATAACACACATCATCTGTATAATCCATCCTGGATAAATAAGTGCCAAATTAGCCAATAGGGTGTTTTAAGAGTGTGCATGTGTGTGTGTATCTGAGTGTGTGTTGCTGTCCTTGTGAGAGTCATCTTCAGTTTTAAACCACTGTAGTGGGGAAAATATCACATTGTGACGACATTCACTATTTCAAAAGACTGTCTGAAAGTTACGACTTGGTTTTAAGGTGAAAGGGCCTCTACAGAGGAATCAGATGTTGCTTGTTAACGGCGACACCAGTCAGTGTGCTGTTGTTCACTTCGCACTACGTAGATGTGAGTGAGACACACACAAGACTGAACATGTTTGACACATCTAGATGAAGCAAGCAGGTTTGTCCACTCTCATGCCGATAAGACTATTAAATACATGATGAATCTCCCTTTGAGGTATGATTTCAACAGATATTCACCATCATGCAATTTATCATGATTCCGTATTTTATTCAGTTGACAGGCCTAGTCTCTGTGTAAAAGATGTTGCACGACTTTGTGTTAGAAAGCAGTAGTGTGTGTGTATACACTACTACTACAATGATATCTGTATGCATAACTGGTTAGGCACTAATCAAAAGAGAAGCATCCCAGGCATGTTCGTCAGAGGTAAGCAGGAAGAGGGACTAAAGCAGGGGAAGCTTTTATTAGCTGGGCCTGCAGAGGAAGCTGCTTCTAGGAGCCTGTGACATTCAGGTTTCATCAAAGGCCGACATGTCCTCCACCAAAAATGGACAGCGATGAAAGACAAAGAGAAAAGATCTTTGTGTAAAATGGGCAAAGGACAGGAAAGCAGCTAGAAAAAGGCGGGAAGATGCCATAACTCTCGCTGATATCCCACCACAGGAATGGACACGTAGTCCAAATACAACTGACATCACTGCAGCGCAGTGTACCGTCACAGCTGTATTCTCCCGTCAATACAAAGCAAAGCCTTGAAGCTGCACCTGGAATTAATGTTGTGTTTATCACAGTGTTTGTCTGCTAGTGCATTAGTACACAACACAACACCTAAGTTTCTCACACTCACTACACCGCAGCACACACATACCAACACAGTAATGAAATCCATGGAAACTGGTTTAAAATGTCTACAGCAAATATACCAAAGCACTTCCAACATGCGAGTATGACATGTAATCATTACTGTTGCCATTTACCTTCAGCGTGTCTCCCACTAACATCCAATTCGACATTTGAGATTACTCTAAACGGGCTGTGAAAACAGGACTTCGACTCAGCCTCAGCCTTCGCACAAACACACACCGACATGAGCCACCTTGTTTGACCTCCTCTGAATCGGGTCTCTGGCGAGGATTATGGGCAGTACTCAAGAAAAAGATGAGCTCCTCGCTTTCTCAACAGTCAATTTTTAACCTCTACGGTGAGCCTACTACTCTAAATCCCTCAATACTACGGGGGGGGGGGGGTCATTCTGGTACTATCAGGAAATCACAGGGAAGTGCAGAGAGGGAAGAACAGGGAGAAGGGTAGCAGCCATGGGATTAGGAGCAAAGCACCTCTCCCTCAGAAAGGGTCTTTATGGAAACCAGGACCAGCAGCATCCACTACATGCCTCAGCTTCACTGTCCCAGCAGAGATTAGCCTCCGACTGAGACCCGGTCTGCTGCCGTCCTGAACGTCCAGTCGCGCTCCATGAATTAACGGCTCTTCCAGCAGCCAGAACACTGAAGCTGCAGGTTCCAGTCTGCTCCATTTAAAAAGAGTCCATGCTCTGAACAGTCCCTGATAAAAAGCAGGCAAGTTATACAGACGTAAAAGATTACAATTAGTTAAAAACACAGATGCATCCAATCCTAAACCAGACACTCCCCTTAAAATGATGCTCATCACTGGCCTCCATAAGACCTGCTCAGTCCCTGTCAGGTATCTCTGTACTGTTTGTAGCCTGAATGCTGCTAACCTGCTCTCCAGGTGTATTAACCCCTGCCCCCCTTCCTCCTTTGGCAAGTACAGCACACTCTGTGGAACCCAATGCAGATTATCCCAAAATAGTGTAGTACACCCAGGCAAACACACACCATCCATATGTGACCGAATATTATGTAACATGGGTTCTATAGAGAGGGCATAAAGCATACCAGACATTGAACATCCTTGTCTTATTCCACGTTTTACTTTAAAAGGTTTACATAGATCCCCGTTGATTTTCAAAATACTCTCAATGTCCTCATACAACACCTTAATCTTGGCAATAAGATCAGGGCTGAGACCGAGTCTTTCTAAAACTTTCCAAAGATAACGATGCTCAACCCGATCAAATGCCTTTTCCTGGTCCAAAGAAACCAAACCAGCATCACACGCCAATGAACCAGAGACCTCCAAAAAGTCTCTAATCAGTGACACGTTGTCAACTATAGACCTGCCAGGAACACAGTATGTTTGGGTTCGATCAATAATTTCATCCATCACCTTCTTCAGTCTGTTTGCCAACACCTTTGACAACAGTTTGTAGTCTGAACACAGCAGGGAGACCGGCCTCCAGGTCTTTATGTCCTGCAGGTCTCCTTTTTTTGGTAATAGAGTCAGAACTGCTCTCCTGCAGCTCTGAGGCAAACATGCATCATTAAAACTTTCATTAAAAACGTCCAGGACATCCTCTCCCAGCTCAGTCCAAAAAGCTCTGTAGAATTCTGGTGGCAGTCCATCAGTTCCTGGGGCCTTCCCCCCTGCAGGTCTCGCAGAGCCACCAACACCTCCTCTGCTGTCAGGGGACCCTCCAGGTCTTTATTGGTCCCCTCAGACACACAGGGCAGCCCCCTGCAGAACGACTCAAACGCCTCCTCATCCTCAGTGAACTCGCTCTCAAAGAGCTGAGCATAAAAGTCCACAGCTCTCTGCCGGATCTCTTTCCCATCGGTCAGCAGCCGTCCTGCAGGTGACCGCAGAGCGTGAATAAACCTGCTCTGCCCGTTCTTCTTCTCCAGGCTAAAGAAGAACTTGGACGGCGAGTCCATCAGAGCAGCGCTCTGAAACCGAGACCGAACCAGCGCCCCCTGTGCCCTGCAGCCTAGCAGGTCTGCCAATAAGGCTTTTTTAGATCTGAGGTCCTTAAAGTGACCTTGATTTCCTGTGGCCTCTGCAACATTTTCCAGCTCCACTATCCCAGTCTCTAGATCTCTGATAGACTTGGTGAGGTTATGAGAGACACTGAGAGTATATTGTTGACACAATTCTCTGACCTGCACTTTTCCATAATCCCACCACTCTTTCAATGATTTAAAATCTTCTTTTCTCTCTTGGAAATTTTTCCATAAAAAAACAAACATTTCTTTAAACTGTAAATCCAATAAAAGAGCAGTGTTAAACCAATATGCAGACTTGTGTTTAAGATTTGCAATAAAAACGTCACATAAAACCATAGAATGGTCCGAGAAACCAACAGGGACAATCTTACATCCTTTAAAAATGCTCTGGTGATGCTTAAAACAATAAAACCTGTCTAATCTGGCCATTGAAAGATAATTTTCATGACTCTGAACCAGGTATATTGTCTATTTTTCCCATTCATCTCTCTCCACATATCAGACAGCTTATGAGTTTCTACCAGCTTCTTCATTTTGTGTTTTGAGGCAAGATGAGGTTCGATATGGTTCCTGTCTAAATCCCTCTCTGTGCAGTTAAAATCTCCCCCTAAAAACAAAAACTCCTCTGGTTCACACTTATTTAAAACCCCACTCAACTCATCTAAAAAACCCAGTCTTTCAGCTCCTACATTGGGAGCATACACATTAATAACAGTGCTTTGAGAAGAGAAGTGCCACTCCTCCACTGTTTCTGTTTAGATGGCTAAAAACAATCTGTCCATCCCATTCTTTCCTCCAGTCACTTTCATTTGTACAGTCACTGTGTGTTTCTTGAATTAACATTACATTTATATTTTTCATTTTCACAGTTTTTCCTCACATCTCTGGCTCCATTTATGTTTAAAGTTGAAACTCTCAGATCACTCATGAGGCCTGAGTTGAGAAGAAACACCCAGCAAACAACAAAGAGAAGACAGACCGTCTGACATTGTCCCTGATTCATCATCATTAAAAAGTTCATTTTTCAGTCTCACAACTATTTTCTTAAGTCTGAAAATTTCTGTGTCAGCAAAACCTCTATTTCCTTTGTCTCTCATCTGTGTCCTGATAGAGAACAGCAGTAGCTCTTTGTCTGAGAAGTACTCCTCATATTTAACATTTTTCATGTTTTTTGTTATCTGTAGAAATGTCCTTATGTCTTTAACTGTGGACATGTTTTCCTGCTGTGACCCAGTGTAAGACTGGCTGTCTTCCTCCTCCTCCATGCTGGACTCATTCTCTGTCTGTCTCATTTTCTGACTTCGTCTTAGTTTACGTGTTTCCTCCTTCTTAGTTTGAGTATCGTTGCTATTTTCTATTACTTTTCTTTTCAGAGCAGGAACTTTAAAACCAGTCTCATCTGTCATCATGTCCTCATCACTGTCCCTGAGGATGTCCTCTGCTGCTCTGCTGCCATGTTCAACCCAGTCTGCTCTCCTGCTGCCTCCTCACTGTCTTTCTGTCTGTCCTCCTCACTGTCTTTCTGTCTGTCCTCCTCACTGTCTTTCTGTCTGTCCTCCTCACTGTCTTTCTGTCTGACCTCCTCCTTACTGTCTTTCTGTCTGACCTCCTCCTCACTGTCTTTCTGTCTGACCTCCTCACTGTCTTTCTGTCTGACCTCCTCCTCACTGTCTTTCTGTCTGACCTCCTCCTTACTGTCTTTCTGTCTGACCTCCTCCTCACTGTCTTTCTGTCTGACCTCCTCACTGTCTTTCTGTCTGACCTCCTCTACTGTCTTTCTGTCTGACCTCATCACTGTCTTTCTGTCTGTCCTCCTCACTGTCTTTCTGTCTGTCCTCCTCACTGTCTTTCTGTCTGACCTCCTCCTTACTGTCTTTCTGTCTGACCTCCTCCTCACTGTCTTTCTGTCTGACCTCCTCACTGTCTTTCTGTCTGACCTCCTCACTGTCTTTCTGTCTGACCTCATCACTGTCTTTCTGTCTGTCCTCCTCACTGTCTTTCTGTCTGTCCTCCTCACTGTCTTTCTGTCTGACCTCCTCCTTACTGTCTTTCTGTCTGACCTCCTCACTGTCTTTCTGTCTGTCCTCCTCACTGTCTTTCTGTCTGACCTCCTCCTCACTGTCTTTCTGTCTGACCTCCTCACTGTCTTTCTGTCTGACCTCCTCACTGTCTTTCTGTCTGACCTCATCACTGTCTTTCTGTCTGACCTCCTCCTTACTGTCTTTCTGTCTGACCTCCTCCTTACTGTCTTTCTGTCTGACCTCCTCCTCACTGTCTTTCTGTCTGTCCTCCTCACTGTCTTTCTGTCTGACCTCCTCCTCACTGTCTTTCTGTCTGACCTCCTCACTGTCTTTCTGTCTGTCCTCCTCACTGTCTTTCTGTCTGTCCTCCTCACTGTCTTTCTGTCTGACCTCCTCCTCACTGTCTTTCTGTCTGACCTCCTCACTGTCTTTCTGTCTGACCTCCTCCTCACTGTCTTTCTGTCTGACCTCCTCACTGTCTTTCTGTCTGACCTCCTCACTGTCTTTCTGTCTGACCTCCTCACTGTCTTTCTGTCTGACCTCCTCACTGTCTTTCTGTCTGACCTCCTCCTCACTGTCTTTCTGTCTGACCTCCTCCTCACTGTCTTTCTGTCTGACCTCCTCCTCACTGTCTTTCTGTCTGACCTCCTCCTCACTGTCTTTCTGTCTGACCTCCTCACTTTCTTTCTGTCTGACCTCCTCCTCACTGTCTTTCTGTCTGACCTCCTCCTCACTGTCTTTCTGTCTGACCTCCTCCTTACTGCCTGCATCACTCTGTCTGTTTCTCTGTTCTACAGTTTTCTTGTTCCGCCTCTTTCTCTTTTCCTCCTCCCTGTGTGTCTCCTCCCTGTGTGTCTCCTTCCTGTGTGTCTCCTGCTGTGTCTCCTCCCTGTGTGTCTCCTCCCTGTGTCTCTCCTCTTCCTCCCTGTGTGTCTCCTCCTGTCTCTCCTCCCTGTGTGTCTCCTCCTTCTCTCCTCCCTGTGTGTCTCCTCCCTGTGTGTCTCCTCCCTGTGTGTCTCCTCCTGTCTCTCCTCCCTGTGTGTCTCCTCCCTGTGTGTCTCCTCCCTGTGTGTCTCCTCCCTGTGTGTCTCCTTCCTGTGTGTCCTCTTGTGTGTCTCCTGCTGTCTCTCCTCCCTGTGTGTCTCCTCCTGTCTCTCCTCCCTGTGTGTCTCCTCCTTCTCTCCTCCCTGTGTGTCTCCTCCTGTCTCTCCTCCCTGTGTGTCTCCTCCTGTCTCTCCTCCCTGTGTGTCTCCTCCTGTCTCTCCTCCCTGTGTGTCTCCCTCCCTGTGTGTCTCCTCCCTGTGTGTCTCCTCCCTGTGTGTCTCCTCCCTGTGTGTCTCCTCCCTGTCTCTCCTCCCTGTGTGTCCTATCCTCCCTGTGTGTCTCCTCCCTGTGTGTCTCCTCTTCTCTCCTCCCTGTGCTCTATTATCTTTTTGGGTTTTTCCAGGACAGGCTCTGGCTAAATGTCCTTCCTCTCCCAGCTGAAACACTCAGAGCTCAAAGACAAACACAACAAATAACCCCACTCACATAACCCAAAGCCCCCTTTCTTACTGAGGATCATGTGAACCTGCCGCCTGTGTGAAACAACGTGTTTCACCAGCGGGGATCTGCAGCCCGCCGCCAGCTTCCTGACCGGGGAGACCAGCTCCCTGACCGGGAGACCAGCTTCCTGACCGGGGAGACCACCTTCCTGACCGGGGAGACCACCTTCCTGACCGGGGAGACCACCTTCCTGACCGGGGAGACCAGCTTCCTGAGAGACCACCTTCCTGCCGGGAGACCACCTTCCTGCCGGGGAGACCACCTTCCTGACCGGGGAGACCAGCTTCCTGACGGGAGACCAGCTTCCTGACCGGGGAGAACCAGCTTCCTGACCGGGGAGACCAGCTTCCTGACCGGGGAGACCACCTTCCTGACCGGGGAGACCAGCTTCCTGAGGAGACCACCTTCCTGACCGGGGAGACCAGCTTCCTGACCGGGGAGACCACCTTCCTGACCGGGGACACCAGCTTCCTGACCGGGGACACCAGCTTCCTGACCGGGGACCAGCCGATCCGAGGAGACCAGCTTCCTGACCGGGGAGACCAGCTTCCTGACCGGGGAGACCAGCTTCCTGACCGGGGAGACCACCTTCCTGACCGGGGAGACCAGCTTCCTGACCGGGGAGACCAGCTTCCTGACCGGGGAGACCACCTTCCCGTGTCGGGACAGCTCCCTCAGCAGGAGATCATCACTGACAAATGGCGGGATGTTTGAAATGACCCGCTAGAGTTGACCCGCTTTGCCGGCGTGGCGAGCGGAGACACCGACACAAACCGCCCGTTAATCACCACCCCGCTCTCGATCACTTTGTTCGCCTTTTCCACCTCATCGACAAAAATCACCACCGAGCTGTTCATCCTGGCCGCGGATTTAATGCTGCGGTGGTCCAGCACCTCCCCGACGGCCAGGCTGCAGTCCTCCACCGAGCACTGCCAGCTAGCGGGGATCTTAATGCCGTGTTTCCGGGTTAGTTTGGTGAACTCCATGCTGGAGTTTAACCCGCCGACCAGCGACAAACGCCGGCGGACCAAACAACACCAACAACCCCCTAAAATAAAATATATTCCACCTACAAACAAACACCACTGTTCAAAAACCACCACCTCCACCCTGTTTACCGCAAAAACCAGCAAGAGAAGAAACAGAGAGAGAGAGAGAGAGAGACAGAGAGAGAGAGAGAGAGAGAATAGAGAGAGAGAGAGAGAGAGAGACAGAGAGATAAGATAGATAGAAGAGAGAGAGAGAGAGAGAGAGAGAGAGAGAGATAGATAGATAGATAGAGAGAGAGAGAGAGAGAGACAGAGAGATAGATAGATAGAGAGAGAGAGAGAGAGAGAGAGAGAGAGAGAGATAGATAGATAGAGAGAGAGAGAGAGAGAGAGAGAGAGAGAGACAGAAAGAGATAGAGAGAGAGAGTGGCAGCAGCCTGCTGTGTTCTCCGGTGGTCTGTAGCCTTGAAGGCAGAACAGTCCTGAAGGTGACATGTTTTAATCCTGTTTCCTCGGCTTTGTCACACCGTGTGACTCCATCCAATCATCAACTAAAAGGTCAGCATTAGGTCAGCAGCACTAGAGCTTTTTAAACTACAGTAACATAAACTAGGCAGCACCATATGAGGACAATCTGCCATGAGCAATAACACTGATCAATACTGAGATGATGACATGACTGGTGATCAATAAACAGATATTGAAGTGTTCATATTAGCTCTACTGATGTCAGCCTGGTTGGTTTTAAAGTCAGAACCAGATTAGATTTGAATATTTAAATCCAACTAGGACACATGTTTTTCTAGAGCAGCAACAGTAATGTTGACAACAGCAGAGTCACCATAGAAACTCATTAATATCTGACTGGAGACAATCTGACAGATCAATAAAATCAATCAGATTCCTGAGTGAAGTTTATAAAAACTGAAGAACACAAACATCAGTCGGTATCAGTCATACATAAACTAACCTAGTCAGACTACAGAGTCTACTGCCAGCTTTAGTTTACTACTGAGATACATGACAAACTAACCTAAACAGTCAGACTACAGAGTCTACTGCCAGCTTTAGTTTACTACTGAGATACATGACAAACTAACCTAACAGTCAGACTACAGAGTCTACTGCCAGCTTTAGTTTACTACTGAGATACATGACAAACTAACCTAACAGTCAGACTACAGAGTCTACTGCCAGCTTTAGTTTACTACTGAGATACATGACAAACTAACCTAAACAGTCAGACTACAGAGTCTACTGCCAGCTTTAGTTTACTACTGAGATACATGACAAACTAACCTAACAGTCAGACTACAGAGTCTACTGCCAGCTTTAGTTTACTACTAAACATACAAACTAACCTAACAGTCAGACTACAAGCCTACTGTCAGCTTTAGTTTACTACTAATACATACAAACAACCTAACAGTCAGACTACAGAGCCTACTCCAGCTTTAGTTTACTACTAAACATACAAACTAACCTAACAGCAACACAGAGTCTACTCCAGCTTTAGTTTACTACTAAACATACAAACTAACCTAAACAGTCAGACTACAGAGCCTACTCCAGCTTTAGTTTACTACTAAACATACAAACTAACCTAAACAGACTACAGAGCCTACTCCAGCTTTAGTTTACTACTAAACATACAAACTAACCTAAACAGTCACACAACCTACGCCAGCTTTAGTACTACTAAACATACAAACAACCTAACAGTCAGACTACAGAGTCTACTCCAGCTTTAGTTTACTACTAGAACATACAAACTAACCAACAGTCAGACTACAGAGCCTACTGCCAGCTTTAGTTTACTACTGAGATACATGACAAACTAACCTAACAGTCAGACTACAGAGTCTACTGCCAGCTTTAGTTTCAGCTTGTGTAGTCGAGGGTTACGTTGCTCCTAAACTTTATGAGGATAATATATTAATAACATGGAGGCTCTGTAGTTTGGACCCTTGTCAACAACAGATCATCACCTCTTCGCTGCTACTGTTCCTCCCTTAACAATAAACCGAACAGACCACTGATCACTGCTGACTAGAAGGAACTACAGTCATTTACTGACATGTTTACCATTCGCTTTACCCTGAGCTAACGTGTGGTGGAGAGTTAATAGCTGTAGTAGTGTGAACACAGTGACGGTGGTTGAGAGACTCGCTCAGTAAAATCTGGTCCGCCTCGCTGAAATTGAACCAATCACAACACACGACCTCAGCTTCAGTTACACTGTCCATGTGCTATGCCTCATATTTCTGTCCACCGTGTCCCAGCCTCTGTCCATAGGCCTTGATTTCTAGTGTGACAATAAACACAACCGAAAACTACACAATCGGCCTCATAACCTATTTCAAATGAACGGTACATACACAAACCGAACCGTGACCAGCAAACCGAACGGTTCAGTTTTTTCCCCAACTTTGCCCACCCTTAATACGTATGTATATTTTTAACTTTACAGTGAACATGCTTTAATTGAAATATACTGTATGTGGTATGAACGTGAAAATCAGCATAATATGGTACCTTTAAATAATGTCGGGGACTCACTGGGAACGTGAGCAGTGTGTGTGCATTGTGTTTTTATTTCGCCGTCCATGTTAACAGGTTAGAGCAGCGACAGCCTGCATGATGCATGTTTAATTGGATGAACATGTATGATTAAGATGTGTCATTATTAAACTGTTAAACAATCTTTGTGTTGTAGCTAAAATAATATAATTACATACTAGTAATAATAATACTGCTTTACTTTTAAAGGAATTCTCTCTAGAAAGTATCGTCACATGTTGGCATCAAGACAGGGAACTGGCCCACCAGCCCACCTCCCACTATACCACATACAGCATGAGGTCTGGTGGTAAGTGTGGACTGCTGATTACTAGCGCTCCGTTTCTCAGGTTAAAGGTATTTATGGGTCATGAATGGGGAAATAATAGCTTAGTGTCGTGTTATCAAATCAAATTTGGAGAGAAAGGGGGATTGCATTTCACTGAGATTAGTCTGCTTTGTGTGTGATTGTGTGTGTGTGTGTGTGTGTGTGTGTGTGTGTGTGTGTTAAAGGAGGAATCAAATAATTACCTGGTAACTGGTAGCCATAGCTTGGGGCAAAGCTGGTGTAGCCTCTGCTGTACGTAGCGATAAAGTTCGGATAACCTGGAGAGAAGGCGACATGAATGTTCGTCATATCACACTCAGTCTTTCATGGAGTCACACTCAGTTTTTCATCTGACCAGTGAGGCGATGTGAGGACATGGATGAAAATCCCCCCATTTCTCCATTCCTTTTGTTCCCGTCTTAATTCATCATTTATTCTGCTGTCTCTCTTCTATTTGAATCCATGCATACAGATACTGTATCTTGTCTTGTTGATTTAAAGGCTGCGTAAAGGAAATTCAGATTTGTTTTAAAGACATTATAAATGTTGGGAAATAGTTACTGAAAACATGCAAGGTTTCAGCACCTTCAGCAGACACGCCGCCAGTGTCTCAGAGCACAGAATACTGCTTATTTTTCCATGATTTTGAAAGCTTTTATCAATTAATCAAATTTGGCTGCGTGGTTAGTAACAAACCCAGTATTCATATTTTGTTTTATATGGTCTTTAATAAGTTCATTAAAAGAGTGTAGGGGTCCTAGAGAGGTTCTGAAAAGGCCATACACATTATCTATGGATTGTATACATATTCAACCCATGATATCTGCAAAAGGGTGGGAAAGTAAAATCCGAACTTGAGTGAGATAATTCATCATTGGCCTCTCAGCCTTGACTCCACTGAACTGTGTAGCGCCTGTATGGTAGTGTAGACCAACATCTGCTACCCCAAACACATGTTGCCAGCCACTTCTTTTCAGCTGCCAGTGGGCAGCTTCACCTGCAGGATGTGACCTGTCGGAGATTTGTGCTCCACCCCCCCCCCGATGTGTGAGTGACCTGTCCAACCAGAAGTCAACAGTGCAAATATGAAAGTATGTCACATACTCTATTCTGATTTTCACTGGCTTGGGCCAAACATATTTCTCTTTTACATAATAAGTCTAATTATCCAACACATATTTCATCCTTGCATTTAGTTTTTGAGTCAATAAATTATCAGCTATGCAGTTTTTCCCCATGGTTTTGTGTCAAAGACTAAATCTGTGATAAAACATACTTGTCAATGCTTCATGTATCTTTGCAGCTTCTCCACTGTGCATGTTGTGCTTGTAGTGTGACAATACCAAACAAACAGGTGCATTTCAATGTCAAAGAAATATTAAGATAAGATAAGATAAGATAAGATGAACCCTTATTAATCCCTGGAGGGAAATTCAGGTGTCATAGCCGACTGTAGTGCTACTTCCATGAACATGAAGCTAAAGGCGTTTTCCGTGGTTGAAGAAAGGCATTAAGCTGAGTCAGATAAGTACAGTATGTACACACACACATACTGAAGCAGTGTACTTACCCAGCATGCCCATGCCCAGCATGAAGGCATCCATAGTGTACGGTAGGCCCCTTGCTCGACTTCGTGTCCCTGGGGGAAACATCACTTCCTTGGGCTGGGCCTTTTTGCATTCTACCTGTGGAGCACGGACAACAAAGCCATAACCAGGACATAGACATAGCCACTGAGGTAATAACAGATTATGTACAGTTTTATACTGACAATGTGGTTGCCAAAAAGGTAGCTGCCATCTATTGAAATAACAACCCTTACATCGCTAAATGGATGAAAGCCAGTACTGGAAGGAAACAAACAGCAGTTAAACTCTGTACCGACTGGCACTCAGATCAGTGCAGAAGGAATTGAACCATTTTTTTGGGAGACTTATGAAGAAGCTGGAGAACATATTTTGTAGGTAGATTGCATCTGTATGGAGTTGCTCAAAAAAATAGGATTGTGGTCAGTTTTCTTACCGCTGGTAGTCTCGAGAGTCTAGAGCCCTGGTCCTGTGCAGTTGGGTCTGTTCTCTTCTTTTTGCTCGAAATGATGGATAGATATCCATCTTATATCACTGTCAAGTGTATGCAGCAGCCATTTCTTCCTGCCACGAGGGTTTTGGTGACAGACTGGTCTTTGGCTACCTTCTCAGGAAGTGGTTCCTGAAGGGGGTCAGGCGGCAGTGCCTGGTGATGTATGCCTCCTCCCTGCATTCGACTGCCACTGGTCCTGGAAGCCTTTTAGACTCTTTGAACATGCTGTTTGTTGCTTCGTGGTGACCACAGTGAGGCTACCAAATCAGACCAAATCCTTCTTTTATTCTTTCAGGTAACAATGCTGGACAGTTTAATTCTACCATCTAGTGTCTCTCTTTCAGTCGTGGCGACGTCCCGCCATTTTGCTGAGAATTGACTTCAAGTTTTTTGAAACTGCTATGTTTGGTATGCCATACGGACACAGCAGTGGTGAGAACAGCTAGCAGCAAACAACTGGTAAGTCACAGAAGCAAAGAAGCAAAGATGGAAATGCTACACTACACATTCAAAAATACGAAAGCTTCTTTTCAACTTTAGTTTTAGACTGTCCAGCTGGCAAATATCTCAGCCAGATACATACACCTTTGTTTTAAAATGTATTCATGTCATGGTCAAACGTTTTTTTTACTTATCATTTTTACAACTTTTCAGTTTACATTTAATTCATACTGTATGTTTTTAGTCTTTGTTTAAACCATCCGTCATGTCTTACAAGAGCATTCAGGAAATGCTGTCTGAACAGAGACAGTCATTGTTGACTCTGGCTCGTCAGCACCTTTGTCTTAGTTCAAGATGCTAAGGGGGATGACAATATAAAATAGTAATTTGAGATGTCATAATAACATCTTTTATATATATCTGAGGTCCCACCTGTGGGTTAAGCTGAAACTGCTGCGATACACGTATTCCCAAACGTACTAAAAGTATCTACCATGATTTATGATGATTAGACTAATGGTCAATGAATTATGGCCAATGAATATCTTCAAAATGAAATTAGGTATCAACGAACTTTTTATATTTTTTGATGAGCTTGGGCCAATAATGATCCACAGAAAATATGGTAGCAATTGGGCCTACTGTTTAGGAAAAGACGTCGAAAATGAGTTTTACAAAAAATTCAAACTGACAGAAAATCTAGTCATGAAAACTAGGGACTCCTGAGGCTTTTTGTAGCGCACACTGAGCTGCATGTGTGTCAAATTACAAGTCAATGGGATATATGGTGTGACGGGCCCATCTTTGAAAACGCTGTAGCGCCACCATGTGGCCACGTGGGATCATATTTTATTTTAAGCGTTATGACATCATGGCCAGTTATGACATCAAGTTTCATGTCTCTACTTCGTTCCAGTTCACAGCAAAGACAGCAAAGGCATAATATACTGCAGTATAACTGTAGTATTTAATGCTAAGTAGGCCACGCCCAACGTTAGAGCACATGGAGGAGGATGTGCGTCAGATTTCAAGCCAGTCAGACTGATGGTGTGAGGAGCGTGGCCTTTCCAAGGTTTTGGGGCGTTAATTACAGCGCCACCATGTGGTCGATTGGGCTCATATTTCTTGGGAAGCATTTGCGCATCATTTCCAGTTACTGGGCCGAGTTTCATGTTTCTAGAGTTGAACCCTAATAAAATGTGTATTCAGCCTCAATAGAAGACGCAGATGTCTTCAAACATTCAAAGCGCATCACTCTCTAAGAAGAAGGGCCGTGACACTGCAGCTCTAAACCACACTTTTTTTTTTTGTTAAACTTGCTTTTGCCGATGTGCTTTACAATGAGCACATTGGTGTTTACCTGGTTCTTTGAAATGTCAGTTCATATGATGATAGTGTGTATTATGACAAAATACCATATTGAGAAAACACAACATTGTTTTGGGTTTGGCAGATTTGCCTTTTGTGTGTGTGTTTTTGGGTAGAAAACCTGTAACTCCTTAGGTCCTGAAAGTTTCACTTTAAAATGCACAGCTGAACAGCTGAATTCAGTGGTAGACAAGAAGGCCCTCGGAAAGTAATATGAACGTTTCCCCACAGCTAACACAGCCTGGATGTCCAGGATTACACCACCTCTCGCTCACATACAGTGCAATCCCTCCGCCCTTCTTCTCACCGCTCCGTATATCTTCCCTGTCCACCCGAACAGCCGTGAAGTCGGGTAATGCTGCACTGTGGTCTGGAAAATGCGTGTGCAGCCATGCCCAAGGACCTTACGTTCCCCATGATGATCACTTAGCACCAGCTCTGCAACTCTGGAGTCACCTCTGCAGCTCCTTTACAATTTCAGGTCTCACTGTGGGCAGTAACACTGGTTTTGTGCTTTTGGATAGAAAACCTGTAACTCCTTAGGTCCTGAAAGTTTCACTTAAAAATGCACTAATAGCTGAATTCAGGGTAGACAAGAAGTCCCTCGGAAAGTAATATGAATGTTTCCCCACAGCTAACACAGCCTGGGCAACAGAAACATTCTTCCACATTAACATGGTTTACACAATGCAATCAGCTGGTTGCATGAGTCTACAATGCCTGCACGATTGTCCGTTAAAAACAATGTAGAAAGTAGCAGTAAAACCATGAGAAAAGTTGTAACACAAAAGGTGGTCATTCCTGCTCAATCATTTAAAGAGATAGTTGAAAAAACACAAGAAAAAGAAAATAAAATGACAATAAGACATCAAATGGAAACACACACCGGGAGCTGCTGCAACAGGCTGCCGTCTAGCTCGATGCCATCTTAACCTCTATAATCCCGCTAGGAGCGGCGCAGTTCAGCGCTGATGGTAAGTAAAGCCAGTCAGCCTGTCTCTCAAATAGTGGTTCCCCTGTGCCCTCATACACTATCTCACCCTCCAGCTAGCCTCATCCCTTTAACCAATAGCCCACTGCCCCAACCCCTCCCCAGTTGCTTGTAGGTGGCACCCAAGAGCATGTGGAGTTTGTAGTACACCATCAGTCTCATCTCATTTCCGCACCCCCATGAGCGCAAGATGTTCTTTGCCCCAAGACACAGCCCGACTCCCAAATTTCTCCAACAACTCCCGCTTCACCCTTAGCAATACCCTGCGAGGCCCGGCGATCAAACCTTCCGCGGTGAATTTCCAACCCCCAACAAACGTCACCTTGTCTGTCTCGCGTCACACTGACGTAGCGCACATGCTCAGTGGAGATAATTTTACCCCGACCAGCAAGACGTGATCCGAATGGGTGTGTACATGGACGCCACCTCTCTCATTCAGAATGAAATTTCTCTGGGATTGGGTCATATCGGATCTGAATCTTACGACCGCCGTGTTTACATGGAGCATTTTTAATCTGATTGGGCCTTTATTCTGATTATTTGTGTCCGTGTTAATGCAGCTACAGATTAGTCTGCAGGGCACACCTCCCTCAGACTGATGGGCTGCTGTTATCCGAGGTCAGGTTTGTTGTTGTTGCCGCACTAAGATCTGATGTGCTGACACAACTGCATGAGGGACACCAGGGACTGACAAGGTGCCGGGCATGTGCCAGGCTGGGGGGCGTTGCACCCGTGGGTGGTGCGCCACACTTTCACAGAAACATGATTTCATCCACCCCAGTTTTTCCTGAAATGAAATGGACCTAAATCTGTAAAAACAGTGCTCTGGAGAATGACTTCTCTATACTGTATATGAAAGGCTATTGGTCAGCCCACCAGCCAGGGCAGGGTAAACCTGATAGGTGCTGTGGTCAGAAATGGAGCTTCAACCAGATGCTACCAGACCTATTTCAGGAAGTGTTGCCTCCATTAGTCACTTAGACACAGAACATGGAAAAATAGGCTTCGTTCTCCTTTAATGCTGGGATTCCAGGCTGTATTTATTTTTCTTCTCCCTCTATGTTTCTCTATTACCCCTCCTCGTACCTGCCCTCCCCTGCTGGAGTTAACGATGCATGCAATTCCCCAGTAGCCCGAAGCCGGCCAGGTGATGAGGGGTGTGGTGGGAGGATGGGGGCTGCGGGCCTCTATGGGGAGATATCCACTAAAATAAAGAAATCATGATCAGCACTGTTGAGCTCCCCAAACAATAAAAGCATGTGATGTGCTACCAGGTGCAGGGCTTTTTCCTCATGTCTACACCTCTGGGTTGTTTGGATGGATCAGTTACAAGACAAAAAAAAAAAAAAAATCAAAAATACTTTGATTGATATGATGATGTGATGATAGGTTAGTATGTGTTTTAAATCCAATAATACTAATAATGGTAATAACAATAGTAACAATTAATAATTTCTACAATAATATTGTTAATATTTGGAGCAATAATGGAAATGGTAAAATATCAACCATATTGATACAGAAGAGGGAACAAAAAATAAATATGTACCAATAATAATGAAGCTGACAAAACATATAAAGTAAATAATAATAATAATAAAGTAAAATTAATATATATATTAAATCATTTTATCAGTAATCTGAAAACAGCAGAAAGATAGGTAACTAATAATAATCAATACAAAATAATATAATAATAATATTCATAAATAAAATAAAATAAAATGAGTATTTATGAGGATGGATAGAATCAGGTTTGTAAAACAATGAACGAGGGATGAGCAGATGGAGAGGGTTGTTATTGCCGTGTTTGTGAAGTGATGGGATCCATGGGAAGGTGACATGGTGTTCCCTGATTTCCACATCATGAGGACGGTCGTCTTGGTGACAGTCAGGGCTTCACAGTAGTCTGTTGTTCGTCATGAGGCTGATTGCTGATGTGTCTCCTGGTCAGCAGAGGGGGATGATGGGATGTGGCAGCCCAGGAAGACACCGAGCGACTTCTATCCACAAGCGTTTAACGCATGAGCAGTGCCAAGTGGCCTGAACAGAACTGTGAAGGCTTTCTGTGTCCAGTGTGAACCAGCGTCTGATGAGATTTCCATTTTAAACATTTTTTGCTCAGTGAAGCGAGTCCTGTGACGTACTTTATACTGTGTGAGCTGTCAGTGAACATTTTAAGTCATGAAGTAGATGTTTCTGTTTTGTTGAAGGAGGAAGACTGAGGTTGCTGGTCATAATGTTAAATTTGGACTGAATGGATGATTTAAGTATTATTTCAGGAATTGTTTGTTCCTGATGTCGTACATCTGGACCAACTGGGGGAATGAAACCAGGGTATTGTTGTGGGAGATGTTTTGAAAATCAGATGGTTACTTAGAAAATCCGGGTTGAGGGGCTACCAGGGTGGCCTGAGGTGAGGTCTTCACTACATTACACTACACTACATTAGCATTTACCCATTCACACACACATTCATACGCTGATGGCCGCGGCTGCCATGCAAGGTGCCAACTCTGCCCATCAGGATCTGATCCAAACGCTCATCCACGCATCGACAGCTATGCTGAAAGCAGCAATTTTAGGGTTTGGTGTCTTGCTCAAGGACACATCGTCATGTGACCAGAGCAGCCGGATCAAACCACCAACCTTCTGATTGGTGGAGGACCTGCTCTACCCTCTGAGCCGCAGCCACAGTGGAGAATACAATTTTGCTTGATAAATGTATGTATGCATGTATTTTTTTTTTGTTTCCTCTGTCTTAAACCTTAATTCCCTTCATTACACAGCTTTAGTGTTTCTTGGGAGGCGCCGCTGATATATGAATGTGAAGATGGGTGGCGTCTGTGGGCCGGTCCGGACCAAAATGCCAGGGCCGATTATTTTTGTCCCAGTCCTGTACTGGTGGCACAATCCTGACAGTTTATCAAACTAAGGTCTCTAGGCTGGACCCACTGTCTGAGTACACTGCTGGTGACAACCCAAGATTTCATGATTTGGCTGTTTCAAAATAAAAGCTTTTAAATAACAAAATAACAGGGAGGGAGATCAGTTAGATAAATTTTGCACTATGAGGATATTTGGCATACTGTGACTGGTATGATGGTATCGTAATATGCCGACACCATATTCCTCCTTCACTAGCCATGGAAACACTGAAGCTAAAAACAAATACTACTACTACTGATAATACTTTGAGCATTTAAGCTGAAGGTTTGGAGCAGACAGACCGTACTCCAACCTGAGACCTTCTGTTGGACCCCCGTGTTCACTGGGGTACAATGACAAACCCTCCGTCATAGTCTAATTTGCAGAGCGTCCTGGCGTGGAAATTGGACATGGGGGCAGAGGTAGGGCCAGGCGGTTCTGCCCTGTTGAGTGTTTCGGGATCATTCACACAATTTTATGGTTAGTGATCAGTTGCACCGAACAGACAGCTGACCTTCCCTCATGCCTCAGGATCTCACTGGTGTGTGTGTGTGTGTGTGTGTGTGTGTGTGTGTGTGTGTGTGTGTGTGTGTGTGTGTGTGTGTGTGTTTCCACCCTGGCTGGTCCAGTATCAGTTTCCACCATCACTTTAACGGCTACACGGAGGAAAATCATTAATCCAGATCTGTGTCAGACATTCTGCAACGGAAGCCACTCACCATTTTATTATTGATCTCATGAAAATGGATCTCGCAGATTTTCTCCACCACATCCTCAATTTCAAATGTTACAAAGCCAAAACCTGCAGAGGAGACAGACGGGTAGAGAGAATAATGGCGAGAGGAGAGAAAGAGGAGGCAAGAAATAGAAAAGAGGGGAAGGAGGGGACATAACACTTGGTCATAATTTCACAAAAGCACGATCTGCTACAGCTAAGAACACTCGTTTCTATTGATTAAGAGGTGGAAATGGAGCCTTTCACCTCACATCAGTGCTTCCTCTGCTTCCTTGGGCTCACTAAGCAACAGTATATAATTCTGGTGCAACAAAAGCCCTCGATCAACATAATACACATCTCACAGCTGGACTGAAATATTTATGTTAAAAAGATGAAAAGCAGAATGAAACAGTCAGAGAGACTAATAAAAGCTCTTAGATTGGCTTATACTGTATAATGTGCTTGTTTTATTGCCATTTCAGTGGAGACACTAACCGGTTTAGACTTGGACTAATGGCAGATTATTTTCAGATTTATTTTATTATTTCACAGAGTTTTAAACAAGTAAATGAGAATGTCGGGTAATACAGGAACACATGATGATTTGCATTCAGGGATATTTGAATATTTGAAAAACAACAGAAATACTAACACTCTCTCATCCCAACCCGTCACATACCAGCTCTGTCACGGTCCTTGGTGTTACGTTGGATTTGGCGACAAAACCATTATAGTTAGGTTTAAGAAAGAAATACATGGTTGGGCTTAAAACGACTACATTTATGCAGTGAAAATGACAATGAACACTGCGAACATGGGACAATGACCAGCTGGTTGTAACATGAAGCACAGGACATGAACAGCAGTCTGCTGGATGGCAGCCTTGTTTGTTGGCCTTGGTATACACAGGGCAAACACATAATGTGGTTCTTATACAGTATATGTGTGGAAGAAATAGTATTTCTTAACAACAGCCTCCAGCTTTTAGTTTCAGTTCTAGCTAACCAGTGGTAAGTGAGTACATTGATATTTTGGCTTGTCCATATCGAGTAGCCTACTGGTGCATTCGAATCAAAGATACAGGTATAACAGGATGAGTGCTGACTGAAAAATAAAATGTACAGTTATAGTTAGGATTAGTTAAGACAGGAGGACTGAGGATATTTTTCTGTAACGAGGCCCCTGATCTCATGGGAAGGCGTTTAAAGAGCACAACATTTAAGGGCCCAAGTAGCCCTGTAACCTTATCAGTTCAATTTCCATCTATTAGCCATCAGTTTTTTCCTCAAAATTCATGTTTGTCATAGGTGCCAACTCATGGAGACTCTGTGTTTATGTAGATATACAGCACATGCTGTAGCCATATACTGATTTTCCTTCATTGCCCAGGACGATGACGCTAAATACACGAGCATGCTAACACTAGCCTTGTTATGCATGGTGCAGATGCAGCTGATACACAGACTGAAATAAAAACTAAAGCCAGATTGTAGATGTTAGACTCGCTGTAAAGCTCCTCGGCTGAGTAGGAAAATGTACTGTGAATCAGGAGGAGTCGGTGCTGTACTGTACATGTCTAAATGTCTAAATGCTTCTGTGTAATGTTAGACACTCCAGCAGTAATGATGAAAATCCCTCTTCTCCCTCTTGTAGTGATGCTGCTCGACTAGTAACTTTGGGTTAAAAAACAGGATCACTTACAGCCAACTGTTTGTCACAGTTGAGTTTAAATTGGCTATTCATGTTTGAACATAACATGATTGTGAGGCCTGTTTGGTTTTTGTACAGTGCCATCAAATGTATTTGTTTGTAAGGGGGGAGGCGTCGTGGTGAGAGGGGTCACGGCAGATCTGGGCTGCAGGTTTTGGGTGGCACAGTGATCACCCTCAGCCTGGCTGGGAGGCTTTATAAGCAGCTTTAGCTGGCTCTCTGTTTACATTGTGTTTTGTGGGGTTTTGATTTAGAGTGTGCATATCTTTAGCCAGTTTCTACTTCTCTTTTATTTCCCCCTCAGTGACTCCCAACTTACATTTCATTTGGGTCCAATACCTTTTACTGTTGGTAGATCTAGTGGGTGGCTGTGGGGAGTTATATTCCTACAGTCTTCTTTTACAACCCAAAGGACCCTTTTATTATCTGCCATGTGCAGTCCATGTTTGCTAGTTTCCCAGTAGCGACCCTTGTCACAGGTTTTGTTTCTTTGGGGAACATAAGAGGCGGTACACCTGCTCCCTGCAGAGCCTTGTTTCTCAACTTTTTAACACATTTCATTCGGCACTTCACTGCAACAAACACTCAGTATTTCCAGCTGTCTTCATAAACATCTTTCAGGATAGGTTTTCTGCTTTACCACAGCCATAGTTTGAGGGATGAATTCACTTTATTCAGAGCTTATATTTTCAGTATTTTCACAGCCGAGATCAGGTCGCTGTTGTGTTCTCTCGCTTTTTGTAGTGATCTACAATGAATAGATGATAAATCCTATTACTGGGTGTAGTAGGCCCCTATTGACCCACATCTATGGGACTTATAGCAACTGATAGCGCCTATTTAATAGCCTGCTAACAGTCTAATCGGCTGAAGAATCAGTCCTTAGCAGTCAGCATAAACACAGGTTAATGATTACCATGCATGATCAACTATATTAGCATTTTAAAATGAGTGATTACAGATAAAGTTAGAGACTACAAAAGGTTGTCTGTTAATCTGAAACAGAAGCACCGCCAGCCATTTTAAATGGATTGTTCACCTTTGTCCTCCTGCTCAGACCAACTTGTTGGCTCAGACCTCTCCACACCATCTTGGGAATACAGGGATCCATCTACGCTCCACACAACTAACCAAACTGCATATTACTAAGATTACTAAAGATCACTAAAAGACAGAGGAAACTGCAGCACCCAGAGGAAACACATGTACAATAATCAACAATAATATGAAATTACCAGTTTAGCAGAAAGACGATGGGAAGTGGAAAATAAAGGGAAACTACATTTAATCAGCCAACTAGTGTGAACAGGCCCATTCTATCTCCAGCTGTAGTATATTTTTAGGGAATATAACAAGTAGAGACAGGGTGTGTCTAAGGAGTAATAGTAGATTAATCAATAGTACAATGTGTAATAACTATGCATATTCATCTTGTAAGGGTCAGTAACATGTAAACTGACCCTGTGTATGTAGAGGCTGTAGACTAACTTGAACGTTTGAGATAACCCGTCTGGCCCAGTGGAACAACATGACTGAACATGTGGTTTTGTTTTAAATACAACTTGCCCTACAAGAAAACCTACAGGTGGTACGAACAGCCAATGTCAAAACAGTCCACATGTACTCAGAACCACTGAAACGCCTGACATCAACATAACCGACCAATAGAGGGCGATCCATAAAAGAGGAGGGACTCCAGGAGTCCCAGAATGTATAAAAGCTAAAGTAAAATGTGATTTCAGTCAGTCTGCCTCCAGACAACCTCAGTTTATTGTCTGCCATGCTGAAAGACAATAAACTCTGCTTGTTGCACCAGATTTGAGCCTCTCCAGTGCTATTACTTGGTATTCTGAGTAAGATACTTTCACACTTTATGCAGTACTTTTAGTATAGTTGTTGAACAAGTGTTTTAAACTATTTGGCCCAAGTCTTCAAGTCCCAAGTCTCTGATTCTACACAGCTCACCATCTTTGGTTTGTGCAATGTCTCCTCATGTCAGACAAGGAAAATAAACTAGTCAGCTACAACATTAACAGCATTATTTCAACATTAACAGCATTATTTCAATCAGGAGAAACTCATATTGAATGAATGACAATTTATTCCAAAGTGCACCAAAATTATGAATAGTGAAAAGTCTTTGGCGATTTAGACCCGACGTGACAAAGTAAGGGCAGAGTGATGTAGGATTTATTGCAACCAGTGAGGTTGTTTTGGTAACCTAAGAAAAATGCATCAAGTGTGATCAAGATAGACCAGTACAACAATAAGGTGACGACAGACCAGTGCAATGATTGTGACCCATATAAATGATGAGGGCACATAGTCAAATCAGTGATTGAGGTCAAATCAGACCAGTATAATGCCGGAGTCATGTTGGACCAGGGTACTGTGAGGGTCTCGGTGGACCAGGGTAATGTGAGAGATATACAGTAGTGGCCAAATATATGAATGGATGTACTGAACCAAATAGATGATCCGTATAATGTAGTGAGCCGGCTCTTTTCAGAGAACCGGCTCTTTCGGCTCCCAAACGGCTCTTCAGGTTATTTTGTTGCTTTAATTAATTTATTATCAACAACAATATAAAATTATGCACAAAATGAATTACTAATGTAATTGTTATGTTAGCTGCATTGTCGGTAACAGCATCCCTCTTTGAGCACTTTGAACAGCTCTTCTGCTCAGTTCTCAGAAGTGTGTCTGTCACAGATGCACGTTCTCTGTCATGTAGGCCTGGGATGATTTTTGTTTTCCTGCTTGGAATTGCATAAATTGGATTCAGTGCACGAATAAACTTCCTGAATCCTTTATCATCCACAGCTGAAAATGGATGGAAATCAAGTGCAATCATTTTTGCCAGTTCTTCATCAACTGAGTTATGTCTTTCTGGGGTCACAGACTTCTGCACAAACTGTCTCATAGAGCTCTGGGTTGGTTTAGGTGGTTGTGGTGGTGAACAGCATGATGCTGTAGATACGACTACTACTACTACTACTACTACTACTACTACTACTACTACAGCAGCAGCAGCAGCAACAGTTGCAGTAGACACACTGGCACCTTCATTAATATCACACTCAACTGACTGGTTTATCTTCCCATTGCTCTGATTGGTGGACTGTTCTCAGGTTGTTTACCTGTGCAGGTTGTTTGTGGCTCTATATGATATTCCTGCAGACTCTACACTCTGCCTTTGTATTGTCAGTAAAATTTAAATGGTCCTGGAGTCACTCATTTTCTTTACTTCCTAATGTGTCCATGTTGTCTCTTCTTGTTGTCCACGGCTCTCTCTCTCTCTCTCTCTCTCTCTCTCTCTCTCTCTCTCTATTCGTGCGCTACTGCTGCTGCTAGTGTAACTCCCGCCCCTCCCCCCTCTGCTCAGCGCAAACACAAGGCTCAAACACATATTGACCAATCATGTGCGGCGTGAAGAGAAAAAAAACTGAGAGAGAGAGAAAAAACACGGGAGCCAGCTCCCAATAAGGCTCCCACTAAGGAGCCGGCTCCCGTCGTTCACTTCAAAGACCCAGCTCTAAGAGCTGCTTCGTTGCCGACCGAACATCAGTAGTATAATGCAGGGCGCACCCAGTAAGATGAATGAGGTCACATAGACCAGTGCAACAGGTTGGGTCATGTGGTGCCAGTGTAAAAGTGGGTAATGTGAGACTGAAGTAGTTGTGGGTCCTGTGAGGTCAGTGCAATAATTAAAGCTATAGGCTAGTTATTAAATAAAAGAAGGCAGAACATGAATAGATAACAACCATTGCCAGTCATATGCATGACTTCCTAGAGAGTCAGGGTTTAAAGCTCTTTGATTTGCAAGGATGGTGTTGACATCAGGACGTATGTAACATATTAAAGCAGACTAAGACTATCGCCCCATTTTTTTGCAGAGTTGTCGAAGAAATGTCCTGGTTTGCAGCAGCAGTAGCTGCCCCTATTTTAAAAGAATGCCCTGAATAATGCTGAGGAGATCCTGATTTTGGTGAGGATTAGCTCAAAACGATAAATGAGCCAAGAATTAGACAGAGGGAAATTATCGGGAGTAAGAAGTGATGAGAGGTGGAACTAGTACTGGGTCTAAGTCACATGTAATTAACCATGAAATTAAAGGGCAAAACAAAGTCTAGACGAGTCTCGATTACAGGACACGCACCTCCACATTTCAAGTGCTTAAGATGTAAACTATAATCACTAGGATGAAAAGCCAGATCCGAAAATGTTATATCTCTATTTGGGTTGAAGGAATTTGAGGATGTTGTAAATGTGCCACATCTGAGAAATGCATAAAAGAACGAAAAACAGAATCGAACAGAGCATCAACGTATGGGGAGAAAACGCCATCTCTGAGCAACATAGACAGAGTAATGGGCCGTCTACGGCCGGGAACTGGAGGAAAACTTTAGAAATACCTTTAAGAAACAACCCGCGAACATACTAAGGTTTGAATTTATGATCAATGCTGTTGTAAATGAAGACACAAACAGTATTAATGAACACATGTTTTAAAGGCATGACAACAGAAACACAAAACAAGGCATAGTCTTCCAGGCAAAGTTATGAGTTTTCAAAATGAAAAGAGTCTAGACACTAGACTAGACTCTATATAAATGATTCTCTCCAATATATATATATATATATATATATATATATATATATATATATATATATATATATATATATATATATATAAGTATATTTTTTCACTACACACTAATACAAAAAATCCCAAATACTATAGATTTCATATATGCACACATAATTATTTATTCATTAAATACATGTAATAGAAATCCATGCATTTATTTATTCATTCATGGATCTGAGACTCCCCTTGCCATCCATTTGGTTTCAACAGGAAACTATTTGTAGCCAGAAGTTTTTTTTCAGCCATCACATTGGCGTCCCCCCACAAGGCCATGTATGACCTGCAGGAGGACCTGCAGGAAGACCTGCAGGAAGACCTGCCCCTACTCCTCCCGTCTGACTACTGGCTTCTAAAGGCAAAGCACAGGACGCTTGGCTATGATACCAACTAGACATGCTCAGAAGGCGTGCTTTTATTGCTGCGGTCCGAAGGTAGACCACCCAGGCCAACGGTTTTATTTCCTATCATTAAATTCACTTCTGGGAGATTTTGAGGTAATAAATCAACAATATAGATTTCAAATATTGGCAGTTTTGGGATTTTTCTTTTTTTCAAAAGTTTTCTTAAACTTTGCTTGGCCATTGAAAGTGGAATATACTCTCTTGTATCTTGCACCATGTCAACATAATTGTGAAAACTGTTGTGTTTAGGCAACAAAACTACAGTAACATAGTTTTAGGCAACAAAAATACTTATGTTAAGGAAAAACATCATGGCTGGGCTTAAAATAAGTATGTAAGTCAAAGCTGCAGTTGGTAGAAATGTAACGTCCCGCAGGACTTAGACTCTGTGTTCTGTGTTGCATGCTTTTATTTTGATGCACAGCCTGTTTTATTTTGACCTGTTTAACCTCTCCTCTCATTTCAGTGCACTTCACTCCCTGCCCTGCATGCTTCCCGCCTTCACGTTTGAACACCTCCCTATGACCTAGTTACCTGCACCAGTCACCTGTGTCTGATCGTCGCCCCGCCCCTGATCATTCCCACCTGTCCATAGTTAGTCACTTCCCTCACCAGTATTTAAGCAGCGTCTCCCTTTCCTCCTGTGCCAGATCGTCTTGTTATCCCCCGTGTTACAGCGTTCCAGCATTCTACCTAGTATTGATTCCTCGTGCCTGACATTCTGCTCGTTTTTTGACTCTGCCTTTTGCCTGCCACTTTGGATTTGTTTGCCAGTGAAGTTAGCCTGCCTGTGTACCGAACCATTTCCGGAATAAAGAACCAGCGTTGTTTTATCCTACTGCTGTCTGTGATTTTGCATTTGAGTCCAAACCTGTCTGCCACTGAAGTCGTTACAAGAAATGGAAGTTATTTTAGAAAACAACTGCTATATCCTGAGAGTGGTAATCTGAGGAAAAAAATCATGTTCCTCTGTGTCCTCCGGCGTCTTAATGGCATCTGCAAGATTTCGCAGACCGGAGGGAAACAACCAGTCAGAGCTGATGTGGAGGCTGCTGTCCAGCTGCCATCTGAGTACCACGAGTCAATCACTCACAAACTCCACCCAGACGGTCAAACGAGACAGCTCTGATCAAATATGGATCAATATTACTACTGATGCTGATGAACGTACTGTAATGCTTATTTCTCATCTCAAATGTTTTCAGACTCGTCTTGTAGTTACTGTTTTGCTGAAAAATGAGTAAGTTTGCGATCCAGCAGCCATGTTGACATCTGTTGAGGAAATGCCAAGCACCGCCCACCAGCCGGAGCACAGCCAATAGGATCTCTCTCTCTCTTTCTCTCTATACCTCTACAAAACAAAACCTACAGTTTCCGTTATGTAAGCATGGCGATAACGGCTGCTGCTCTACACTATGTGTTACTGCCAAGTGTGCAGCTCATAAAAGCCAGAGACACGTGAGAAGATTCAGCCATTCAAGTCTTTTAAGTCTGCTGCACTTCTTTTTTTTCTTACCATGACGGTGCTCCAGCTTTCTGCTTTCCCTCCATCTCATTCTACACCTGCATTCAATTTAGTCATTTTCATAAAGACACACACTATGACAGCACTGTAACAAAAGGCATCTAATATCTACACTCCATCAGTGTGGGAGAGCGAGTGAGAGCTGGTTGGTCTGAGTGTCCACATTCAACAGTGGGCCTCGTTGGCGTTACACCACATTCACCAAGAGTGGAACAGTGAGCCAACAAGGTCCACTGCTGCTCAGGCTTTAAATCATGCTAAAATCATTTCTACAACCCAACCAGGGGGCATGTCATTATTGTGCAACTCGTTGAGAGAATTTTTCAGAAGTAAACTTTTACGAGGCAGTTGTCTTTGCTATTTCACAACTTTGTAATAACATACCACAAGCTTGTGGTAGCATGATGAAGTAAACCAGAAACAACACCAGAAAGTTGATTAGGCTGTAACTAAGGTAGTCCGTCACACACTGTATTCTGATTTTACATCGGTCTAAATACAATCTGTACAACATGCTGGCTTTTGTTCCTATGGGCAAAAATATTTGGTTATAAGTTTTAAAAACTATAACCAAGTAGAGCTCTGCAGCATGAGAAGCATCTGTGTGGGAAGTGAGGGGCTCGCTTTTTTTTTACCATGGGTGGGCTTCCTCAAATTAAAAAGTAAAGCAGAAACACACATTGCCACCTGGTTAAAGTTGTGAAACACTTGGTTAAGTTTAGGCAAATTACCTGGTTAAGGTTTGAAAAAACATGTTTTGTATTCAGATAATACTGTAACAAAGAATTAACCATCCCATAATGTAGACAACAGACTTTCTTACATAACATTACGTATTGACTGTAACGTTATGTAAAACTAGCATAATGTAGCATAATGTCATAATGTAGTTGCCATAGCTCCTTTTTTGTGTAAATTTTTTTGTGTATGAAATTCCTAAAAATAAGAAGAGTGACTAAAGCTGGGCATACACCACACCTGGGTATCATACGGTCCGCGGGCCGTGATGGTTTTGTCCGGCCCGCTCAATCAAACCACACACTTTTACCTACAAAGCTTAAAAAAACAGTAAAGAAAAAAGCTTTTGTTTTGAGTTTTGAGCCGCCTGACTCATTTTTAGTTCAACCTGCTGAATATTACAAACACATTATTGTAATATTCTGAATACAACAGCATGGCTGAATAATTGTAATGATCTTCTCATATTTACATATATCCAGCAGCCACAGTGAAACACCGTATGGGCCTGGACTTTGAGCAACATGTACAGTGACAGCTCTATGTTCATAATAACAAACACACAGTAGCAGGTTGTGGATGTGAGGGAAAAAAAAACAATTTCACCTTTTTCTCTTTCCACGGCTCTCCTTTTCCTCTCCTGCAATAAAACACTAATGTGATTACACTGGCATCAAAACAATTTAGCCTTTAATTACACGAGACATATCAAGGCGAAAACCATGAGATTCTTTTCGCAAATAAATCAATTGGTATGACTGAAGTAAGGAGGGGAGGGAGAGCGACGGATAAACAGAGAGGAAACTGAAAGATAGAGGTGACTGAGAGATTGAACAAACGAGACAGACGGGGAGAGAGAGCCTTTCTAATTAGATCATGGCAATGCTCTCAGACAGCTTTAATAGCAATCTACGCGTGACAGATGAGACACTGGAGTCTGGACGGTGTTATCGCTGAGCTTCTCTGGATCTATGGCTCTCCCTCATGACATTCACACTCCTGAATATCAGCTGTGCAGCTGCTGATTACCAGCGCTGTATTTGGATAGAAGTGGCTCTCTTGCAGGAGACATAAACAAATGTATATTTGATTACACTCCTCTTACCTGGAATGAGTGAGCGGGGGCTCTTAATCATTTTCACTCTCTGGTGCACACCAAGCACCACAGAGCATCAGGAAACAGTGAAATAATGAAAACTAGTTCTACCACATGTGGTTACAAAAAGCTAAACCAAAAACAAATACATATTAAGGATTGTTTTTTTACTGATTTCTGATAGTGATGCTTTTTGCCATTCAGACATAGGTGTCTCTTATGTTAATGTTCTTTCTGGCTTCATTCAGGAAATCTGTGCAATATTTGCCTGATGCATGAGAGAGAGAACAGGGCAGGTTATTGTAAATAAGTTATGATAGCGATGGAGACTGTTCTGTCCTCTCTCAGGCTGCATCGCTGCATTTTAGAGCATTTTGCAGCTCAAGCCTTAATGAGCACGAGGAACGTTACTCTGCTTCTTCTAACTGAACCAACCAATGCATTTTCACATCAGTTACATCACTCTGTTATTTGATAGCAGATTCTGCAGTCTGTTATCAGATTGTGCATAAGCATTGAAAGATAGGATATTAAGTTCTTTCAGTCATGACTATAAGTGAGAACAGGAATGAAGATTGACCGGTAGATCAAGAGCTTTGCCTTTCGGTTCACTTTCATTTATTTATTTATTTTTTTGTCACAATGGAGGTTACAGGCTGATGAAGCCAACAAGACCAGTGAGATCTTTGGCACACTGATCTGCAAACCCTCTTCCCCCAGACTACGCCTCGATATCCTGTCCGTGAATATCATGAACAGGATGGGTAACAAGGTGCAACCCTGGCGGAGGCCGACCCCCACTGGAAACACGCCCGACTTACTCCCGAGGACCTGAACACAGCTCTCGCTTTAGGAGAACAGAGATTGGATGGCTCTGAGAGGGGACCCCCTCACCCCATACTCCCAGCACCTCCCACGTTATCCACTGGGGGAGCTGTCTTCAAGTCCATAAAACATATGTAGACTGGATGGATGTTTTCCCAGGCCCCCTCCAGGATTCTTGCAAGAGTGAAGAGCTGGTCTGTTGTTCCATGACCAGTACGAAATCCACATTGTTCCTCTTCGATCCGAGGTTCGGCTATCGGCTGAACCCTCCCTTCCAGCACCCTGGAGTAGACTTTACCAGGGAGGCTGAGTAGTGTGCTACCCTTGTAATTGACACACTCTCTGGTACCCCAGGGGAACCACCACCCGGTCTGCCACACCTGTCCCTGCCTTCCACACAGTGTTGGAGAGGTGTCATCCATGACAGTCCCTCCACACCCAATGCCTTCAGCATTTCTGGTCAGATCTCGTCAATCCCTGGGGCCTTGTCACCATGGGGTTATTTAACTACCTAAGTGACTTCCACCAGGGAAATTGACGATGATCCCCCATCAGCTTCCAGCTCTACCTCTACAATAGAGGACATATTAGTCAGGTTCAGGAGTTCCTCAAAGTGCTCCTTCTACTGCTAATTTACCTTCTCAGTTGAGGTCAACAGTGTCTCATCCTTACTGTACACAGCTAGGATGGTTCTCTGTTCCCCCTCCTGAGGTGCTGTATCGCAGTGGCTGCTGCCCTATGTTCCTGTTGGTACCTTGCAACTGCCTCCGGAGTCCTCGGAGATATATGTATCCCGGAAAGACTCCTTCAGTCAGACGGATTCCCTGACCACCGGTGACCACCATGGTGTTCGAGGGTTACCGCCCCTTGAGGCACCTAAGACCCTCAGGCCACATCTCATCATCGCAGCTTCAGCAATGGAAGCTTTGAACACTGTCCACTCGTGTTCAATACCCCCAACTTCAACAGGGTTGCCAGAAAAGCTCCATCTGACATACACTGATCAGCCATAACATTATGACCACTGACAGGTAAAGTGAATAAAATTGACCTGCACCTGGCGGTGGGTGGGATATATTAAGCAGCAAGTGAACATTTTGTCCTTGAACTTGACGAGTTGATCGCAGGAAAAATGAGCAGGTGTAAAGATGTGAGCGACTTTGACAAGGGCCAAACTGTGATGGCTCGAAAACTGGGTCAGAACATCTCCAGAACTGCAGCTCTTGTGGGATGTTCCCGGTCTGCAGTGGTCAGGACCTACCAGAAGAGGTCCAAGGAAGGAGAACCGGTGAACTGGTGACAGGGTCATGGGCTTCACTTGTTTTTGACCCCTGCAGGGTTAGACCATAGCTTTACTCAGATGTACTATCTAAAGTGGCTTGAGGCCTCTTCTTCTTGGCAGTGGCAACCGAGGAAAAACTAGCATGATGAATTTGGGTTCTATGGGTACCCAAAAGTCAGCCATTACAGCCATTCCTACTTTATGATAATCACATGCAGTTTGTGACAAAAACAATGCAATTCCTTGCAAGCAGTCCAAATGTGTTATTTTTGCCTATTCTAAAATGGGATATTTTAATATTTTGGGGTCCGTAAACGTCCTTGGAATTACATAAATTGAGTAGCACTGCAAAGCTGAGTCTCTTGTGGATCCAATGAGCTGATTTGTATTCATGTGTGATGATGTTAGTCCCCATAGTAGCCATTTCATTGTAGTGAGACCATTTTTTTAACCTGACCTCACTGTATAAAATGACCTGTGGTGATCTCTAGGATAATCACAGCCTCTACTACTACTACTACTACTACTACTACTACTACCTCTAGGATAATCACAGCCTCATGAAACTTAACAGCCACAAACTAGAGACCTGGATTTCTGAGGTAGAATGACTATAAGGGGATTCTGAATACATTTTCCTAACAGAAGTGCTCTACATCCAATTTTCTTGCAGAAATCTCCAAATGTCAAACGTTTTTGATACCAAATTATCTCAAATCTGTTTAACAAATGGTATCAGCCCAAACACTGCTGCAACAATATATGAGACATAATCAAGCATGGGAATGACCATCACAAACTCATCATGTACTAAGCTCTGATATACTTTCACACACCACTCACATCACCTACATTGCTGGGAAAGCACAACACACAACTGTCCATCTCCCATGTTCTCATTCTGGACAAGTTAATAAGACAACAAACAGGACACCCCTTGGGCTACAGTAGCCTGCCAAACAGCATGGGTCAGACAGACATGAACTGACACACTGGGAAATACTCAAGCCTTCAAGCAGTCACACATACTCAAGTGCAGAGAAGAGGAGATGGGCATTGATGGATGAAGAGGATGGAGAGATTGTTTATCACCTTGCCCTTGGGGAGATCCATTAAGCAAGCGGCTGCATTTGGCAGCTGTAATTAAGTGCATTGGAAAGGAGGCAGTACTGCCGAGCCATGTCAGTCAGTCGACAGCTCCACGTTTGTTTGTGTGACTACTTGGTTGCAAAGGCTGTATTCCAAGGACAAGGTTTCTAATGCTGGAGGGTCCGGAGTCTGCTGAGTCTGGATTATTTTTAACACGGCACAGTCTCAGTCAACACTACAATCAGCCACAACATGTAAAATATTACTCCAGTATTAAAAGAAGCTGACTACAGTTTACGTTGGCTCATCTGACAGCAGCCCTGTGGGAAATTCTAAAATGACTCCACAGTTAAGATAAGATAAGATAAGATAGCACTTTATTGATCCCCAGCAGGGAAATTCAGGTGTTACAGCAGCACTGATAAAAAATAGCAAGTAGTACAGTGTAAAGTAAGAATGTTTAAAAAATAAATAAATATAAATAAATAAATAAAATAAGAATAAGAATAAAATAAGAATAAAGTAAATACAAGGTATATACAGCTATTACACAAGTCAAGTTAAAGTGACAGTTATGATATGGTGCACATGTATATAAAGTGCAGTCAAAAAAGTGGCAAATAATATGCAGTGTAATATGGTATAATAGTGCAATATGATATAAAATAAGATAAAATAAGACAAGACATAAGCTTTATTGTCATTGTGCTATTGAGGACAACATACAACAAAACTGAGTTGGTGCATCCCTGAGAAAAATTAAATTAGAAAATATGTAGCAATTTAAAGAAATAAAAATATGTACATTATTCAATAAATAAAACAAAGTAAAATAAAATAGATCACTTATTGCACTGAAACACTTATTGCACAGGTTCAATTATGTGTTTGTGTGTGTACCATGCCTGGCGCAGTACGTCAGGATGCTTTCCATAGGGTTAGGGGGGTTAGGGCTAGGCTTAGGGCTAACCCTAACCCTAGTACGTCAGGATGCTTTCCATAGGGTTAGGGTTAGGGTTAGGGCTAGGCTTAGGGCTAACCCTAACCCTAGTACGTCAGGATGCTTTCCATAGGGTTAGGGTTAGGGCTAGGCTTAGGGCTAACCCTAACCCTAGTACGTCAGGATGCTTTCCATAGGGTTAGGGTTAGGGTAGGGCTAGGCTTAGGGCTAACCCTAACCCTAGTACGTCAGGATGCTTTCCATAGGGTTAGGGTTAGCGCTAACCCGGTAGGGCTAACCCCTAACCCTAGTACGTCAGGATGCTTTCCATAGGGTTAGGGTTAGGGTTAGGCTTAGGCTTAGGGCTAACCCTAACCCCCCCTACTAATCAAGATTAGTAAACTGATGTTGATGTATACAAATTGATGTATAAAGTGCCCTTTTAATGTTTTAGCTTTCAACTCAGTACATGAACTGCCATGGCAAGAATCAACACTGCAGGCTGTTCTCCACCCAATTACTTTATTATTAAGGAACTGATTCGTAATTAAAGATGAATGTATGGCATGGTTGCCTATTTTTGTTTTTTATCTTGTTCCAGCTGAATTGATAAAATTAGGAGACATTGTCTTGACTTTTATTACGCAGCTGGCACAGAAAACGGCAGCTCATCAGGGAAGAAGTGCTGTGGTGTTTGTCACCAGCTGTTTACTACGACAGTACAGAGCATGGACAGGGCGAGTCAGCTCTGCCTAACTGGAAAACAGACAGACCTCACAATGAAGGACCCATTTCAACTAATTGCAGCCTAGAGGTTCAGCAATTCTTGTACAATGTAAAGGAAAGTAAAAGGAGCGGTGGTAGCATAAAATGCAAATGAAAGAGAATATGCTGTTTGACTTGCAATTTGAATGTGATTGGGGTAAACTCTGAAGATGGAAATAGCTTAATAATGCATGCACCAGTCACAGGCGGTGGTGAAATCATTACTGGCCACAGTCATACAGTAGTACAGTAGTAGTGGCAGGATCAAGGTGGTTATTACCACAGCTATATTATTTATAAGTGTGATTTCCATCTCAAGTGGCCCTCTCTGAGCTCCAGCTGCTCCCCCAGACCTCCCACACAGCCGGAGGGGAGGTAATGGGCCAATCAGGCCATCAGTTGTGCAGGGAGCCTGTCTGCCACGCTGGGAATCAACCGGGGAGAAGGCCGGAGACAACGCCATCCTCTCCTCAGATAACTCCTGTGGTAGTGGCTGGATATGCCAATCACGCAGGTTTAACAGAGTCAAGATGTTTGAATAAGAAGTAGAAGTAATAAGAAGAAGTTCTGCTGCTCAAATTAGTTCATGGATGTGTTTCGTCTGCATTTTTCCACAATTTGATCACTTGTAGAACTTGTACACTTTTTCCCAACTCACCTCCAATTCAGTATTCATCTTCCAAGGCATGGCACACTCACTAGCCTATATGACAGCTCCGGGGTCTTAGCTGAGCAGCTCATTTTATGATTATTACTGCGATATATATACAGTATTTATCAAGCTGCATGCTGCTTTCACTGTGAAGTATTCTGTAAGTTAGGAGAAGGGAAATTGTGTCTCAGTTTAACCAAGTAACCAAGTCCTATCGTCAGGGAATGGTGGGGTTAAATACACCAATACTTATGCAATGTTTAAAGGGACTGTATGTAGTTTTTTAAATAGCCAGTGTGGGGAAGATGTGATACCTGACACTGACACTTGGTCACATGACCTGTAGGCAGTGGTCATGTGACTGGGTGTCAATCAGGAAGTAATAAAAGAGCTTGCTGTCTTAGTAGCAGGCCCTTTTCTCTGCTGACCTGGCCCTCCTTCACAAAGAGTGGCAGGTGGACACTCAGGTCCTGTCCTGATGATTTTGAGCTCTGAAACTAACGGTAATTATGAGAGTTTGAAACTGTGATGAGTGGCTCAGGCTGTGCTGGCCCTCTGTCTTACTCTGTTCACTTCATTCCACTTGAGTTAACTTAAATATATTTTGTTCCAGATTGATGTGGTTCACCACTGACGCCAATGCTGGCAGAGAGGAAAAGTGACTGGTAATTAGATGTACATTGTTGAAATGAAATTATTCTTTTAACATTGTATTTATAATTGTTTTTCTCTCCTTTTAATAGTGATGCATTGGAGTTCTCCTCCCATTCCCGCATTAGCTAAAGGAATTTGGGTGCCTTTGCAAAGTAGGCTTATTTTATGATATTTAAGTGTTTTATGTGCAATACCTGGAATATTGGCTTGGCAACTAATGCACTTTTGTGTCTTTTTTTTTAAGGACCAGGCCAGCCACTGTTTCTACTATTTGTATTTTTGTTTATGGATTTTTGGGCTGAGGCAATTAATGTTTTAAAACCTTAGTAGTGGATGTATGCTGGCTGAGTTAATATTTATTCGTTTTCCAGCAGTTCCACTTTGTGAAGGGCCGGGCCTGCACCAACACAGCGCTCTCCCTGTGGTGGGACTGCACGGGTGACACTCTGTCTGTAGTGGTGTGTAGGTTTGTCGTGACACTGCATGCATATCTTATCTTATTTTATCTTATTTATTGCGATAAACTTTTAAGTGTACTATTTTAATGTGTATTGTGGTGGTAGCGCTGTCTCCCTCTTCTGTCTCCCACAGCTTGATGGTTGCTTTGTGGAGTTGACCCGCCCTTATTATAATGAGAACTGTTGTATTTTAACTTTAGCTTTTCAGAACTGTAAATTGCCTCATGCCCATATTTTTATGAAGATTTTACTGTATTTAATAAAGCCAGCTTAACTTGTGCATAAGTTCGCCTCTGGTAAATTGTTCCTGTTCGGGGGAAGTTAAGCGGTCACAACTGGCACTCGAGATTTAGGGTTAAAGGGTTCCTCCTGCCCTTACCAGGAGGTGGCGTTGTCAGATTGTTAGAGGTAAAACGTAGTACCAGGTACTACACCAGTGTGAACCAGTTGTATCCTAATTTAAAATTTAAAAACTGACTGATGTTGATGTGAAGAATCCAGGCTGCTTTTTTTTCTAGGAAAGAGCAATAGATTTAACATTACACACACTCATTACTGCCTTCAGGGCTAACAGTGTCCAACCATGGCTAACGACCACCTCCCAGCAAGACTCCAACAAGCACAAAAAAAACCAAAGTTATACTGTATAAGCTTGTCTTGTGATCGTCATCGGGCAAAAACTAGTGTTGGGAGTATAGCAGAGTCAGAGCAAAGAGTGTGTGTGCATTTGGGGAGTGAGTGGTAAAACAAGAGAGAGAGCGGCAGCGAGTGTGTGAGAAAATCAGTTAGCAGCAGAGCTGAAGAAAGATAGCTTAGCTTTGAGATTATCAAGTGAATGTACAATGGAAGTTTCAGTTTGGGTGGACATAAATGCTGCAGCTCCTCCAGACTAACGGAGGTTTCCTGTGTCTTGTTTCCCTGCCGCTGAGTGAGGTGACGGGGGTTAACTCTGGAGCGAATAATGGTATCGACTCCAGCCTTGGACACCAAAACCAAACCTGCTGATCACAGTCGGCAGGCTGAAGCAGGAAACGTTAACACTCGGATCAACATCGGTCAGGCCTTCGATTAATGGAGGGACCTTCGTTTGGTAAGATAACATTACTGTTGCTAATGTTAATCAACATGATGCCTGTCAATCAAGTTCAGTTTTGCCTCCTTCCTGATTTCTTATTTTTTTGTGTTTGTCACACTTAAATGTTTCAGATCATCAAACAAAATATTAGTCAAAGATAACACAAGTAAACACAAAATGCAGTTTTTAAATGAAGTTTTTTATTATTAGTGGAGAAAAAACATCCAAACCTACCTGGCCCTGAGTGAAAACGTGATTGCACCCTAAACCTAATAACTGGTTGGGCCACCCTTATAACAGGCAATGAGCCTTTTACATCGCTGTGGAGGAACGTTGGCCCTTTGCAGAATTGTTGTAATTCAACCACATTAGAGGGTTTTAAAGCACAAACCACCTTTTTAAGGTCAGGCCACAGCATCTCAATAGGATTCAGGTCAGGACTTTGACTAGGCCGCTCCAAAGTCTCATTTTGTTTTTCTTCAGCCATTCAGAGGTGGACCTGCTGGTGGGTTTGGGATCATTGTCCTGCTATAGAACCCAAGTGTCTTAGCTTGAGGTCTTGAGCTTGAGGTCACAAACTGATGGCCAGACGTTCTGGTAGAGAGCAGGATTCATGGTTCCATCAGTTACAGCGAGTGGTCCAGGTCCTGAAGCAGCAGACAACCTTTGTCTCGTCAGTCCACAGGATAGTTTCCCAAAAGTCTTCAGATCATTAAGATGTTTTTTTGACAAATGGGAGACGAGTCTTTGTGTAGTTGTTGGTCAGCAGTGGTTTTCTCCTTGGATCTCTCCCATGATGCCGTTGTTGCCCGGTCTCTGTCTTACTGTTGAATCCTGGACACTGACCTTAACTGAGGCAGTGAGGCCTGCAGTTCTTTAGATGTGGTTCTGGTTCTGTTGGGACCTCCTGGATGAGTCGTCGATGAGCTCTTGGAGTCATTTTGGACTCCTGGGAAGGTTCTCCGCTGTTCCAGGGTTCCTCCATCTGTGGATAACGGCTCTCACCATGGTTCTCTGGAGTCCCAGAGCCTTAGAAATGGCTTCATAACCTTTTCCAGACTGATACTGTAGATCTCAATTACTTTCTTTGTCATTTGTTCCTGAATTTATTAGGAGCTCAGCATGATGTCTAGCTGCTGAGGGTCTTTGAGGATCTTCTTTTCTTTACTTCACTTTGTCAGGCAGGTTCTATTGAAGTGATTTCTTGATTGAGAACAGGTGTGGCAGTGATCAGGTGAGGTGAGGGGAAACTGAACTCAGGCGTGATAAGTTAAGTTATGTTTTAACTGTTTTAACACTTTTTCACACTGGGCCATGTAGGTCTCCCTTAATAGTAAAAACCTCCATTTAAAAACTGCATTTTGTGTTTGCTAGTGTTACCTTTGACTAATATTTAAATTTGTTTGATGATCTTAAACATTTAAGTGTGACAAACATGCAAAAAAATAAGAAAGCAGGAAGGAGGCAAACACTTTTTCACACCACTGACTTTGACTTAATGGCCACAGGCGTCACCGTTAACAAGCAATTTTGAATTATTACAGGGTCCCTTTAATACTCAACAGCTGAAGGACCTACTACAAACACTTCAACATCCTCTGTATCTGTGAAACAGCAAAACGAACAAAGTTGGTTCAATAGCTAATAAGATGTATTTATTCTCAGTCATTATTTTAAGATTCACTAACTCTCGTACTGCCGAAGCCCTGTGAGTGTGTGTGGGGCCATGGTCAGTATGGAGAGCTCAGTAGATACTGATCACAGACTACAGCAGCATGTATGAACAATGGTATGTGTAGAAGGCCAGTATGGGGAGCAGGAATGACAAATAGAAATGGTTTTATGAAGGGGTGGATATGTATAATGTGGACAGTCAACAGTAGTACACTATAGAAACACTTCATTGACTGTGCTGTGGGCTGTGAGTGTTGCAGTCAAAGCTACCAGCAGTTCTGAGGCTGAACCATTCAGATGTAGAAACTGGACCACTGCTCCACTGCTGATGGGCTTCTTGCTATGTGGCCACTGTAGTGTAAGAAGTGGATGACTTCAGACACTGCTAAATAAACAGGGACCACCAGGAGCATCCCAGCGGGACTCCCTCACATGGCCGCACTGTCACAACATCTAAGCCGTCAAGTCACAGGAGTCGGCACTTGCCACAAACCATTCAACACCTTCAGATCTCTGCTGGCTCGCCCTAAACACCCAGAGGATGGGCTTCCTCTGCTGGTTAACTGGGGCTGGACTTTCAGGTCTGCACACAGAATGTAATTCATAATGTTGTTTTGCTGTATGTGAATATATTTGTTTGACAGTATATTTTTAGGGAGACAAGGCTGCTTGCTGCCCGTCTAGGTGTCCATAGATATTATTCACATATTTTCAATCATCAAACTCTGAAATTATTATTATATTTCAGTTGAAGGAACACAATGGCATTGTCTCACATATAATGTGTATTCCAGCTCTTCATTGAAGCTACAGTATGTGATGTTAACAAGACAAGAATATTCAAACTAAATCCGCTTTCTTTATTATTTATTGTTCTTTATTATTTATCTGCTCTTACTGCATGTCTGCATTATTTTAGACAAACTTCCTCAAAACTCAGGCTGGAACCAGTGAAGCTCTTGTTGATGAATAATGGTAAGTAAATGAAAGTAAGTATGAATATGATCATATTATATGACCTTTAGAATAAATTGATGATACAGAATTGTGTAATGCAAGCTTTAAAATCAACTTCGGTCATCGTCTCTCTTGTGTTATTACAATGAATAACCAATGCTTTAGTTGCCTTACGTTCAGTTTTACATCACTGTTGATATATTTGCTGTTTGTGTTTATTTTATTTTTTTTGTAATTATGCAAAAGAGTTAATAAGGGAAAATAAAATGTCCAATAAATATGAAAGGCAGTTCCTGTGGAAAGGCTGTCATATATTAACTTACTTATATTGACCTTATAGATAATGTAGTATAGCTAATGTTTTGCCCATTCAGATAATCTGGTCTGGCCCATGGGCTATAATACTATCAGCTCTGTTAGCAGTGTTGCCATTATTAGCACTCTTAAGATAAGATAAGATGAACCTTTATTAATCCCCGGAGGGAAAATTCGTGACTCTCAGCACGGCTGCTAGGTTTTTTTGTTTGCATGTTTTGGGAATGTGTGTCTGTTATGTCAGTTATTTTGGTGTTCATGTGTGTCTGTTATGTGGGTACTCTAATAACTCCCCTACTGTAAAGAACATAGAGAAGCTTTGAACCTGCAATCAGTGCACACGTGTAGCACACATGAACATACGTGCCGTCCACCACTGCAGGAATCGCTGTGCAATCAAACAGCATTCATCTTTTCTAGGTTTAGTAAAGGGCAAAGAACAATCACAGTCTTAAGACACACCTTCAGTCTTTTTGAGTTTTGTTTTTAAAGATGATGATTATTTCTTCCAATGATGATTAATTTGAATTTGCACAATACACAATGCTCAAAATGACAGAGCTGTGTTTGTTGTATTGTATGGTCCCACATGTATTTTTCGAGGAACGGGTATCCATATTTGTGTGGTTAGGCATGTGAACCACAATTCTTTGTTGATTTTATTTTATTATTTTTATTTATTTTCTTTTCAAATGTAAGGGCCCTATTTAAAGTGCAATGACCAGTATTCTTAAGCAAGTTGCCCAGATTTTGTGGGCATCTCCAGGCTCAGATGCTATTCTGATTCTTCATGTCCAGCAGAGCAAAAGGGCTGAACTGAAGTGAAATATAGATCAGAGGGTGATTGATCACATTCGCCACCACGGTCTCATAACTAAGAACATGATGAGTCAATCAACCCCGGCATCTGACCCAAACAAGCATGCACCAGCTGACTGGTGTGGGATCACCAGCGCTACCTCAGCGCCATGCAGTGTTTACCATGCACCCACATTAGAAGCTATATACACCATCTGCATTTGAACAAAGACTTTGCTTGTGTGAATGCTGAACTTTCTGCTGTTTGCAGCTCTCTGAGAGCCTCTGGGCTCCTGTGTTGTCTTGCCATCATCCTTCACTAGCACTACCATTTATCATATTATGTTCATTCATTATTACATCATTTGATTATCACTACCAAAACACTTTATGATGATCAAAATCATTACATGCTGAACCATTTCAATGTCCTATATCTGACAATTGATCACACATTTCCTTCTCTCTGTGCTCATTATATGTGGATATATTGGAAAATAAATGACCTTAGAAAAGCTGTTAGAACTCTGTGTGAGTTAATCCTTTAATATCGAAGTTGGGGGTTGCAATCAGTGTGTAAGTCATTTGCAACAGCAAAACGTATTGCTGGATTATTTAAGTAATATACTGTCATAAGGAAATGATATTAATTAACACATCAGTATTGGATTTTCAGATCATTGCTTATAAAACACCATGACAACTGCATCACTTTAATCCCAATATACCAGACACATGCTTCAAATATAACAGTGGTAAAACACTCTCTCTCTGCTTATGGGAATGTAACGTGGTAAAAAGGTTTTGGAAAGAGGTTAGTCAGATAACAAAACCGAAAAAACCTAGTTGGCCAACGTTGTGCATCCTGGGTACAAACAAAGTGATTTTAATACAAAGAAGAGTGGCGGTGCACTTACTCTTATAAGCTAAGAAAGCAATAGCAATACAATGGAAAAATGTGAACAAACCAAATATAAACCAAATAGGATCTTTAGGGGCAGGTAATTACATTAATATCTGTATATTCACCTCTGTTTTAATAATCATGCTTTTATTCACTTGCATAATCATTTCGTGATGTACTGTATTTGGTGCCAAGACTGAGCATTTTATTACTATTTAAAATTTGTTCTAATTGGAAAACTCCATTAAAATATTGTCAATAACATTAAATTAATGCAGTAAAATGTTCCCTGGCAATCTATTTCATTTGTTTTATGCCAAATTGTCCGATCTTGTATTACAATATCTGTTTGAAGTGACTACAGCATTAATACATACTGATATATCGCTTCCCTAAGACAGGATGGATGTAAGGCTCCTTGAGCTTTGACCTCCAAAATATATTCAGTTAATCCTTGAGTCCAAGTGGACGTTTGTGCCGAATGTGAAGAGATTCACTCCCAGCGTTCCATATCATGAGGATGGTCCAGATGGACAGTCAACCTGAAAACATCGTGCCTCCGGCCACAGAGGAAGAGTTTGTTTTGTCTTTTGAAAAATGTAATGTTGATTAGGTTTTCATGGTAATCAGTCAATAAAGATCCTTCATTGCACAGAAAAACAGTGAGAGTGTGTAACTATGGTAAGTAGCTCCCGAATTTCCCTCCGGGGATTAATAAAGGTTCATCTTATCTTGTCTTAGTGTACATGAATGTTTATAATAGACAGTTTGGGTAATACTTTTAGTGTAGCACCTTTGTTTTCTCTCCAGTGAAAATGG
Organism: Pterois miles; assembly: GCA_947000775.1. Lineage (NCBI taxonomy): Eukaryota > Metazoa > Chordata > Actinopteri > Perciformes > Scorpaenidae > Pterois > Pterois miles. The sequence goes on along the minus strand of CAMQGK010000416.1, from coordinate 22,675 downwards.
TTTGATTCCACCCTGATCGTTTGACTGCTCTGCACTGTATGTAAATGATACTGAAGTTGGGATTTCTGCCTTTAATGATAATAATAATAATAAACTTTATTTGTATAGCACCTTTCATACAACATTGCAGCTCAAAGTGCTTCCCAATAAAGAAAGAGCAGGAAACAGGAAAGGAGAATTTAAGTAAAATACATATAAAATGAATAGTTCTGCCAAGCAGTGTTAAAATTAAAGAGTAAAATTCATAAATATACGTTAAATAAAACATGTAAAATAATTAGTGCAACACAGCTAAGCAGTGTTAAAACTAATGAAGAGCTAATTAAAAGCTCAGGTGAACAGATGGGTCTTTAGCTGACTTTTAAAGACATCTATGGAGTCGTCTTCCTGATATCTGAGGGTAGTGGCTTCCAGAGTTCAGGCCGTCAGGACCAGCCGCTGCATCCCCAGTTCTCCTTGGACCGCTGCAGAACCTCCACCAGACCAGCAGCAGATGATGAAGTGTTGCTGGAGGCAGATAGTCAGTGATGGAGCTGGTGGTGTCAGCTGGTCCTGGTCCATGAAGAGCCTCGTATACCAGCAGCAGGACTCTGAAGGCAGCTCTAGATGCTACATAGCCAACGTATTCAGGTCCAGAAGTCAGATAAAGGATTGTACTCCTCTTCTCCAAGTAGGGATGTGTCCAGGTCCAGGTCCAGGTCCAGGTCCAGGGATGTTCACATGTTCACAGTCGCTTAACTTCTCATCAAGCAGCAGGAAGTCTTTTTTCATGATCTCAGAGAGAGTTTTCTTGGGTAAAATGTGAAAAGACCGGGTGTGGATGATGATGTTAGTGTCCCCTGTGTTCAGAGATGATAGTTGGCCTTCCTTCTGCTAACTCTTTGACTCTTTGCTTATTGACTCTTCTCAGTATCAGCCATCTTTACATGTTTTGTTATGGCGTCTCTGATCAGAATGGTGGTCTCAGACGACCATTTGCAGACAGAAGTGTTGGGTTTATATTAGCTCTTCCTGCCTTCGGCCTGGCTGATCTGTGCTCAGCACGAGACTTTAGTCTAGCAAGACTTGGGGCTGGGCTAGCATTAGCCCTGGTGCTCGGGCCACTGTTGGCTTCTCTGCGTCTATCACTGGCCATGTCTCCTCTGAACACCTTTCAACGTCAGGACTTTTGTTTCCGCGGACTGACAAATTAGCTAATATCAAGTCAACAAAGTTCTCGCTGTTACGCATCTGGTGCAAGCTGCTGATGTTCTGTAGGAGCTGGGTAATCCTTTGGGTCAGTCGTTCACGTTCAGTGCAGCAGCCGGTTCAGGTTTGGTCCACGTGCTCCAGTTCTCGTCTCCCAGTCTTTCATTGTATTGCTATGTCTGGGGTCACTGCATGAAATTTGCCAGGTGTTGTGGCCGACAAAGAAAACTCTGTCATCGTAATGCTGGGCTTCCTTCCAGCCGGCAGGCAGCGGCAGCTCCATACAGGGCAACAAAATAAAGACTTAAACACGTATTCCTATTGTCTTCCTTTACCGGTGCTGTTTCCTTTCTCTCAAATCCAAAAATGAAGCAGAAAATCCAAAAAAAGAAGCAGAGATCTCTCTGTGTGTGTCTCTGCAGGAACATCTGCCTATTAAAGCTCTGCCTCTTAAAGCTCTGCCTATTAAACCTCTGCCTGTTAAAACTCTGTCTCTGCCTATTAAAGCTCTGTCTATTAAAGCTCTGCCTATTAAAGCTCTGCCTCTTAAAGCTCTGCCTATTAAACCTCTGCCTCTTAAAGCTCTGCCTATTAAACCTCTGCCTCTTAAAGCTCTGTCTATTACAGCTCTGCCTATTAAACCTCTGCCTATTAAAGCTCTGTCTCTGCCTATTAAACCTCTGCCTATTAAAGCTCTGCCTATTAAAGCTCTGTCTCTGCCTATTAAAGCTCTGCCTATTAAAGCTCTGCCTATCAAACCTCTGCCTATTAAAGCTCTGCCTATTAAAGCTCTGCCTATTAAAGCTCTGCCTATTAAAGCTCTGCCTATTAAAGCTCTGCCTATTAAAGCTCTGCCTATTAAAGCTCTGTCTCTGCCTATTAAAGCTCTGCCTGTTGAACCTCTGCCTATTAAAGCTCTGCCTATCAAACCTCTGCCTATTAAACCTCTGCCTATTAAAGCCCTGCCTATTAAAGCTCTGTCTCTGCCTATTAAAGCTCTGCCTATTAAAGCTCTGTCTCTGCCTATTAAAGCTCTGCCTATTAAAGCTCTGCCTATCAAACCTCTGCCTATTAAAGCTCTGCCTATTAAAGCTCTGCCTATCAAACCTCTGCCTATTAAAGCTCTGCCTATTAAAGCTCTGCCTATTAAAGCTCTGCCTATCAAACCTCTGCCTATTAAAGCTCTGCCTATTAAAGCTCTGCCTATCAAACCTCTGCCTATTAAAGCTCTGCCTATTAAAGCTCTGCCTATCAAACCTCTGCCTATTAAAGCTCTGCCTATTAAAGCTCTGCCTATCAAACCTCTGCCTATTAAAGCTCTGCCTATTAAAGCTCTGCCTATCAAACCTCTGCCTATTAAAGCTCTGCCTATTAAAGCTCTGCCTGTTAAAGCTCTGCCTGTTAAAGCTCTGCCTCTTAAAGCTCTGCCTATTAAAGCTCTGCCTATTAAACCTCTGCCTATTAAACCTCTGCCTGTTAAAGCTCTGCCTGTTAAAGCTCTGCCTCTTAAAGCTCTGCCTATTAAAGCTCTGCCTATTAAAGCTCTGCCTATTAAACCTCTGCCTGTTAAAGCTCTGCCTGTTAAAGCTCTGCCTCTTAAAGCTCTGCCTATTAAAGCTCTGCCTATTAAAGCTCTGCCTATTAAACCTCTGCCTATTAAAGCTCTGCCTATTAAAGCTCTGTCTCTGCCTATTAAAGCTCTGCCTATTAAAGCTCTGCCTATCAAACCTCTGCCTATTAAAGCTCTGCCTATTAAAGCTCTGCCTCTTAAAGCTCTGCCTGTTAAAGCTCTGCCTGTTAAAGCTCTGCCTCTTAAAGCTCTGCCTGTTGAACCTCTGCCTATTAAAGCTCTGCCTATCAAACCTCTGCCTATTAAACCTCTGCCTATTAAAGCTCTGCCTATTAAATCTCTGCCTATTAAAGCTCTGCCTATTAAAGCTCTGCCTATTAAAGCTCTGCCTATTAAAGCTCTTTCTCTGCCTATTAAAGCTCTGTCTCTGCCTATTAAAGCTCTGCCTATTAAAGCTCTGCCTATTAAAGCTCTGCCTGTTAAAGCTCTGCCTATTAAAGCTCTTTCTCTGCCTATTAAAGCTCCGCCTATTAAAGCTCTGCCTATCAAACCTCTGCCTATTAAAGCTCTGCCTGTTAAAGCTCTGCCTATTAAAGCTCTGCCTATTAAAGCTCTTTCTCTGCCTATTAAAGCTCCGCCTATTAAAGCTCTGCCTATCAAACCTCTGCCTATTAAAGCTCTGCCTATCAAATCTCTGCCTATTAAATCTCTGCCTATTAAAGCTCTGCCTATTAAATCTCTGCCTATTAAAGCTCTGCCTATTAAAGCTCTGCCTATTAAATCTCTGCCTATTAAAGCTCTGCCTGTTAAAGCTCTGCCTATTAAACATCTGCCTATTAAACCTCTGCCTATTAAAGCTCTGCCTATTAAACCTCTGCCTATTAAAGCTCTGCCTATTAAAGCTCTGCCTATTAAATCTCTGTGTATAATAACCTGATGATAAAAATCATATTTTTGTTACCTTAGAACGAGCTGTTTATTTCGCGGGTCCCCTCTGACATGTTGAATTGCCATGTTTCTACAGTAGCCCAGAAGGACAAACCAAACTCTGTTAACGTTTCCTGCTTAGGCCAGAGTCAAATAACATTACTGGCTGCCGTCGCCGCTGCTTCACCACTCACTTCCCATGTCCACTCACTTCCCATGTCCACTCACTTCCCATGTCCACTCACTTCCCATGTCCACTCACTTCCCATGTCCACTCACTTCCCATGTCCACTCACTTCCCATGTCCACTTACTTCCCATGTCCACTCACTTCCCATGTCCACTCACTTCCCATGTCCACTCTCTTCCCATGTCCACTCTCTTCCCATGTCCACTCACTTCCCATGTCCACTCACTTCCCATGTCCACTCACTTCCCATGTCCACTCACTTCCCATGTCCACTCACTTCCCATGTCCACTCACTCTGCACACTGACTCTGCTCCAAATGGCTCCAGAGAGGGACATTCACATTTTCACATCGGCCACCAACACTTGGTGCACAGGGGAGGCTGCAGTTGGTTGCATTCTGCTCACCTCACCACCAGATACCTCCAGATCCACCAGATCCAACAGACTGGACCTTTAAAATCCCATTCATTTCACAAGACAGAACAAGTGAATAGGGTAAAAAATGTAAACTAATACATATTCCCATGAAACGCCCCCAGCTGATTACTTACATTGAAAAATATTTTTCTTTACAAAGTTTCTGACATGTCGTGTTTATATATTGAAATGTACAGATGCAAATAGTAAAATAAACACAGATTTTGGATAGTAGAAAAATAGCCCAAAATCTCAAAATTGACCAGTTCATGAAAAACAATGTAGTGTAGTGTTATATTATATTTCCTCTCCAAAATCACCAACCGGTCCTAAGCTTATGTTGGCCCACTAGATCCTGAAGCCTGGTCTGTCTCCTCCTCTCTGCTGCTGAGTCTTTGTAAAGTCCTCTTTTGGGGGCAGAGGGCTGCACGGCTGAAGCCACAGATAAGGCCTTCAGATAAGGAGCCGGTGGAGATAACCATCCTTCCACCTACGTTGTTCTGCAGCATCAGCTATCTGAGCCCTTATCGGACCACACAGGCCTCCCTCAATCTTCTATCTCTGTCCGTCTGTTCAGCTGTGGGGCACCTTTTCTCTTTTGCCTTTTCTCCCTCATTTTACTCTCTCATTCTCTCTCACCCCCTTGTCTCTCTTCCATATGCAGTCCCTTGAATATCGACTCATTGGGGGGGCAAAACGACCAAAGGGAAAATGAAGCTAATTAAACTTATCAGTCAGCAGTGTGGACCAGACCTGGTATTAACATGCGTCCTGAGTAAGCCGACCACAAGTGGACAGTTCTAAATCCAGATGTGAATGCACTCAGGATGCATTGTGGAGGAACTGACATCCGACCAGTTGGTACAACTGAATTTACTTAAATATATCTTAGCTATAGGCTACATATCTACAGACTGTCAGACTTGGCATGCACAGTGCATTATTATCATACTGTCGGTATGCCCACCCTCTTCCTCACAGTCATGCTCTGCTCTACCTTTTCCGGGCAAAGGCAGCGGTGTTGGCGGCATGGAGGTCCCTGGAGACTGCACAATAATCTGTTATTATTATGTTAATAAAATGTACCCAAATTCATATGTTGGATATTACTACTGACATTCATGTAATATGACATGACAACATCTGATGTTTTGTGCAGCGGTTAGCACTGTCGTCTCACAGGTTGCAGGTTTGAATCCGGCTTGGGACCCTTCTGTGTGGAGTTTGCATGTTCTCCTGTTAGCAGGTTCTGTCTGCATTAGTGGGTTCTCCAGCTTCCTCCCACAGTCCAAAGACATGCAGGTTAACTGATGCCTCTAAATTGTCTGTAAGCGTGAATGTGAGTGTGAATGGTTGTCTGTCTCTATGTGCTCTGCGATGGACTGGCGACCTGACCAGGCTGAACCCCGCCTTTGCCTGGCTGTGTGTGTGCATGTATATGCACATGCGTGTGCACGTGTGCGCATGTGTGTTGAACTGGAAATGAATGCCAGAGAAGCAGGCTTTTATATTCTACATAATATACATACATAATGTATATAATACCCAAGCAGTAGCTCCCAGGCGGTTACTATTGATCTAAAACTGCAGTATGGGATATAAGATAAGATAAGATCAACCTTTATTAATCCCCGGAGGAAAATTCAGGGATTTCTAAACAGACACGCACACACAGACACAGACACACACACACACACACACAAATACATACATATATACATACATACACACAAATGGATGCAGCAGCGGGATGTCAGTTTACCTCTATGTCGGTTGGTGGTTTTGTCAAACATTAGCATGGAGTCCTCGACCTGAAAGAAGACAGGAAGAACTGTTCAACTTCATCTATCATACATGAAACATTGCATCGTTTATGGCACACAGAGGCAGCTTGTGAAGTGTGTCAAAACACGTCAGCAGACCATCGTCATCAGCGGCTGATGCATGTTGACATGTCGTGGTATGTCACTGTCCAAGGTTCAGTGCATGTCAACACTTTCTGTCTGTCGCGCCTGTTGTGTGCTACTGACGGTCTGCTGATACAATGCTACAGTGAGTGCTGTATTTTAGGATCCATTAGCATTAAGGGGTAAAGTGGTGTTAGTGCAGCAGTCATCAGTTTCTCACATTCTTCAAGAAATAAATAGAGATATGAGACAAATGAAAGTACAAACCAAAGGATACAGGATGATAGACGCTGTCATACCACCAGACTACAGAGCAGCTTCTTTCCTCAGACTGAGACCTCTCAGCTCATTATATCATCATCTGCACTCCATCATAAACCTCAGCTCTACCTGTTATACTGCTACTTATGCTATTATTCTACATTGCACACTGCATCTGTGAATATTTTTTAAATGGAACTGCAGTATGCTGCACACAAAGAAAAATTAGGAATAGGCAATGGAACTGGACAAACAAGAGTAGCACCAAAGGAAGAAATAAAAAGGAAAACTAAATTATTTTATTTTAAGGAATACATATAAACACGCACACATATATCCATCTATCCATCTTCAACCGCTCATCCCGTTAGGGGTCGCGGGGGGGGCTGGAGCCGATCCCAGCTAACACTGGGTGAAGGCGGGGTTCAACCTGGACAGGTCGCCAGTCCATCGCAGGGCACATAGAGACAGACAACCATTCACACTCACATTCAAATCTACGGACAGTTTACAGTCATCCGTTAACCTGCATGTCTGTAGACTGTGGGAGAAAGCTGGAGCACCCGGAGAAAACCCCAGCAGATACAGATGCTACTGATGATACTACCTGCCAGAGGGCAGCAGGGTGAACAGGCTGTTGCTGGGGTGGGTACGGCAAGCCTGTCATTGTTGCTAAATATTATTACACTACTTACTTGAGAAATCAATAATTTGACACAAAAATGGGTCTTACATCAGAACGGGCTGTTATACACAGCAGTGGTATATAAATAAATAACAGAACACAGAATGCCATACTTGACCAATCAGTATTGACTATTGAACAAAGCTGTATTATAATGGCTTTTAATATCCGTTGGGCTCTGTGCAGGCACCTCACCTCCCCAGTCTCACTGATGTTTGGTAGATGGGTACTAATGATGTTATGAGCAGTTTTAATAACCTGCTGCAGAGCCCTCCTGTCCTGGGGTGAACATCCCATCCCAGTTTGTAAGGTTTACAGTCAGGATGCTTCCTATTGCTCCTCTATAAAAGTGAACAAGGAGTTTTTTTCCTTCTTAAAGCAGATGATTGGATTGCAGATGGATTAAATATGATTTTAAAATGTTGTTTTTTTTTTTGTTTTTTTTAAATAATCTCTATATCCTGACAGCAATACATGCGTCAGTTATCTGGGAAAAAAACAAAACAAAAAAAAAAACATGCGTTTGTGTCCTCTGGCAATGACATCTGCAAGATTTCACAGGCAAAAAAACAGCAGCGCTATCAGAGCCAAGCTGGATGTGAGCAGCTGCCAATCACTCTGATCAAACTCTGATCAAACGGTCAAATTAGGCAGCACTCATCAAATATGAATCAATATTCTGTTACTGTAAAGTCTATTTATCACCTCACGTTATCAGAATCATCTTGTAGTTACTGTTTAACTGCAAAATGAGAAAGTTTGTGATCCGGCAGCCATGTTGAGGTCAGCTGAGGAAATACCAAGCCCCGCCCACCAGCACAGCCAATAGGAACGCTCTTTTTCTGAAATGATCTATGATTGCCCAAGGTCTCCTGCCACGGGCTAGATTTTTTAAATCCTGAAAACAGAGCCATGAGGAGCTGCAGAAGTCCAGTTATCCCTCAGAGCACTTGACATGTGCTGAAAGGTTATTAAGGATTTTTTGCCCAATGATGCCAAAAATATTCTGCCTACTGCAGGTTTAAGTGTCCTTAAGATATACAACTGTTTTAATTCACACAGCCAAGAATCACAAGCAATGCTTGGTTATCACCCCCCCGTTGGTAGAGGATGATCTCCGCTACTGGGGGTCCCCACAACACCTGTTAAAGGGAACACTGCTGGGACTAGTCACCTCAGAGCTCCTTTACCAGCCTTTGTTTTTATGTAATGTCAAACCAAACTGAAGACCACCACATAGTCTATGGAGAACACAGCGATTGTTTGCAGTATATGATGAACATCTGAAAACACCTGGAATGAAAACAGCCTGGAAAATAGTCTGGCCTGTCAACCTGGCAGATTTAATATACAACCACAGCTGTATGAATTTCAGATGTGTGGTATAGCCTGGAGAAATATGTCAGTCCATTCGACTGACTCAGATTAGACACTTTAGACAAATGACAGATTGGAGTGGGACTGTGGCACAGAATGAACCCACCTATATACAGTATAATGTAAAACAAACAAACAAAAAACAGTTGTTTGTGACAGAATGTGGAGGGCAGCGATGCAGCCACATATTGTGGTTTTTGAAGGCATGACAGCACTGTTGTGTGTTGGTCGTGGCCTGGGAAATGTTTGCTGAGCTACATCTCATATTCCCAGCGACTGATGCCAAATCATTGTGTGTGCACAAGGGCAGCACAAAAGAGCTTTATTACCTGAAGCGTGAATTCATACGGTAGAACGGTGATGAGAGAGACGTGAGGCCACAGACGATGTGCTGTTCCAGCTCTCAGACAGAGGAGAGTGAATTAAAACAGAGACGTGGAGCGATGCAGGATGAGCGATGAATTATTGCTATGACTTTGCTTCTCTGCTTCTCCCTGTCTACCTGTTTGTTTACTGATATCTGAAAGATGTTGTGTAGCATTTCACACACAAGGTGCTCATCACACCAACTGCATCGTGAAAAAAGTGTCACAGACTAATGGGATGGATATTACACTACTATTTATTTGATGAGGTTTGGGCCATCGAGCTTCCTCACACTTACACTTATTCCCCTGAGATGATCTAACTAATGTGAAAAGCCATCACAGACACAGCAGTGAAGATTAACCCATAGCAGCCTGCTATAGCAGTAGCCTACTTTAAACTACAGTGTGGGTGTAAACTGACCACAATGCTCTGAATATAAAAGCATGCTGTTATCTCTTTTATATTTGCACTCTTTCCATTTTGTATTGCTACTGCTGCAATTTCACTCTGGATACATTTTAAAAGTTTGATCTTATTTGATCTTGTATTTGAGTCATTGTCGAAAATTGTCAAAGTTAAATAAACAACATTTAAGAATATATAAATATAATTCAGAAATGTCCTGCACAAACTTTCAAGCAACATTTACAAAAGATGCAATAAAAATATATTTTCTAGGTTAAGAAGACACTCAGGGTCAACAAGTGTAATTAACATATATAGTGAGTTAAATACTCAGAACTATCAAGTGTTTATTGTGGAAAATTATAAATATTATACATACAGATTGTGTTTCATGTCATGCCATACATTTATACCAGGGGGATTAACTGTGTCAGAGGGACATACCTGTGAAAACAAATATGTTTATATAATGACAGGATATGCCAACTGGAAGGGCTTAATATTAAAGTCCTCATGTAAACCATGGAACCAGGAACATAATGAACATAATATATGGACAATATATGGGGTTAAATGGGAGGGGTATCTGAGCTACTTTACACTTGGCGGGTGTATTGTTGGGGACCCAAGGTAGTGCTTTTTCGAATATGGTGAAATTTGGACATGCAAAATGTTCAGTATCAAGAAAAAACTTTGAATAAACAAGTGACCAGCGCTCTGTGCCACAAAGCAGCTTCTCAACACAAGTGAATAGCTACCCTGAAGCAGAATCAAACAGACCGTATTTCATAGCAATACCACAGACCAGCATCCATTCATTCTGAACAAGCTTTTTTTGAATGGGCACTGCACTAGTTATTTCAAGTCTAGCAAAGTTAATGTGTTCCTTAGAAGCCTGGACCAAGCTGTGATCGTTCTTCAGTCTTCATGGAGGACCGATTACACCTGACTGTCTCCCTGTGCAGCTGCCAGCTGTCAGCAGCTGCCAGCAGCTGTCAGTTACCATTATGGCGGCGATGAAGAGCACAACAGCCGGTGCAGAGGAGGAGCTCTCTCAGCTCCACATCATTGCTAACACACATCAAAAACAGTACATAATGTAATATGAATATAGAAAACCCAACATGGGCAGGAATGGTTTGTGCGTCTGTGGTTGATTGTGTTTTGTGCAGCACGTATTACAGTCAGGAAGGATTATGTTCTTGGTAGGGGATGTGATGAAGGTGGGACAGCCTGTTCTTGTGACACAAATCAGTGAGTCAAAAGGCAGAACCAACAAATGAATCTTAATAAACAATAAGTAGAACTTATAGTATATTTTGGTCATGTTCTTATACCAGAACAACACAATAATGTCTCCAAAATGACCGATACGACTGTTGGAAAAATCAAGTCCAATTCCTCTCAGCATTGTGCGATCTGCCACCTCTATGGTTAGTGCAGTCGCACAGCAGTTCATGAAATAGTCATGAAATTGTATGTATTGATCCGCATCAAAACCAGTTTGTACGTAATTCACGTAACTGTGAGCCAGGAAGTATAAATAGCAGCAAATGCTATAGGGAGGAGGTCAGGGTGGATGCAGGGGTCAAAAAACACAGGACTTTCTCCCAGGAGGCCGGTGCTCATGTCCCGTGTGAAACCACGAGTCAACCTTAATTTAATTGTCACATAACTTACATACTTAAAACTTCAGTAGGCAAAAATTTTTTTTGCCATCATTAGGCAAAAATACGTATTAACCTCTCAGCATATTGTAGTTCAAGTGTTCTGAGAGTAAATTAGACTTCTGCTCCTCCTCATGGCTGTTTTCAGGATTTAGACATTCTAGCCTGTGATGAGAGACTTTGACCAATCACAGGTCATTTCAGAGAGAGCGTGTTCCTATTGGCTGTGCTCCAGCCATATGAGGGGTGCTTGGTATTCCCTCAAGAAATCTCAACATGGCTGCCATTTTACAGTTGAATCCTGTACCAGAAGATGATCCTGAAAACATTTTAGGAGAGAAATAGGCATTAATGTAACACTGGTTCATATTTGATCAGTGCTGCCTAGTTAGACCGTTTGGTCGGAGAGTGTGAGTAATTGACAGCTGGCTCTCATAGACTGAAGCTGGACGGCAGGCTCCAGGTTGGTTCTGATTGGTTGTTGATTGGTCCTCTGGTCTGTGAAATCTTGTAGATGCCATTGGAGTCCTTGGTGTCCTCCCTGTTGCATGCGCAGGATATAGTGACAGTTTTATAAAAATAACTTTTTAAATCATATTTGCTCCAATTTCAGCCACCAGCTTAAAGTTACAGCCTATCTAGACTTATTTTAACCCAGTTGTTGTCACGTAATTTGCCAAGGAATAAATAATCAATCTGCATCAGCTCCATAGGTGATGGGACCATTAGCAAATCCAGACTCCCTGGCTAATATTAGTCTTTGCTTCTATGGTTCTTCAAAGTTTACGAGTTCCCCATGAATGTTGTAGAGGGCATCGAGAGGAAAACCAACGAGTACTGTTGGAGATCTTTGGAAATTCTCCCAAGCTTTTCTTCAGTGGGATGAAATGTTTTAGGCAGAAGTATGAAACTACTAGGAAGAGAAGTGAATGTCAAGGCAGTAGAACAGAGGTCCCAGGGAGCCTGGACAAAATCAGATCCGCCAAAGTGCAAGACCACATGGGCCGAGTTGTGGAGACAGGAGTCGTTTCCATATGTCCTTCCTCTTGCGATCCATGTACAGCACCCTTCCGTCACCATCACATCTGCACACATGGGGCCCGAGAGAGGACCCTCACTGCAAGTTTTGTGGTCAAAAATGGAAACTGGCACACATGCTGTCCAGGTGCAAAACATCATATATTCAAGGTAGCACCATGATAAGTTATTTCTGGCTCTTGCTGATACACAAGAGCAGGAGAGATATAGTAAGAGACCAGCTGGCAAAGACTTGCTGCAGGCCATTACCTTCATCCAGGAAGGTGTCCGGCCTTTCTCGACCAAAACACAAAAGCCCAACCTGCTGCAAACTGCCTGGTCCTGGGAAAAGGGTGTTGAGTGTGCCGTTCCCCGAGGTGCTCCACACAACCCTCTGTCCATATGTACTGTGGTCAACTAAAGACCGGAAAAACATTGTGGTTGAGCTGACAATGTCGTGGAAGGAGGGTTGCAAAGAGACTCACAAGAGCAAGGCCTTGAACTACCAGCCTTAAGTTCAAGAGTGTAAGGACAAGGGATGGCAAGCATAATTGTTCCCTGTGAAGATCAGCTGCAGGTCATGCTGATTGTTGTCAGATCTGGGCTAGAACAAAAAGAGCAAGAAACAAGTAGCTTGTAGGATGAGGGAAGAGCCAGAACAAGCTTCTTGCTGGATATGGGCGAGGGGAGGGAAGCTGGCAAGCACAGATCTACTGAGAGTAAACTGTAAAAGACACTGTGTGTCAGAGCCGCCAGGATGATTTTCCAGGAATATGCTCATATTTCTTGCTCAGGTTGAAAACTGGATAAAAGTCTCATTTGAGAATAAAAGCACAGTGAATTAGAGTTAGGCTTTACATGCCACGATAGATTCACTGATTTGCATGTTTTTCACACTCACGTTTTCATATTCAGAACAGTGCATGCTGTTAGGAAAGTTGTCCATCAAATGGGACCTCTGAAAAGGTTGGGTATCCCTTCAACTCACTTCAGGCTCTATGTTAGCTGAACGTATATCTTCCAAACCATCATCTTGCATCATGTGCTTTCAGTGTACTGGCTCTAGCTTTCACCACCCATTTGTAGCAGAATGACAACAATGCATCATTACAGCTCAGCATCACCATCCCTTTCCATCCAGCAGCATTATCACTTTCATGTCTCTCCTCCTCCACTGCCCCATCTAGCCATTTTACCTGTATGATGCCCCCTTTCTTCCACCCGACCCCTGACATCATTTCATCTCTTTCTCCAGCAGCCTATCTCAACCCGTCCTTCTCTCTCCGACAGTCGGATGTCGTCATGCGCTGGCCTCTCTGGACTGAGCCAGATAAGCAGGTAATTCATCATTCCAGTGAAGGGTACACACATGTCGTCGCAGCCACACACACCAGGCAGCTCTTATCAGTGCTTCACAAGGATTACTGGGTCTCTGTCTGAAAGTGACCCACAGCCCCCGAGTACCAAATTACCATGACAACACTCAGTTTATCCCTAGCAAATGACAAGAGACAAATTAATATATTTCCCATCATCTCTCCATGCCCAAAGCCCTCAATTTGTGCTTCCATTATTTGGAGGGGAGAAAGAATGGTTTAACCAAACCTGGGTGTGCAAGGAAGGCCTTTATATATGCAAATTACCCTGGCTGCCTTATTCTGCTGGGAACAATGCTGAAAAATAGCAGGTTGGCCTGTTAAATGCGATGCCACTTCCACTTCATTTCTCCCTTTCTACTGCCTCTTTTTTATTTACAATGCACATAAAAGCCTGGGAACAGCAAATTCAATTCAAGCAGCACAATAAAACACAATCATGCCAAAATGTGGCATATTTCAGCTGACAGATTCATAAAAGTGTCACTGGCATAATTTAGTCAGGAATGAAGAGGAAATGATGATGACGATGGTGATGATGGTTGTGGCTGGATAGTGCTGTCAAGAGAAGTGATAGTGCAGGAGAAAGAGAGGAAACTTATTCACCCACTTGCCTTTCAGAATAAAATAAAGCCTCAGCAGACACTAGATGTTCAGCAATTTTAACTTACAGTTTAAAACTGTTTTACAGCAAATAAAGATATCAATCCTACATCTGCAAGCCTTTGAGGAGGGAAAACAATTAAAAAGGCTTTAAACACAGCTTTGATACACCGAATGAGACCATGAAGGCAATTTCAATTACACCAAGAAATAAAACATAATTTGCCAAAAACCTGAGTATATAGGGGCATAGATTTATTTTGGTGGTAAATCAAAGGCGAGTGGAAACATGAGTTGAGGACCTACCAATGTCATTACTGGGCTCATAAAAAGATGTGCCTGCCGCAAACACACACATTATCCTAAAAACTGCAAGTCCACTGCTTCACAATGACATTCATAGGAGCAACTCTCTGCAGAGTCACATTTTGTGGATAAACTGAGATGTTTTTTTTTCTTTTCCAACAGACCAACCATGACTCGTTATTAGTAAAAATAGATGTCTTTGAGGAAAAACTGATCTGATGGTTATAGAATGTCATATAGAGGAAAGTCAGCTGCTGCTTGGCCTCACTCTCTTTCAGCACACTACATCAAGTGGTCAATCAATGCTAATCCCTGCTGCTAACAGAGCCAGTATACATTTTTTTCAGAGAAACACTGATGTTTTGTGGCATATCTGTACTGCACCCATATGATGTTACCGCTCGTTTCGTGGTCGTAGGTCAGTGTAACACCTCCAGGCAGACACGATTGGCTCTGTCTGCATTGGTGCATTTATTAGCACTGCTAGCTGCTACCAGTTTGTCTTAACCAACTCCATTTTAGCTTGTGACATCCGTGGTGATAGCTGTATGTAGGCAATCCCAGCCCAAACTCTGGATGTTGTACAGTATATACATTATTCAGTTTTTGCTTTTACAGTATTTTGACACTACAGAGAAATTCACAGCAGCGCTAACCACTGCACCACCATGCCTACATCTTTTTTATAATTATCACTCTGTAAATGACTATAAGCCAAGCACAAGAAATTACGCTCCAGTTTTAGCTTCAGTCTGTATTTCTGATTTCTCTGTCTGCCCCCCGTCTCCAATGAAATATTTTTTTTAAATGTGCTGGAAATATGGCTGCAATATTTAGATGACCTGGTGGAAGTGAAGTCATTTATGGCAAACACCCCCCCTTTCACCAATCACCAGTGAAAATGCATAGATGATGAGCACGCCTGTAGTAGTCAGTAACTAGTAGTTGTAGTGCAGATATCATGGTGGGCCTTGTACATTTTAGCCATTATTTCAGAAAGTACAAGTGTCCCAAAAAGCTCTATAGATCAAATCATTTTGAGCTACGAAGGTCCGATGTGACTCATTTAGAGTTAAATGGTTTAATAATGTTGGAAATGGTGGTGCTTGTTGGGAGCCAAACAGCATGGAAGGAAGTTCTGCCTGACAGACAACTGAAGGTACTGACTCATTATTATCATCTCTCCTCAAAATTACTCGACATAATTCTCACATCAGCATATTGTGGTTCAGTTCTCAATTTCAATCTTTTGAATTTCAGGATTCGGTTCCTAAAGTAAGTAAAACTCTTAAAAACATTTGATTCTCTGTAGTGAATATGAACTATTTTTTTCTTTTAATTTTTTGTGATTACAACCCTCTACCCCTTCCTCTACCCATCCTCTACCGGTCTGCTACCCCTTCCTCTACCCTGTCCTCTACCCGTCCTCTACCCTGTCCTCTACCCTGTCCTCTACCCATCCTCTACCCTGTCCTCTACCCGTCCTCTACCCCTTCCTCTACCCCTTCCTCTAACCTGTCCTCTACCCCTTCCTCTACCCTGTCCTCTACCCGTCCTCTACCCTGTCCTCTACCCCTTCCTCTACCCTGTCCTCTACCCCTTCCTCTAACCTGTCCTCTACCCCTTCCTCTACCCCTTCCT
The DNA here is from genome assembly GCA_947000775.1 of Pterois miles. Lineage (NCBI taxonomy): Eukaryota > Metazoa > Chordata > Actinopteri > Perciformes > Scorpaenidae > Pterois > Pterois miles. Next base: position 6,769 of record CAMQGK010000416.1, on the reverse strand, counting down.
CTACCCATCTGCTACCCCTTCCTCTACCCTGTCCTCTACCCCTTCCTCTAACCTGTCCTCTACACTGTCCTCTACCCCTTCCTCTACCCATCCTCTACCCATCCTCTACCCCTTCCCTTTAACCTGTCCTCTACCCTGTCCTCTACCCGTCCTCTACCCTGTCTGCTACCCCTTCCTCTACCCTGTCCTCTACCCCTTCCTCTACCCATCCTCTACCCCTTCCTCTAACCTGTCCTCTACACTGTCCTCTACCCCTTCCTCTACCCATCCTCTACCCATCCTCTACCCCTTCCTCTACCCCTTCCTCTACCCATCCTCTACCCCTTCCTCTAACCTGTCCTCTACCCATCCTCTACCCCTTCCTCTACCCCTTCCTCTACCCATCCTCTACCCCTTCCTCTAACCTGTCCTCTACCCTGTCCTCTACCCGTCCTCTACCCTGTCTGCTACCCCTTCCTCTACCCTGTCCTCTACCCCTTCCTCTACCCATCCTCTACCCCTTCCTCTAACCTGTCCTCTACACCGTCCTCTACCCCTTCCTCTACCCTGTCCTCTACCCCTTCCTCTACCCTGTCCTCTACACCGTCCTCTACCCCTTCCTCTACCCTGTCCTCTACCCTTCCTCTACCCTGTCCTCTACCCCTTCCTCTAACCTGTCCTCTACCCCTTCCTCTACCCTGTCCTCTACCCTGTCCTCTACCCCTTCCTCTACCCATCCTCTACCCATCTGCTACCCCTTCCTCTACCCTGTCCTCTACCCTTCCTCTACCCTGTCCTCTACCCCGTCCTCCACCCATCCTCTACCCCGTCCTCTACCCCTTCCTCTACCCTGTCCTCTACCCCGTCCTCTACCCATCCTCTACCCCGTCCTCTACCCCATCCTCTACCCTGTCCTCTACCCCGTCCTCTACCCATCCTCTACCCCGTCCTCTACCCCTTCCTCTACCCTGTCCTCTACCCGTCCTCTGCCCGTCTGCTACCCCTTCCTCTACCCCATCCTCTACCCTGTCTGCTACCCTGTCCTCTACCCCGTCCTCTACCCCTTCCTCTACCCTGTCCTCTACCCGTCCCCTACCCTGTCCTCTACCCGTCCTCTACCCTGTCCTCTACCCCGTCCTCTACCCTGTCCTCTACCCCATCCTCTACCCCGTCCTCTACCCATCCTCTACCCCGTCCTCTACCCCTTCCTCTACCCTGTCCTCTACCCGACCTCTACCCGTCCTCTACCCTGTCCTCTACCCCGTCCTCTACCCTGTCCTCTACCCCGTCCTCTACCCTGTCCTCTACCCCGTCCTCTACCCATCCTCTACCCCGTCCTCTACCCCTTCCTCTACCCTGTCCTCTACCCGACCTCTACCCGTCCTCTACCCTGTCCTCTACCCCATCCTCTACCCTGTCCTCTACCCCTTCCTCTACCCTGTCCTCTACCCTGTCCTCTACCCGTCCTCTACCGTGTCCTCTACCCCGTCTTCTACCCTGTCCTCTACCCTGTCCTCTACCCCTTCCTCTACCCTGTCCTCTACCCTGTCCTCTACCCGTCCTCTACCCTGTCCTCTACCCCATCCTCTACCCCGTCCTCTACCCCGTCCTCTACCCGTCCTCTACCCGTCTTCTACCCTGTCCTCTACCCCGTCTTCTACCCCGTCCTCTACCCCGTCCTCTGCCCCGTCCTCTGCCCCGTCCTCTACCCCGTCCTCTACCCCTTCCTCTACCCTGTCCTCTACCCGTCCTCTACCCCGTCCTCTACCCATCCTCTACCCCTTCCTCTACCCGGTCCTCTACCCGTCCTCTACCCGTCTTCTACCCTGTCCTCTACCCTGTCCTCTACCCGTCCTCTACCCTGTCCTCTACCCTGTCCTCTACCCCGTCCTCTACCCGTCCTCTACCCCGTCTTCTACCCTGTCCTCTACCCCGTCCTCTACCCGTCCTCTACCCCGTCCTCTACCCTGTCCTCTACCCTGTCCTCTACCCGTCCTCTACCCTGTCCTCTACCCTGTCCTCTACCCGTCCTCTACCCTGTCCTCTACCCCGTCCTCTACCCTGTCCTCTACCCCGTCCTCTACCCGTCCTCTACCCTGTCCTCTACCCCGTCCTCTACCCATCCTCTACCCCGTCCTCTACCCTGTCCTCTACCCTGTCCTCTACCCGTCCTCTACCCTGTCCTCTACCCTGTCCTCTACCCGTCCTCTACCCTGTCCTCTACCCTGTCCTCTACCCGTCCTCTACCCTGTCCTCTACCCCGTCCTCTACCCATCCTCTACCCCGTCCTCTACCCCTTCCTCTATCCTGTCCTCTACCCTGTCCTCTACCCGTCTTCTACCCTGTCCTCTACCCCGTCCTCTACCCCGTCCTTTACCCTGTCCTCTACCCCTCCCCCCTCTAACATCACTATCACTGCTGCTCTTGTACTGCAGCTACAAAGTCTTCAGAACTTGATTCCTGAAAGGAAAGAATGGAAGTGTACACAATGACAATTTCCTTTCTCAGAAATTCCTATTTACTATTCAGGTAAATCATAGCTTTAGAAGCTCCCAATTAACACTAGGCCTACTACTGACTGGGAGAAGTTCAATTATAGCAAAGCTACTCCAGGGAGAAGTTTAGTTTATCATGTTATTCAGATATATTTGTCAATGTGCATGTGGTTATACATAAACAGACAAATGTCAGCTTTAGTTTGCTATACAGTGTCCCTCCGTCAAACACTTTCCATTCAGAAACAATGGTTTTATGATTAAATAATACTAGTTTAATTACATGTAGTTCAGTATTCCCCAACACATCTTAAGCATTATATTCCATCTAGTTGTACCAACCGTTTGCATTGTCATCCAGCTAAACTATTTGCGCTGACGTTTCTGAGTGTCTCAGTGAAAGCTACACAAACAGCGATTGATGAAGCTAACAAGTTTCTAACATCACTCATGTTATCAAGACTGTATTAGTTATACATCAATAGCCTATGTTCTGCAAGCTAGCAAGCTGCTAATAATATTATACTTTACAACTCACATTACAGAAAATGTCAAACTGTAATAACAGTGTTGTACTTACATCATCTATCCACATGATGTCAATCACTTTCAGTGTGTTTGCTCATATTCAGATAGCACATGACGAGCGTGAGCAACAAAATGCTGACTGTCATTGACATTGTGACCACAAGTGTTGCTGTTACAACCAATTTCTGATTCTTACAGAGTCCCTTTAAGTGGTGAATCTAGGTAGAGGAAGTATCTAAGAAGTATTGTGCATGTATTGCAATATATCTTCTTCCTCTGTGCCATAGAACTTCATTGTTGTACAAAAACTGTTAAAACGTAGAATATTTTGATAAAATCCTGCATACACCATCCTGGAAGTCAGAAAGTACTGTAGATATATAGATATAGAGACTATTGTTGGTTTTGTCCATCTCATGGGACTTGTTGACATTAAGGAAACTATGGAATAGCACCAGGTATGTTTTAGGGCACATATGTCACATACATGGTTCGGTTCATTTTCCTTTTAATCTTTCACAATGTGTGTAAACAGATGAATTATTCTGCGCAAGCAAGTTCCTACTTGTTAAAGTATGCACTCAGTTTCAGTCCTGTAGAAAAACATCACATTCACTTCTCTAACAAGTGGGACCTCCTTGGTCGCACTGCTGTACAGCATTTGGCTTAATTAGTGTGCCATTATCTTGAGTACAGATACGTTTAGTTGAAAACGGCTTTTATTAAGATGCAATGAATGTACTGATAACATTTTAATTCAGTTAAACACTCCTGTGGTGAGTTGTGAAATAACTGCCATACAAAGCATTTCTTATAATATTTTATGTATGCTGAGCACATTACATCATGGTGTACATTAAAGTTAATACTGTTGTCATGTACTGTTGTAATATATGTTACCATATATTTTCCCTACAGGATGGTCACAGCAGACTCAGTGTGTCTGAGCTGGATTAGGGCTGAGAATAAACAGATGCAATCAATAATTAGCTTTTCCTGTCCACATGTGTTACACACACCCACATTTCCCAGGCTGACGCTATACAGAGGTTAATCCGGGTGCTGTACTCCCCAGAGGGAACAGAGCTGGCTCCTGAGAGGCATAATTTGGGATAATTTGTTCCGGAGAGAGTCTCCCAACGGCGACGTGAAATTAAAACACTCACCGGTGTGTTCGGCTCAGTAAGAGAGGAGCATCTGCAGCTGCAGCAGATGGCAAGCAGGATTTTATCAGACATTAAAATACTGAACCATTAGGGCCTTTTGTCAGAGAGAATAAGGTGTGATGGGAGGCAGAGTGTGCTCTGATTTTCGGAAGCACACTTCTGCCAAAGTTTCCCTTGTGCACCTAAACAGCTGTGGAGGCAGAAACACACAATCTCACAACCCACCCAACTATGTGTCCCAATAATGCAAATGCTGAATGTGAAGAGTCCCTCATAGATTATATCCTCCAATGCTTCCATATCCATAAATTGGTGATATATTCAAATATAATACAATAAAGAGATATAAATATTAATCTACATGAACATGTAGATGAAATGTTTGTGTGTCACTTCAAAACCAAACTCATGCTGCCAATTTAACATACGTAGCCCAAACTGGTCAACATGGCCCAATGTACCAGGCAGCGGCCAAGAATCTGGGCCCATAACCCTCTACAGTCTGCAGTGGGACTGTGTCCACCACAGACATACCGGAGGTCCACAGCTGACCGCACACTATGGAGTAACCCTAAACCATCACACATCAATACAACTGGGTTCACTGGATGCACACAAGTCTCAGCTTTCCTGTTATACCTTTATGTATTTATGTAATTCCAAGACTGTTTGAGGACCCCAGTATGCAGAAATATTCAAACACATCATTTTTATAAAGGGATGAAATAACACATTTATACTTCAATGGCTGTATGTTTTTTTATCTGAACTGCATACATTTATAATATAGTGGGTACATCTGTAAAGGGGAGACTTGTGGGTACCCACAGAACCCATTTTCATTCACATATCTTGAGGTGAGAGTTCAACGGACCCCTTTGGATATGACATGTAATGACTGTCAGGGCTTAGGTCATGGTTTTTCTTGTCTTTCCATTTTCTATGTGTTCACTTCCTGTTTTATTTTGATATCCGAACATTTTTCTCTTGTTTTAGAGCACAACACTTCCTGCCCTCATATTTCCCACCTGCATGAATGACTGACACCTCTGACCTACTTCCTGTCTCCACTCACCTGCGTCCGATCATCTTCCCGCCCCGATGGTGCCCACCTGTCTCTCGTTAATCACTCCCTTCCCCAGTATTTCATTTGTCTCCCCTTCCTTCTGAGCCAGTTCGTCTTGTTCCCTCGTGAGCAGCGTTCCAGCATTATTCCTTGTGTTTTGACCCACTGTGCCATGATGCTCTGCCTGTTTTTGACTCTGCCTTTTTGCCTGCCGTTTTGGATTTGTTTGCTCGTTTTTGCCTAACTGTGTACCGACATGTTTTAAAGTTTTTAAAACTCCTGTTCTCTGAGTGCTGCTATTGAGTCCAAGCCTGCCTGTCCCTCCACTCTTCACAGGCCATGCCTTTTCCTTGCAAAATTTAGACTAACTGGAGCGTTATTTATCCTCCTTGATCTACAGTACAGCCAACAGCCTCAGGAAACCTTAAGGCGATCTCCTGGTGATCTCTCTCCAGCCAGCTGTCACCATATTTAGGTGTCTGTTGTGAAATGAGGAGGTATTGTATGAGATAACTCATTTCAACGTCATGAATCAGTCATTCCTCATCTGTTGCGATGTTTTCAAAGTAAGTGACGGGAACCTTTAAAGGGACTCAGAAGTGAAAACAAGAAGGTTAAAACTGTAAAACAAAGACACGGAAAACACCCAAACTGGACAGCACCATGGTACCGACCTGTCAATCACAAGGTAGCCACGCCCCACAAGATACTCTGCTGTATTGTCTATTTTACTCTAAAAGGGACCATAATATACTAAGTCAACATCATGCCGTATTGAAGTCTTGAAACTAGTGACTGCGACCATAAACTCAGGTTTCCAGTGTTTACTGTGGTAATAATGTGAGGAGTCATTTTCTCATAGACTTCTATACGATCAGACTTTTTCAACCAGTCACCAACCAGTCGCCCCCTGCTGGCTGTTAGAAAGAATGCAAGTGTAAGGCACTTTTGCATTGGTTTAGCCCACTGACCTTGAAGAAACGTGGTGCGAGAAAGGTCTACTAGACTGAACAAAGCAAAGCCTATTGCAACCTCAGAAGACCTTTCAACACAATGAGCTGGTCTCAGGTAAAAAGAAAAGGGAGACAGACTTTGTAATATTCATTTACAAAGGATGACTAAGCCAAAAAACAGCTGACTTTTTTCTCAAAGTGAAATGTTACCTTGCTCCTTACTTCAGAGCCCACCACCAAACATGAGCAAAATGCTTTTTTTTTTCATGTGTGAAAGTTGTAGGCGCCTGATCGGATCAGCGCTGACGAGCAGCTCCAGTAGCTGGGGGGCTATCGCCGGGCGGCACCACAAACCAGCCTAAAACATCACTCAGCCAGCAGCTGAGATGGAGACGCATCTTCCAGTGTGGCTAAGATGAATCAGACATTTTAACCCTGTATTAGAGATCCACAACAGTATTCAGACTGCTGGTACGAGGGATTTGGGCTATCAGAGCTCCAGACTAACTGTTTTAATTCAGGTGCACCAGCACATATTTTAGGTGTGTTTGGCACTGCCATAATACATTATAAGCATTTTGT